>OU015496.1:132241874-132571874 GCA_907164885.2 Dolomedes plantarius
CGATCCGGCATTTGTTATCGAGAGGCATACGGCGATTACACAAGGTGTAACAGTGTGGGGAGCAATTTGTTGGGACACACGATCACTTCTAGTCGTCCTTCAACGCACTTTGACAGTACGCATTTACTTTGACGAGATTTTAACGGCAGTTGTACTGTCTGTGCTATCAAGGGGCCCAGGTGCCATTTATCAGCAAGACAACGCTGTCCACATACTGCGCGACTCTCTCAACAATGTCTTCAAGGATATGATGTACTACTCTCATGACTTGCCAGTTCACCAGACCTCTCGCCAATAGAGCACACCTGGTACGTACTTGGAAGGCAACTGCAGCCGTCCCGGAACACTGATGAATTAACTGCCCAGTTGAAAATATTATGGCATGATCTTCTGCAAGAGGTCATAGGTGACCTCAATGATTCGATGCCACGCCGTGTTTCGGCTTGTATAGCTGTCAGAGGTGGATTTACTACTTACTTATTTGTAACCTTTTTCGTGCCATATCTTCTTAATAAAACGGTATGTTCTTATGAATTTGTATTCATTTGCTTATCTCCTCATACACTACATGCACGTTCAGTTTCGTGATAGTAACTCGTTTCCTTCTAGGTGCATATATTTTTTTGTGACAGAGTGTATATACAGGGAACCTGTTGTACCTCGGACCTATTTTGATGTTTTAAAATTTTTTCATCCATGTAACACAAAAAAAATTCAAAGCTCCTCTTGGATTCTTCAGAATGTTAGGTAGTAGTGTAGTAGTGTGTAATGTAATGTGAAAACAAACGACAATGGCTAAAGCGTCAGATGTATGTAAATCGGTAAACTTAAAGGTGTTCAAACCAACCCAACACCGACTGTGATGCAACTAATGTGGGAATTAACTAATTTAGATTAGACATGAATGAAACATTCTTACTTCCAATTTCCTTGAAGTCTGGTGTCACAACAATGCGAAGTAAATCATACGCTAAACAGAATCAAAACACAGTTAGCTTGAAGATATTTATTCCAGTTTCACGAACAGTAATGTTGAGTAGAACACAGACGTTGTAAGATGGAAGTAATTCAACTCAGTGACAACGAGGAATGGGAGAACTGGTTCCAAATACAATTGCGGTTAATACAATAAAAATGTAACTTAAAATATATGCCAGCGTTTAAATCACCACTGAATTAAAACTACATCACCGCACTAAACATTACACGACGACTGTTTAAAATGCTAGTTGCCAGGGTATTTAAACAGAATTCTAAAGCTTATTCAGTTACCACTTCAGAAAAGTGAAAAGCCCAACCAAGTGTGCCATCTGTTGAAGAACACTAATAAACATAAAAAATTAACATATAAGAAACACAAAAAATAATAAAAATATCTTTTAAGTCCAAACATAAGGGTTAATTTGTAAATTTATCTATTTCTAATGTGAATTATTATTACGTTTTTTTCGATAGTATACAGTAAAAGGGCATTTTGTCTAAGATACTACGTGGTTTTGTAAAAGGTGCGCCCATAAAGTAACCGGACAAATTTTTATAAATAAGAAAAATATTACCCACCTTCAAGTAAATTTATCTGCTTAAAAATAATCGCTAAAGAAGTCTATATAATTTTTCCAACGTTTCTTCAAGTCATCAAAATATAGTTTATAGGCGTCGGAACTAACCGTTCTCAACATACGCGTAACATTTGATTTAATATCCGAGACGTTTTCAAATCTCTGTCCTATCTTGAATTTTGCATTTTTTGATTACAAAGGACCTATTCACCACGAATGTGTTCCTGAAAATCAAACAATTTGTCAGTATTTTTACAAGGAATTGCTTTTTCGATTAAGACACTGGATAAGGCGAGTTAGGAAGGAACTGCTTGATTCTGGGCAACGGTTTCTTTTACACGATAATGCTTGGCCCCATACAGCAATTTCTGTAAAACAATATATTTCTAAGCTTTCAATAAAAGTGATAAATCACCCACCATATTCTGTCGACTTATCGCCTGCTGATTTTTTCCTTTTTCTGAAGCTTAAGATGGCCACGAAAGGTCAGAGATTTGAAAACATTTCGGATATTAAATAAAATGTTACGCGTATTTTGCGAACGGTTAGTTCCAACGCCTATAAACAGTGTTTCGATGACTTGAAGAAACGTTCGAAAAATTGTATAGACTCCTTTGGCGATTATTTTGAAGGAAATGAATTAATTTGAAGGTGATTAACATTTTTCTTATTTATAAAAAAATTGTCCGGTTACCTTATGGGCGTACATATTATACGGATATCACGGATATATGTACACACACCTTGTACATATATCCGTGACACGTTGAGTAATGGCTCTAAAAAACTAAAATCACGGCACAACAGTCCGAATGTGAACCAAGCCAGTGGTACCTGTATCTCCGCTTTCTTAACCGTGGGCTTGGGGTGCTATACAGCATATCTCTCGGTCAGGTGGTCAATCTGACACGAGAAAGTAATGGTCCTACTGATGTTTATTTTTTTACATACTTCAAAAACAAATCGCAACTAAAAATAAAACAAATAATCAATACTACTCTTCATTGTCAGCGGTCAAATCAACCCTGGAAAGTACATTCCACTGCTTACTTAGGGATTTCTTAGGAAATAAGAGATGGTCCTTGCGTTAGGAAACCAATTAAAAATAGATACTAATAAAATGTGAAAAAAATAGCAGCAATTTGTACTTAGGGGTTAAGCCCAACATAATAAACAATTTTCGCTCCGAGGTACAATAAGTTCTCACTCCGAAAAATTGATTTTTCCCCAACCCGGCTGTTACGTTAAATTCACGACTTCACAACTGATATGTTTCTAAAGGGTGATTCATTTAAGAATGACAATCGTTTTGTATGAAAATGCTGTTAAGATCTCAAGATTGAACAAAATTAACCTTTACCTTACCGGATAGGTAAGGAAAAGGTTAAGGATTAGGATAGGATAAAGGAAAAGCATAAAGGAAGGGATAAAGGAATGACTTCACAACTGATATGCTTCTAAAGGGTGATTCATTTAAGAATGGCAATCGTTTTGTATGAAAATGCTGTTAAGATCTCAAGATTGAACAAAATTAACCTTTACCTTACCGGATAGGTAAGGAAAAGGTTAAGGATTAGGATAGGATCAAGGAAGGGATAAGAAAATGATAAGGATTAAAGGAAAATGATAGGATCGTATTCTTGAGATAGTATGTATCCCAAGAATACGGCCCCAAGAATGAATATATATATATATATTTAAATATATATATATTTATATATATATATATATATATATATATATATATATATATATATATATATATATATATATATATATATACGAGCCCGCTTAATGGAATAGCCAATTTGCCAAGAAAAATTATTCTAATAAGCGGGATATTCCATTATCCGGGATCACATTGACACGCCCACAATGTTTAAAGTTACAGTTAAACCTAGAAAACATTAAAAAATTACCTAAACCATAGGCATATTTAAACTATTTTAATTAACAAACAATTATTAATTAAAAGTAAGAAACAATTTAAACACATTAAAATTTAGAAAACTGATGAAAAATGAGCTAATTTTATTGTAGAATATACAAATTTCCCTTAATTTTTTGGAAATAATTACAATGTTACTTACTTATTTGTTGCTAAAGAAGTCGGATATTTTAGACTGTTTACTGTTCTGTGAATGCAGAAAATCAGTTATTTGATTTTCTAGTTTATAAAATAAATGAAAGTCTTTATTTGGCTTCGTTTCCAAGAAACGTCTTATAATATCACAAGCGTTATTAACTTCAACATGTGACGGAACCTTTTTAATGGTACATTCTTCATCAAATTCCTCTTCATCGACTTCGCTTTGATCAAATTGAGGGTCTGAAGTTTCACCACATTCTACCAAGTCATTGTCGAAGTTTAAAATTGGAAAAATGTTCTTCTGTCATTCCTTCTGGTCGTAAATCATTTGCGTTTGTAATTGATTCATCATTTAATTCATCATTTCTTACGTCTGTTGAAAATTTACATTTTACGAAACAACTTTTTATTGTTTCAGACGAAATATTATTCCATGATTTGTTCGTCATATGAACAGCTGTAAGAATTGAAATGTTTCTAATAATTTTACTAGTTGAGCTATTGATAGAAAATCCACTAGTATCATCTATGGAAGCTATGGTCTTTTTAACGATTTCTTTTCTATAATTCCTCTTAAAAAGTGATATAATTCCCTGATCCATTGGCTGTAAAATAGCTGTAGTATTAATCGGAGGCAAAAAGTAAAGTGCTACATTTTCTAGTCTTACGTCGACTTTGTGGGCTTGACAGTTATCGATATAAAGGATAGCTTTTCTTTTCATCTTATTCATCTCATTGTAAAATGACACTAACCAGTTTTGAAATAAATTAGCAGTCATCCAATCTTTTGAATTCGCTTCGTATTTAACTGGAAGGGATTTTACACCTATAAAACATCGTGGGCTTTTGGATTTCCCGATTACAAAACGAGGCATTTTATGACTGCCGTCAGCATTACTACAGCATAAAATTGTCAGTCTGTCTTTCGGGATCTTTCCTCCAACAACTTTTTCGCCTTTTAAGCACAAAGTCCCATCAGGAATTGCTCTGTAATAAAGTGCTGTTTTGTCACAGTTATAGATACAATAAGAACTGTAGTCTTGTAATAAAGCAGGTAATACTACATTTTTCCAAGAACTGGAAGCGGCTTCATCAGCATCACTTGCTTCACCGTGAATTTTTTTGAAAGAATTTTGGTTTCTTGCTTTCCATCTGCACTACCAACCATTTGTAGCTTTAAAATCAGTTATATTTAACTGTTGTGCTAAATCTTCAGCTTTCTGATTCCATAATAATCCACTAATAGGAACATTACAAGCTCGTTTTTCAGCAAACCACTGAAGAAGAGCATCTTCGACTTCAAATTCTTTTCCTGTACGTTTTCGTTTTTGATTAAGATTTTTATTGCATTTCCAGTCGTTCAAGACTTTTTCTTTATTTTTTAACAATTTCGAAACTTGAGCTTGGGATATCTCAAACTTTTGTTGAGAGTTCTAATTGCGTACACTTATTTACTTTTGCAAACTCTATGACTTTTACTTTTTCTTTTAAAGTAAGATCTTTTCGTCTCAAAGACATCGTAAAGCACAAGAAAGATTACTGATTTCACGAAAGCGAACTGTTGAACTAATTGCCGTAGAAAATGTAAAGTTAAATGTTCAAGGCTAGAGACCCCCAAGTTAAATGTTGCGCTTCTCCGAAGAGATTCGTTAAAGTTGGTAATCCACGTCCCCTTCAAGATAAGGACCTGTTGAAGTTCCGCATTTCCTTCACACACACACACACTCATTTTCTAGCTCTCATTTGGGGGTGAAGCTTATTGTTCATTCTCTGAATAGGGAAACGTAGGCTCAGCGGCCGAGCAATACAGGGAGGGGGCTAGCAAAAACAGCAACAACAATGAACTGCCCTTCAAAATCGAAGAAATTCCCATTTCCTGCGATTGGACACTTTCTGCGAAGTCACAAAATTGCTTTGAAAGACATTCAGTTACTGCACATTCATTATTGCACTTTACAGAAAAAAATTCTGAAAAGAAGTGTGCGAAATAGAAAAAGATCGATATCCTCATGGCTAAAAATTATTCTTTTAAGCGGGATAACTTCAAAACAATATATTCCATTAACCGGGAAATTTTACACAGAAACAAATTACTACGGTTTGGTACATTGAAAATTTATTACATTAAACGGGATATTCTTTTAACCGATATTCCATTAAGCGGGTTTGACTGTATATATATATCAATATATATATATATCGCTTTTCTTACAAATGGGGAATGAAATGTCCCGTTCTAAAGAGGGAATTGGAAAAATGGGCCCCCAAGCTAAAGGTTAAAACATCCATATACTTAATTTTAGCCTTAATAGAGCTTCCTTTAAAATACCGGCTGGTGAGCAAACTGTGGCAAAGACAAACAATTGTGTTCGGTGTTGTTCAATGCTTCATATACATTTAGCGAAAAATTTCATTCGCTATCCTTCGTTCGCTATTGTTCGCTGTATGTGCTGTATGCGCTTTAACAATATTTTTGAAAACTTTAGTTACACTATAAATTTTCCCTTTCTAGATTCTTGTAAACACTAATCCCGTTAATTGTGCTTATTTTTAACTTACACATTAATATCTCACATCCTAACTCTCTAAGCGTCTGTCTTATAAAGCAATTACTTATTTCGGGATAAAATATTTCGTAAGCATATAACTTGACTTGTCTGAATAGTTAATTAACCTTTCACATTAGTTTTTCTTTTATGAATACTGCGACTCTCCGGTAAGCTATTTGTTTATCCGAAAATGATAGATTTCCCGAAATAACAGTTATCTTCTGTGTATTTACAGATCTTTGACTAGCGGTACTGATAGTGTCGGCCGGATGATTAATGCTGACGAACTGGGTAGTTGCCAGAATCCAGAAGAGGAAGTAAAGCTTTAAGGCTGAATCCGGTTTGCAAATACTCTCAGGAGGTAATATTCTTTGGACATTGTTCTAAGTTAATTATTGCAGGAAATGAATCGGTTTTACGTAACAATACTTGCCAATTATTACTTGCAGATATTTTTTTTTCACTATTGTGATGATGATGACTTTAGTAATTATGGGAAATTCCAATTTTAAAACCCTATTTTACATCGTTTTGTCTAACTTTTTGTTATCTCATCATACGAGTAAATCGATATGGTTTTTCGATTTACATGATCGATGTCGATAGTATCATTTAATAATTTCAGGAAACAAATCTGTTTTACGTACGATTACTTAACAATTTAAATTTTTTTTGCGAATTTGTATCATCATAAATCAATATCATTATTTGATTTAGATAATTGATGTCGAATAAATAATTTAATTAATTCAGGAAACGTATGTGTTTTACCTAAAATTAATTACTTTCACTATTGGGATGATGTTGAATTCAGCCATAATGGAAAATCGCAAATTTAAAATCCGTTTTTGTATTATTTTTGTCTACCTTTTTGTTGGCTCATCATAAATCCATAAGGTTATTTAGATTTAGTTTATCGATATCGCATGGATAAAGTGATGCAATATTGACTAGGTCAATTCATAATCTATAAGGCGATTCATAATCCATAAGTTGATTCAGGAAACGAATTGGTTTAACCTACAATTACTTCCCAATGTTTTTCACACTATAATGATAATATTGACTTCAGTCATAATTGAAAATTCAAAATTTATAACACTATTTTATATTGTTTTGTCTAAAGTTTTACACGTTGCATCAGAAAATACATATGATTATTCAGTTTAGATGATGGACATCGGATCGATAAGTAAAGTATTTCAGGAAACGAACTGATTTTTCCCGATGATAACTTATCATTTTTTTCACTACTAGGGGCTTCGCCCCTAGGGGCTTCGCTACGCTCGCTTTTCGCACGGAGCCTTCGGTCCCTAATAAGACTTACTCGTAAAAAGGCTTAATAAGGCTTAAAAGGGAATATTTTACTCGCAAAAGGTCCCTAATGAGGATTACTCGTAAAAAAATATTTGTTATTGCAATGTGATATTAACGTGACCGACTACGTTGAAAACATCGATTTTCGACAATTGGTCGAGTTTTTTTTTTAAAATTTGTGATTCTTATACTTTGTACCTTCCTCTTTCAAACACTGATTTTTTTTCTCTACGTGATTTAGAAGAAATTTTATAGCCATTATAAAACATATCGTTTGATTCAAAATCAAACAAGAAGTAGAAATTCGTAACCGGAAGTTGTCCTAAAATTGCAATAATTTGCTCATTTTCAGCAATTAAATTTAGTTTTTCTGTAATTTGAAGTTTCCATATTTTATTTTGCAACATCCTTAAAACTTTTTGGCAGTTATATTATTAATTTATTTTTGAAAAACTGGCTACAGATCAATTCTCGTGATTGCTTGTTTACATCGTTATGCTGATATTTCACTATCTTTGCTTTTGCTTTTATCTAATATAAAATACTATTTTTTGCTTCAAAACAACTTTAAATTTTGTAAAAAACATCGTAACGAATGGGTCGCTGCAAAAATTATCGCTCTAAAGGGCGGACATTTACTGGAAATCAATACGAAATTTCTTGTTTACCTTGCCTTTCTCTTCGTTCCCTCTGTGCCTGAGCACTTCATCTTCTTTCTTTATCACCAGTTATACAGCGCTTTCTTTTAGGCATATATCCATACACATCTTATAGTAGCAAAATTAAAAAAAATCAATATTGTAGTAAAAACGGGTAAAAGAATCTATATATATAAAAGAGCTTGTCTGTTTGTCCGCTATAGAATCATAGACTGTTTCACCCACCGGGACCAAATTCGGCACAGTTCATGTTTAGGACCCGAGAAACTTAAATCAGGAAAAACGAAATTTGGGGCTCAATTAGTTTTTTTTAATTAATGTGTTAATGATTTTTGTGCCCTTAAGCGCATCTCTTAAATGTGGATACATCCCCTTCACCACAACCAATGAAATTCGATATGCGGGGGAAAAGAGGTTTGTTTCGAGGGTTGATTTGGGGGTGGTTTGAGAATTGGTCTGGGGGTAAAGGAGGGGGGGAGGGGGAAGTGTTTACGTTTAGTGGAGTCGTGAGTCTAAAAAGGTTGAGAACCGCTGTTATAGACAATTTTAGACAATGGCGTTCAAACTAATATAACTTAATAAAATTTGGAAAAAAAGGAAGATAAAAAAAATGAATAATTTTGTCCCATGGCCAGTTTTTTGGAAGCCTTCTGTTGATCTAAATATGTTAATTGTTTGAGGATCATAAAATGGGAAGAAGAGTTCTACAGGTTTTTTCCCCCAAGTTCGCGAAACAGAGTTAATATACGATATGTACTTGAATTACTTATTCCGTGAAATCATATAAGATAAATCTTTTAGAGATTTGGGGCTTTTTAAGTAGTGGGAGGAAAAGCTCTTTAAACAGAGAAACATAACGACACATAACTTTCATTCCGAACTATTAGTCTATTAGTTATATTAAGGCATGAGAAAATTAATGAAATTGTTTTTAAAGAATGATTGCCCGGGTAGATATACAGATATAAAATTTTTCATGCTTTCCATCAAAATAATACAGGGTATATCATTTCACTAGAAACGCGCTAAGCGCATTCTGTCTGGCCAGATAAACATGAAGAGCGGGGGGTGCAGCCCAGTATTTTTTTGATGGAATACATGAAAAATTTTATATCTATTCATCTACCTGGGCAACGCAGGGCAATAATGCTAGTATAATATAAACTGAAAGCAAGAAATACTGAATATAATATAAACTGAATATAATGTATTATAAAAGAAATATAATATAAACTGAAAACAAGAAATATTAATATAAAAGATTAAGATTTAGAATAAAAAATCAATGCTGTAGTAAAGTAAGCTGTAGTAAAATAATTAATTAGTAATATATAAATCAATAAATAAAATAAATAATATAACGATATGTATTATAAATATAATATAAATTTCAAACGTTTCTTGAAGTCGGGAAACTTTCAAGAACGGCAAAACAATGTGTGAGAGTTTAACCTTTGTTGCCAGTCTCTGCTTCTTTTAGAGTCAAAAAAATTTCAGGAATTCATAATAAAAATAACGCTCGCGCATGAAGTATTCATTTTGATAAAGATACATTTCTCTTTAGAATAGAAAAAAATAATAAACTGAACAAATGAACTTCTAAAATGAAAATGTCAACAAAGATCGTTTTAAATAATTTTTACATCTTTCCTCTGTTAGAGCTAATAGCAAGGTACATAGGGGTGATTCTCGGGCAATGTAACAGCTTCCATTCATATACTGTTGTCACCCTTATGCGAAAAAAAAAACTTAAAGTTCGACGATGATGAGAAATGTCTAACTTTGGTTCCCCCATTTTTCTGCCTCCATTGGTATTGCTGTCGATCCCATACCCCCAGCGGTTTTGGAGGAGATAGTGTGGAGACAAGCTTTTGACAGCGGCAGCGGGACTTACTTTTTTTTAAGAATAGAGAGATTGTAATAATATTGACTTCAGTCATAAGATACCAATAGTGATGTAAAATCTACTTAATGTCATGATAGAGGGGAAATGATTAATTTATTTAAGTATTCAAATTTTTATTTTTATTCTTACTTTTTTTGTCTTACATATGGAAATCAATAAATTTTTTAAATATTTTTTCCTTATCCTCCAACAATATTTAAAAACTGCACCCAAAAGGCATGAATAGGTATTTGAATTTACGCATCACATCTACGTAAATGTCATTTAAATTGAAGCATGCTAGCTATATAAAACATGACTTTTAAACGTCAATCGATTTTTTTAAAAATTTGCCTTGCCACTAAAATTTGGAGATAATCATTTGAATCTGAGAAAAATATTTAAAAAAAATCATATCCCGAATCACGAATATTCACATTAACAGGAGCAGGTACCGGCGTTCTTCATACCATTATATGATCATCGTAAATGATATTTTATGAATGGACATCATAACATTTGTAATTTATTTTAATGGAACGGTAAATTTTACGAGGAATAAGTGCCGATAACTGTATATGATTGTAAGGGAGGGGTATTGCTTGATATTTTTATAAATACATTCTCTTTTATTATATATATATATATATATATATATATATATATATATATGTGTGTGTGTGTGTGTGCATTTCTATATATATATTAAAGGCCAGTAAGAAATTTACATCGTTAGTTTTTATCCCTGAAGTAATGACATAATCCTTTCCCTTGTATTCAAGTACGGAACATTTATTATTTTATTTTAAAACGCATTGAATTAAAAAGAATCACATTACCTCAGTAAATAATTTAAAATTAAAGTTTCTCCCAAAGCATTAATTATCGTTAAAATACTTGAGGTTTTACTGGGTCAAAAAATTCAAGACGAAAAAAAACGAAAAAAAATTGAGCAACTAAAAACATCGAAGACAAATTGCTTGAAACTAAAAAAAAGAGCATGAAAGGGAAAAAAAGGAAAGCTTGAGAAAGCATAAATTATCAAAAATCAAAATAAAGTAAACATAAAAAAACATGCTTTAAAATAACTAAAAAAATTTTGGAAATAATGATAAAACTCTTTAAATAAATAAAGTAAATAAAAAAATGACCATTTGTTCCGCACTTAATATCTACTTATGTTTTTTCTACTTTTTCTTCTGATACTTATCTTTTACGTTTACTCTCTTTTCCTTATTTTCATCTTATTTAGGGATTTTGTAAGATTTTAACATCATATATCTCTGACCTACTTTATATATTTTTTTTCGTTTACAATTACCCACATTTTTATTGCAGATTTTAGTTTACATTTTTTCGATATTAATGTCTTATTGTTAATCCAGTACAACGGATTCTCACTGCATACAATGGAACTCAAGGCAGGCTTATTAGTGATAATTCTTTGCCTATAAGAGCTGGACGATTGATGAATTTGTAATATAGTGCTTTTAAGATATGACCTACTTCACTTTTTTTTCGTTTGGAATTTACTTCGTTTTTATTGTACTTTTTTGGTTTGTGTTTTCCCTTTTCTTTCCTTATTGGTAGGCATGACAACGTTTCCTCACTGCATACCAAAAACTAGAGCTCAAGGCAAGCCCATCATCCTCATTTCTCTGCCCACAAGAGATGGATAATGGTAAATTCGTAGCATCGTTGTACTTTTAGGCATTGACCAACTTCATTTGTTTTCGTTTACAATTCCTTCGTTTTTATTTCAGATTTTGCTTCTGTATTTTACAATATCATATTTTGTTTTTAGCCAACTACGACGTTTCCTCACTGCATATATATATATATATATATATATATATATATATATATATATATATATATATAAAACAGTTCCGTAACTGACTCATTCATTCATTCACTAACTGACTGACATACAACGCACAGACCAAACCGCTGGACCTAAAGGGCTGAAGTTTTGCATGGCCATTCTTCTAATAGTGTAGGGGTGCACTAAGAAAGATTTTTCAAAAATTCTTCTTAGATTTTTTAAAATTAAATTTTTAAGCTGTTTTTTAAACTTTTTTTACATTTGCATTTAAAATAATACATTGAGGGTTATAAAATTTATATCACGAGAAAGATCATAAAAATTCCTTCAAAATGAAATTTTTTTCGAATTTTTACCTCTATTTCCTGATTTTTGGTGAATTTTTAAAGATTAATTTTTAGAATTTAATTTATTAAATGCTGATCACGTGATTTCTTTTTCTGGTACTTTCAATAAATTTATCGTCACGTGCGTAACAACTAAATAGACAAAAAAATATTTTTTTCTCTTTCTAATGCAGCAGACGATTGGATATTATAAAAAAAAAATGCATATCCCTTACGATTTTTTTATAAATATATATATATAGATAGATATATATTTTGCATCAATTGTATACATTGATCATCGCATTTATTATAAATATATATATTTATTTTTTGGCATAAATTGCATACGTTGACCGTTGTATTTAATTTGAATGTACTCCGTAGCGAAGCGCGGGTTTTCAGTTAGTATATATATATATATATATATATTTCCAATGGCAAGTATTACAGGACAACAGATATCAAAAAGACAAAATTACAAAATTATAAGAACAAGATAGAAAAATGTCATCCGTTAATCCATCAACTTATGTCTGGCAAGCCAATATCGCTCCCATAAAAAAACGGGAGGTAGAGCAGGGCAAGTAGCAAGGTGAAGCATGTCCATTTCTTCCTGGTCCATTTCTTCCTGGTTACACAGGAGAAAAAGAGGATCGGGAGCCAAGTTAATTTTGTGGAGGTGCTTGCGATGGCAATCATGGCCAGAAAAAAGCCGTAGCATTGCCACAGATTTACCTCTAGGCCACTCAGGGATATCATGGACATGGGCATACCAGGGCTTGTGATCGCTTCTAGCAGCAACAACCTGTGAGAAGGAACACCTGAGGATCTTTTTGACTATTGTCTTGATGGAATGGTAGGCCAAGTCCTGGTTGTTTAACTGTAAAACAGAAGGCCCCTTTTTCGCTAGAAAGTCAACAACCTCGTTCCCCTCGATTCCGCAGTGGGCCATATATTTATATATATATATATATATATATATATATATACACTCATGGACAAAAAAATTAGCGCACCAAGAAATAATTTCGGGATCGTAACGAAACTTGCAATGAAGGTACATGTCGGGGAGATATGCAAATGATTAGAAATGCAGCGTGATTGCGCATTACGTATAACCGGTAGAGGGCGTTGAACATCGTACTCTGTGGAGTATAAAACAGGTAACAAAGCTTGTTTGAGCGTGCTGAATCATTTACAAAGGAAGAGCTGAGATAGACATGATATTACGCCGTGTTCGAAGACAATATAAGTCGTTGTCGCAGTTTGAAAGGGGGAGAATTGTCGGGATGATGGAAGCTGGGTGGTCAGCTAGGCGAGTAGCTCGTCAATTAGGCCGCTCTGATTGTATTGTGAGGAGGTGTTGGGACCAGTGGACTCGAGAGATGTCATGTACACGAAGACCAGCTTCAGGACGCCCTCGACAGACCAGTCGTCGAGAAGACCGCCACGTCGTAAGAAATGCACGCGTACAGCCAACTGCTTCAACGACCGCCATTTATTCACAGGTAGCACCTTCACTAGGGGCCTCTGTGTCTTCTCGAACCATACGAAGGCTCCTGGCTGAAGGACAGTTGGTATCGCGGCGCCCATTACGTGTGCTGCCCTTGACGCCCACCCATCGACGCCTCCGTTTGGAGTTTTGCCGCGCACGAGGAAACTGGACTGCAGCGGAATGGAACCAGGTCGTCTTTAGCGACGAATCCAGATTCAATCTCGCCAGTGTTGACAATCGTGTTCGTGTGTGGAGAGCCCGTGGTGAACGCTCCAATCATGCCTTTGCTGTACAGCGACACATCGCTCCCACAGCTGGTGTGATGGTATGGGGTGCCATTGCCTACAATACACGGTCACCCCTAGTATTGTTCCGTGGCACCATGACAGCCCAGCGGTATGTTCATGAAATCCTGCAACCAGATGTGTTGCCACTCATGCAACGGCTCCCAGGAGCCATTTTTCAACAAGACAATGCTCGGCCTCATACGGCAAGGGTGTCACAAGACTGTCTCCGCACTGTTACTACCCTTCCTTGGCCTGCCCGATCCCCAGATTTGTCTCCAATCGAGCATATCTCGGAACATTTGGGACGACGAGTTGGGCATCCCACGAGTTTGAACGAACTAGAGGCAAGGTTACAGCAAATATGGAACGAAATGTCTCAAGACATCATACAGAACTTGTATGACTCAATGCCCGATCGTATCGCATCGTGCATTCGCGCTAGAGGGGGTCCAACGAGTATTAACTCCGCCGTTCTTTTGCCTTTTTCTCTGAAATAAATTATCCTTTTTCTTTGATTTTCTTATCATTTACTTATATCAATGTAGCCATTACGTATGTAAAATTTCGTTTCATTTTGACGACTCCTTCTTGGTGCGCTAATTTTTTTGTCCATGAGTGTATATATATATATATATATATATATATATATATATATACTAGCTGAAAGCCCGTATTTCGCTACAGAGTACATTCAAATTAAATACAACGGTCAATGTATGCAGTTAATGCCAAAAATATGTTTCGATATATTTATAATAAATACAATTATCAATGTGTGCAATTGATGCAAAGAAAAAGCGAAAAAATATATTTATAAAAAAATCATAATGGATATTTTTATAGATAAAATAATGTCGAAGGCAATATTCAAATTAAGTCTAATAGAACATACTAAAGAATATAGTACAGTTAATATAGTACAGTTTAAGGAACATATATTTTACTGTATTTTAATATTTTTTTGAATAATTTCCAATCGTCTGCCGCATTAGCAAGAAAATATTTTTTTTGTCTATTTTGTTTCTATGAACGTGACGATAAATAAATTTAAGTACCAAAAAAAATAAATCACGTGATCAGCATTTAATAAATTAAATTCTAAAAATTGATATTTAAAAATTCATCAAAAATCAGAAAATGAAGATAAAGATTCGAAAAATATTTCATTTTAATGGTATTTTTATCATCTTTCTCGTGATTTAAATTTTATAAACCTCAAATTATTATTTTAAGTGAAAAATTTAAAAAAGTTACAAAAAACACCTTAAAAATTTAATTTAAAAAAATCTAGGAAGAATTTTTCAAAAATCTTTCTTACTTCACCCTTAAATTATAAGAAGAATCTCCATGCAAAATTTCAGCCCTTTAGTCGAGCGGCTTGGTGTGTGCGTTGTATGTCAGTCAGTCAATCAGTCAGTGAGTCAGTCAGTTACGGAACTCTTTTAATTATATATATATATATATATATATATATATATATATATATATATATATATATATATATATATATATATATATATATACAGTGGCTCCCAAAAGTGTTCGTACATCTACGATTTTCAAGGAAATAGGGGTCTATCCATTAATAAAAATTAATATTTCAGAATGGGTATGTAATAAAAAGATCTATAATCTATTCTTATCAAATCTGCATGAAATATTTTAAAATCATAGCAAAACGTTATTACTTAGAAACCAATAACCAAAAAGTAGCAAAAAATTTATCTCACAAAAGTCATCGTACACTTGTAAAAATTCTCTACATATTAGTAAATATTCTAATTTTTCATTAAATTTATATTTAGTAGGATATCCTTTAGCATCCACAACAGCTTTTAAACGTCTGGGTATAGATTTCACTAGTTATCTGTAATTTCTGCATCAATGTTCATCCATTCTTCCATCATAATTGCTCTTAGTTATCTTTACGTGTGAATGTCGTGTTTTCGTACTCGAACCTTCAGTTCTCTCCAAATATGTTCTATTGGGTTTAAATCTGGCGATTGAGGTGGTTTTTCTAAACTTGTAGACAATTATAGAGACACCAGAGGCGAACGTTAAGAGCCGTGTGCTTAGAATCGTTATCTTGATTAAAAACAAAGTTGTTTCCAATACCCAAATTTTGGGTTGATAATTTTAAATCGTCTCTTAAAATATTTATATAAACAGCATGATTAATTATGCTATCAATAAATACCAAATTACCTAGTCCTGATGCTGACATGCACCCCCACACAAGGACACCTCTACCGCCATGCTTAACTGTTCTTACTAAGTTCTTGAGATTAAGTTCCTCATTTGTTCTTCTCCATACAATTATACGCCCATCGGAATCAAAAATGTTAAACTTGCTTTCATCAGCAAATAAGACATTATTCCAATACGTCTGTGGCTTATTTATCATTGATAGTGCGATGGAAAGCCTAAGCTTTCTTTTTTTTTCACAAAATATTTTCTACGGGCAGAACGCCCATGTAATCCAGCTGCTCTGAGAACTCGTCGAACAGTTTCAGGTGAAATTGAAGTAAAAAATGTTTCATTAAATTCTGCAGAAACTTTTGCAACACTCAGACGTGGATTTTTCACAAATTTTCTAATTTTAAATCACTGATCACGTTTTGTTACTTTGCCGGACGACCTTTTCTTACCTTGTTTTCGATCCGATTTTTTTCTTTAAAGCTTTTTATCACATACTGCACAGTAGAATGCGATAATTTTAGTAACTTAGCAATATTCCGAACTGATTTACCACCACTATGATGAAAAATAATCTATTTTGGAATGCTGTTTGTTGTTTCTTTACGACTACGAGCCATTTTCAAATAATGAATAGAATATTATGGAGTTGGCGAGCAAAAATTAAAGCCAAACGATATTTTAAATGCCACCACAATTCAAAAATAAAAATAAAGTGCCAGACGATAATTTTAATTATGAATTTATCTGAAAAAATTTCAGTGTACGATGTCTTTTGTGAGATAAAGTTTTTGTTACTTTTTGATTACTGGTTTCTTAAAAAGAAAGTTTTACTATGTTTTCAAAATATTTCACGTAGTTTTGTTAAGAATAGATTATAGATCTTATTATTAAATACCAAGTCTGAAATATTCATTTTAATTAATGGATAGACCGCTGTTTCATTGAAAATCGTAATTGTTGGAACACTTTTGTGAGCTACTGTATATATATATATATATATATATATATATATATATATATATATATATACCGGGTGGCCATAATTAAACTGACAGTTCTCACAGTGTTCTGTAGTGCGATCTATTTGCGAGAATGACGCCACATTTTGTAGGAAGATTAAACAAGACGGGGGACGAAGGATTCCGCGAAAAAATAAATTAGTTCCAAAAGTCACCGCTAGGGGAATATTTGGCGCTGTGTAATAGAAAATAGAGTGTTAACAAATGCAAATTAATACGGAATAAAATTACCTTTTATTATGCACATTTTCTTATTTAGTTCAAGTGCAATATGGCAACACTTTTAAAAAAGCGTAAAATCTACATAAACACCGATAAAGTCTCGTGATCTGCAACATCACGTACGCTGAGCAGAAGAAGAAGTTCTTTATTCAAATTTCACGTTACATCCATTGGCATAGTGCCAGATGATTGGGTTTTAAAAGGCAATGTGTCACGTTTCGAATCAATCGGATTGAAAGTTTATGTGCAATGTCTCCTTCTTTAGTCGAGCGTGCGTTACTGGTCAAATTCTTTTACCTCAACCAGTGCAACGCGTCAGCCGCTCTTCGTGCTTTTAGAACGCACAAAAAAATGCGTAAAGGTAACGGTCCTGTGTCAGTTAATGGGCTAAAAGCAATGGTTGCGACGTTTGAGAAAACAGGTTCTCTGAAGGTTCAGTCAGGCAGAGGACGAAAACCTGTACCACAGGATACAATCGAAGCAGTTGCCACGGCGATTGTCGACAAAGGACCAGACAATATTGCTGCCACCTCTAGCATTCGTGGATTAGCTCGGAATATGGATATGCCTTACAGTACGGTATGGAAAATCTTACGAAAGATTATCAACTTCTATCCGTACAAGATCAGCCGTGTACAGGAGTTACTGTACCCCGACCATGATAAGCGATTGACTTTTGCTCTCACCTTTTTTGCCAGAGTGGAGGTGGATTATGCTTGGCCGTGGAAAATCTTATGGGGAGACGAGGCCCACTTTTACCTGCATGGAACTGTGAATACCCAGAACTGCCGAATTTGGGATGACAAATCACCACATGCAGTCACAGAAATTCCCTTACATTCACCAAAGGTAACTGTTTGGTGTGGGTTCACAGCGGAATTTATCGTAGGTCCATTCTATGAGAACATTACCCCGACAGGACCGGAAAACTATTCTGTTACCGGAGAGAAATATCGCCACATGTTGAACAGCTTTGTCATTCCGGCACTTCAGCAAAGACAATGCCTGGGGAAATCATTTTCATGCAACATGGAGCCCCTCCACACGTTGCTGTACGGGTGCAACAGCTGCTACGACAGAAATTCACAACAGAAAGAGTCATTAGCCGCTACTTTCCAACTGCATGGCCACCTCGGTCGCCTGATCTTACCCCATGCGACTTCTGGCTATGGGGTTACCTTAAGTCCAAGGTCTATCAAGGAGTGGTCCAGGACCTGGCTACGTTGAAGGATAACATATCACGGACTGTACGGGAGGTTCCTGCCGACATGTTACTTTCTGCTGTTGTGCACACTGTGCACAGAATGCAATATGTGGTCCACAACAACGGCAGCCACATCGAACCTCATTTGAATGCAAAATAAAAGGTAATTTCCGTATTGATTTGCATTTGTTAACACTCTATTTTCTATTACACAGCGCCAAATATTCCCCTAGCGGTGACTTTTGGAACTAATTTATTTTTTCGCGGAATCCTTCGTCCCCCGTCTTGTTTAATCTTCCTACAAAATGTGGCGTCATTCTCGCAAATAGATCGCGCTACAGAACACTGTGAGCACTGTCAGTTTAATTATGGCCACCCGGTATATATAAAGTGGAATCTCGATCTATCGTTTTTCAAGGGGCCGACTAAACAGATCGATAAATGCGGGAAAACGATAGATGCTGTAGCATAACAAAGGAATATGATTATCAGGACTGGGTGAAATAAAAAACAAACGATGGGAAACGGTGATTCTGAGAACGATCAATCGAGATTCCACTGTATACATATGCTCACTTGTAAATTTCAAGTGATCATGCGGATTTAAGAAGCTTGATGAAGAAAATAATCTGGAGTGAATAGAGAGTGATTTACGTTAACCAGAGTTTTTTCATATGAATGGCACTAATATCGTAAATACTGCTGCTACGATTCAACCTCAGGAAGAAGATGAAAATGAAGAGAGGGATGAAGAGCCGAATGATCTGATCAAACACAGCACAGTGCTAATCTGTGTCGACACGTTGCTACATTACATGACTGAATTCAGTTATATATACTGTGATCTTACAGCTATTAGAGATATTCTTAGCGGTATTAGAAAATGTATTAAAGATGCGGTAAAAGAAACAAAACGAATTCACGGTTTACATACATAAGTAAAATTAATAAAATGGAAAAGTGTAATATCATTTTTTCAAAATATAATAAAATTGAATATAAATCGGATTATGCATGTTTTTCGAATATGGGCTATTCCATGTCCTCGTTTAACTCGGAAAATCGCGATTACCCTGCATTTGTATTGCATTATTGTTCTAAAGCAGATAGAAAGGATTGTTTTGATGCCAGGCGTCTATTCAATTTCATTTAAGCCTCTAAGTGTGCCTTAGGAAAATTATATGCTCTTTTGGGATTATTGCAAAAATGGATATATAACTAGAAGGTTAAGAATATAAGTTTATGATACAATAGTGGGATACCCAAAACAGGTAAATCCTATATCCTTATATCCTGAAATAGGTAGTTTTTTTAACCTAAAGAAACATTTCGCTTTTACAGTGTATAATGTGAGTTTTTAATAAGTTTTTTGTTTGACTGAAACACATTTCTTGAGTTGATATATACTTACTGAAATTTACTTCTTTAAGGATATCGAAACGGACAGCTTCTAAATACATTAAATGAGGTTGGAATTTTCTGTGCAAAATTTTTCCTGGTTTGGGGCTTGTGGCGGCCCAGTGGTACAGCGCGCTGGTTTTCTGTGCTGAGGGTGCTCAGATCGAGTCCCAGCGTTGCGCCACGAAAAATGCCTCCGTTCGTGTCGTCCCTTCATAGGGGGTAATGCTGTCCGCCTATATGGTGCCCACATAATAAAATGGACAGTAAAAAACTGCGGCGTAGTAAGGGCGAATGTTTGAATACAAGTGCCTCCGCATTGGTAAAAAAAAAAAAAAAAATTCTGGTTAGAATAGAGAAACATAAAAATTCATGTAAGATGGCCGTTAAACTATTAATTACATGATGTTAGATTCTTGCTGCATCTGTATACGTCATTCCCTGTTCTTTGATAATATATTGGGCTAGCCATTCATTATTTTATAAGTTGCAATATAAATAAATAATGAAGCATAAATAAATAATATATATGATATAAAATTCTTCATTCGTAAATATAAATAACTTCGTCATACGTTAATAAACTGAAGTTATGCATAACATGTTATACGTCATTAAATATACTTTTTTTTAAGGAGAGAGAGACTTGATTTAATTTGACCAGACGCTTTTATTAAAAATACTAGCTGAAAACCTGCACTTCGCTACGGAGTGCATTCCAATTAAATACAACGGTTAATGTATGTAATTAATGCCAAATAAATAAATAAATTAATTAATATATATATATATATATATATATATATATAATAAATACAACGATCAATGTATGCAATTGATGTAAATAAAACAAAAAAAAATATATTTATAAAAAAAATCGTAAGGGATATTTTTATATACAAAATAATATAGAAAAAAGTATTCAAATTAAATCTAATAGAACATACTAAAGAATATAGTACAGTTAATATACAGGATTGACAAATGTCCCGGATTTTAAGGGACAGGATTTTAAGGGAAACTAATAAAATAAAAATCAGTTTTGTACTATATGCCTAAACCAACTTTAAATTGTTTTTGATTTGCAAATTTTCTGTATAATTACATTATTGTTTACTTAACCTAAACTCTATGTTAGTTGCAAAACTGAACGAAAAATGCATTGAAAATGGCTATTCCTTATTTGTAAATTTGTAAATATTTCCTTATTTGTAAATTTTGTCCCGCGTCCTTTGATACGGGATTTTGATACGGGACGGCAAAAGTCCGATTTTTCGCCGAAATGAGAAATTTATTGTATATGAGTTGGGCGCATATAAGGGCCTGTTCACATCCGGTCCGGAAGCGTAAAAGGAAAGAAGGCACTGAGGCGGAAATAAACCAATCATAGGCGTTAAAAAATTCGTTGCTTATCGTTTGGAGGTTTGCCATTGGTTAAATATACTTCAATACTTTAACGCTTCCGCTACCGGACTCCTATGTAAACAGGCCCTTGACGAGAAGGTTCTCTGTATGCGCCAGGATCCCAACGTCACAACGACAACAGTCTGAGTCAAGGGCTAAATGCGAATGCAGATTAGTGTGTGATCGTGTTGATATATAGTGGTGTTTGAATTAAGTATTTGTTATAAAACTAATCCCTGAATATGAACAGTGGTAATGGTAAACGTTCAAAATCCAATAGTAACGGGCCGAAAAAAAGGTTATGTGATTTTAGGGATAAATGGATTTTAGGGATAAAGGTATTGTAATAAGTATTTATCGTGTTGCCCATGGAAGTCGGAGTGACGTAACTCAACATGGTCATGGTGCCGAGCACAAGAAGAACAAAATAACTGTTTCATCTAGCAGCAATCTGTCAAAGTTTTTCACCACAAAAGTTTTTCACCACAAAAGAGTTAGCTACTGTATTTAACACAGTAATGCACAATATATCATACAATTCAATGGACTGTGGGAACACGCTCATCCGAAAACTTTTTTATGACTCAAAAGTCACCCCAAAGATTTCCTGCGCACATTATATTACGTACATTGTACAAAAATAAAATTACAAATTTTGCATACACGTTCCTAACACTTTGTAAGATCACTTACTTAGTTGCAGTAAACTAATAAAATAAAAATCAGTTTTGTACTATATGCCTAAACCAACTTTAAATTGTTTTTGATTTGCAAATTTTTTATATAATTACATTATTGTTTACTTAACCTAAACTCTATGTTAGTTGCAAAACTGAACGAAAAATGCATTGAAAATGGCTATTTGAAAGGTTAAAATTTGAAAAATTTCCAGGGGAGTACCCCAAGACCCCCTTTCCCTGGGGGGTATTCCATACTCCCCAGTATTTTAGTTATCAAAACTCGTTTCTTATTTTCGGTGTTTTCATTTGGCAACCCTGTTAATATACTACAGTTTGAGGAACATATCTTTTACTGTAATTTAATATTTTTTTGGATAATGGCCAATCGTCTGCCGCATTAGCAAGAAAAAAAAGTTATTTTTATTGTCTACTTCGTTGTTATGTACGTGACGATAAATTTATTTAAAGTACCAGAAAAATAAATCACGTGATCAGCATTTATTAAATTAAATTCTAAAAATTAATATTTAAAAATTCACTGAAAATCAGTAAATGGAGGTAAAGGTTCGAAAAATATTTCATTTTAATGGGATTTTTAGATTTTTCTTGTGATATACATTTTATAACTCTCTAGTTATTATTTTAAATGCAGATGTTCAAGAATGTTACAAAAAAAGCTTAAAAATATAATTTCAAAATATCCAAAAAAAATTTTCAAAAATCTTTCTTAGTGCACACTTACACTATAAGAAGATTCGTCATGCAAAATAATTTCAGCCCTTTAGCTCCAGCGGTTTGGTCTGTGCGTTGTATGTCAGTCAGTCGGTCAGTTACGGAACAGATTTAGATATATAGACTATAGTAGCATACTTGAAAATGTTTTCTATTGTGGAATACATCATATATATATATATATATATATATATATATATATATATATATATATATATATATATATATATATATATATATATATGTATATGTATATATATGTATATATATATATATTTATATACATATACATATACACACATACACGCACACACACACACACACACACACACACACACATATATATATATATATATAGGGCTCGATTTAAGGCAAAACGCACCGAGACGGCGCTCCTGTACCTCTCTTTAGGAAAAAAATTACGATAGTTAAAAACACTTATTTAATCGCATATTAGTCTGTTGTTTGTTAGTGGGTCTGCCCTGTTATATATATATATATATATATATATATATATATATATATATATATATATATATATATATATGAGAGAGAGAGAAAGATACATGTGTTATTTAACTGACATTTTTATTATTTTTTTCTAGTAGCGCAAAAAATAGACTTTCGATTTTAAAATTAACTCTTCTGTAACACAAGCGTCTCCAAAACCCCCATAATTTCACGTCTAAAACTGTGCAGATGTCATTAGGAAGTTCCTTTACTTCCTAGAAGAAGAAATGATTTCTGTTTTGTTAAAAGCGACAGTACTGTGGAGGAATATTTATTGCGGCAAAAATTCTCTCTGCAGTATCCATTCGTCACGATAAAGGAACACCTATAATTACGTTCCCAGTCTGTTTCCGAATTTCAGTTCATCAGTCTTGGGGGTTGGGGGTTGGGGTGGAAAGCTGAAGTTCGAATTTACTTTCGTGTATTTTATTTTGATGTTCGAAAAGTTTCTGAAGTAGAACAGATGTTCGTCCTGGAGTAAAATCTCATTAATTAATGCCAGTCGGTAATTTGTCTTCCGATAATAGCTATAATTTTCACTTCCTGGGCTTTAGATCTTAAGTATGAATGCATCAATTACAATTACAGCATTGTATGATTTTTTTTTCAGAAATGGCCTCGTATTTTCAGATTCAAATATTACAAAGTTTTAACCATGAATCTAACTGAAGAAAATAATCATTAACTTAAATTTAGTATTATTAACATACAAAATTCATTCTTATAAGTTTATATTACTTGAAACAAACACTATTTATTTGAAAATAATATTACTTAAGCAAAAAAAAGTATTATTTTCCGTAAACATATAAACATAATGATTATATATATATATATATATATATATATACGTCATCCAGGCGAATTTATTGCAAAATGTAGGGGTGGTCATAATGTTTTGGCTCTTGAGTGTGTATATATATATATATATATATATATATATACAGTGGTACGTAGACTTACGAGTTTTTCGCGATACGAGCATACTCTCGGTAGATTTTTTGCTTCGAGTTACGAGCTAAAATTCGGGTAACAAGCAAGCTTCAGATATCCCACCGCTACTTTGAGCAGCGAATGCCATGTTACGTGCTCATCAAATGAGAACACAAGAAGCGTATAATATTTACAACCTTTATGTGAAATTATTATTATTATTATTATTATTTTTTTTTTTGGGGGGGGGGGCTAATGTCCCTGGGGGATGACGACATTACACCCCAGTCCGGTGTTCATATGAATACAAGGAAATAACAGACAAATGACACAATCACAGAAGAATTTTATTGACAAACGATGACACCGATGGACGATGGGTTGCAGCTCCCCTTTCTAGACGGGGCTCCATTTCCAGGCGGAAGACTGATCGGTTCCCCAGAATACAGCCAAGTCTTATGCGGGAATCGAACCCGCACCCCCGGCCTACCAGGCTGATGCCTTAAACATTTAGCCACTGGGCGACTGCAATTATTATACAATTGTATAATATTATTCTGAGACTACTATCCAGTCTTAACCCATTTAGGACCGCTCCATGTTTTCTTTATTGGAAATGTACCAAACAGTTTTTTAACACTTTTTAGAAAATTAATTACACAAATAAGTTGTTTCCATAAAATTAATTTTATTTTTACGAGAGTTACAAAATGTTGCGTTTTCGCAACATCAGTCCAAAGCGGTATAAAAATTTTTAAAATTAATTTTTTAAAAAAATTTAAAATCTTTGAAACATTTCGCATGAAGAGGTATATTAAACTTATTACATACAACAATTGTTTGACTTTTGCAGTGTTTACATTTTTTTGTTTGTTTATTTTCACTATTTTTAGTAATAATATGGCCCATACGGTCTTTCCGAGTTTCGTTGAGAATTAGATTTTGAATTGAAGATGGTCTTCCAATATCTGAAGTTTCAGGTAAAACAGAATTAATCTGCATTTCTTCAAGCCTTTTTATCAAAGATATGGCTCTCTCAAAGATATAGATCTCTGAATGTCTAATAAACTTATTTTAGAATTCATTGCATCCATGTAGAGTCTCCATTTTCCCCATACAATATGCTCCTTTTTCTTACTACATTGCTTACTTTTACATTTATTAGAAAAAAATATCGATTTCACCTACAATGTCTTTAGAGGATTCGGCATTTTCACATAAAATATTATCATCAATAGCTTCTTCATCCGTCAAATCATCCGGATCTGGAGGGATAATGACGAATTATGGTTCATCATGAGCTTCTGTTGAGGACGATTCTGAAATATCATCATCATCTAGCCCATGAAAATATTCCAATGTCTCTTCCAATGTCAAAAATCGCTTTCTCTAGAGACAGACTTATCCGAAATGCAAAGAATACCAATTTACTGCATAAAAAACTTGGCAGTACTAATAAAACACATTGGAAATAAGTAATGCACATTGGACTGATGTTGCGTTTTCGCAACATTTTTAAAAATATGAATTAAGAAACATAAAAACAAAAATTATGATTTACCTGTTGAAGCCATTTTGTTCTTTAGTCTCTAGTAAACTCGGAACAAGCATCAAATCGGAAATTTAACACGTGCTGCTATCTAAGGTTATTATTTGAAATTAGTCTTTTTTTTCCCTTTCAAAACACGAGGAAAAAACAATTTTTTGCAAGTGCTAAAAGCGGGCAAATGTGGAAACAAAAAATTTATTATGTTAAATTAAAGTATAGAAAATAAAATAAAAATGTTACTTCAGACGTACAAAAGTTAGAACATGGCTATAAAAAATACAGAAATTAATGTTGCGTTTTCGCAACGCCAGTCTTAAATGGGTTAAACCGAGAGATTGGATTCTGAGAAAACGTTCTTCGGATTCTCAGAAAGAAGAATCTTGACATGCAGTCAAAGAGAACGATGCAACAATCGCCGAGCTTCCGTGTCTCAATTGTTCACTTTAAGAAAGTAGCTGGTAATAAAAGCGAATGTGACGACAGCCGGGCGAAAAGAACAAAAATCAAGGAATAAGATTTAATTTCTCCGTTCAGCCTATCTCCTCCTCTTCCATCAGCATCTTCAAGTCTGAAATCCAAGGTAAATGTTGTACATTACACTTAATAAAACAAATTTATTACAGTACATTCTATTGTATTGCGTTTTTATACAATGTTCGTCAGTTATAAGCACGCTTTTTGTATTTAAAAACATGTATAAAAAATTGCGGTGTTTTGGGGGAGCCTGAAAGAATTAATGGCATTTCCATTCATTTCAATGGGGAAAATTGATTCGAGATACGAGTATTTCGAGTTACGAGCTAAGTTATGGAACGAATTAAACTCGTAAGTCGAGGTACCACTGTCTCTCTCTCTCTCTCTTTCTATATATATATATATATATGTCAAAACATAACTGAAGAAAAACATAACACGCTGCCTGTCATATATATATATATATATATATATATATATATATATATATATATATATATATATATATATATATATATAAACATAGGCTGTTCCCACATTTTTTAGACGATTTTGGTAAGCGGTAATAAAAAATTGTTTGTTGCAAAAGAAATAATTGCAATTGTACTATGTTTTTAAAAGTCAAAATTATCGTCTGCGGCTTGAAAGTTTTGTTTTTATTCAAAATAGCGTTTTTAACAAAGCAGTGGCTCGAAGGCTACATTTATGCTCTTTCTGAAGAGAAATATGCATACTCCGTTATCCCAAAACGATGTGAGAGTCATGGTTTTGTGATATCTAAAGCGTCGATAGGTAATATCGTCAACAAGAAAGGAAAAAAACGTCAAATTGGAGCCTCAAGTGGGACAAAAATTCCAAACAAGTATCCAAGGGAAAAACGGACATCTTCCACTATTGCAAAGGTACGTTGTTTAATGTTAAAAGAAAATCACCGTAGTCAAAGGACAGTTGCAAAATCATTAAAATGCTCGGTGTCCACAGCAAACAAAATGATAAACGTTGATTTAAATCTTAAGAAAGCGAAAAAACGCAACGTGCATCGTCTTCTTCCAAATCATATCGCTGAAAGCAGGACATGCTGCAGAATTCTATATGAGAAACACTTATCCAAAGAAAAATGGAAAACAATTGTCACAATAGATGAATCATGGGTGTATTTAAATGATTGCAACAAAAAAAGAGCCATTTATTATCATAAAAAGGGAGAAAAAAATTCAAGTTTATGTTTGAAAGAATCGAAAGAAATTTTTCTAAGGGATTCATGATTGTTGCTGGTTTTTCTTATAATGGCAAGATAAAAATAAAGAGAGCGGAAAAAAATGTCAAGATTGACTCCAAATACTATCAGTAACATATTTTATCGCCAATTTTTCTGAATGAAATACCATCGCTTTACCCACAGTGCCATCAATCTGTGAGACTCCATCAGGACAAAGCTAGCAGTCACACATCAAAATCCACTGTAAATTTCCTAAAAGAAATGGAACAAAAACTGGTATCAAGGCCATACCCTTCACTGATATCCCTACTAAATCTCCCGATGTATCACCTATGGATTTTTGTGCTTTCGGTCTTTTAAAATCTGCATTATCCAAACGTCGTCCCAAAACCCTTACAGGACTCTGGAAAGCTGTTCAGGAGGAATGGGATAGAATACCTCTTCTGACACTTTAAAAGGCATTATTATCCTGGAAATTGCGGTGTCGAAAGATAGTTCATAATAAGGGATGTCAAATAGAACATTTAAAACACAAGAATTTTATGTAATTTAGTTTTGTGAATACAATATACATCGTCTAAAAATGTGTGAACAGCCTCTGTATATATAAAATTATTTTTTTCGTTAAGATAATTCTTATTAATACTTAACTTTTTTACCTATTATTTTCCTTTGTGATAATTATATTATTTTTTTTTAATGTGTAACAGTGTACTCGTTAGTGTAATGTAATTTTATAACTTGCTAATATTGATCATGGCCCTTTATTTCTTTGTTTTGGTTCATAAATGGCCTGCGTCCGTTTCGACTTAACTCACGGTAAAATTGTCATAATATAATTTCCGTGATTCTTCACACTTAGCTGGCGACACATCCTTTATTTTTCGGCTGAACTGTTTCTAAACATCATATGAAATCTGCTAAATATACGATAAACAAAAATGTAAATATGCAGATGAAATTTTTGCTTGAAACTGTCCTATTTATATAATGAGTTTTATAATTGAAAACTTTCGATGTATTACTTACCTTGAAAAATTCAGAATACAACGTCATTAGTATAATGATTCCTTGTTACTTGTTTAGTACGCTAATATTATCTGCAGGATAATGCTTTCATGAAAATACGCAAAATGAAACTTTTGCTTGACGTTTTCCTTCTTTTATAGTAAGTTTTATAATTTAAAAGCTTTCGTCCTATTTACTCCCTTGAAAAACATCAGAAAAGAATCTCTTCAGGTTAAGGTTCCTTTGTTACTCGTTAAAAATGCCAGTGCAATTTGCATAATAATGCATTCATGTATATACGCAAAATGAAATTTTTGCTTGAAGCTTTCATACGCATATAATCAGTTTTATAAATTAAAAACTAACTGTGGGTACTAGATTCTGTGGGTTCGAGTCCCGCTGTTGGCCTGGACTTTTGTATCTATTTGGAATCGGCTTTAAGCAGTTGGTCCCGGTCTAATTAGACGTCGTGTAGCAAAAATCGATCATATTGCTCCAAACCAAACCAATATCTATTGCTACCATGAAAATTTTAGAATGCAATGTTTTCAGTAAAATGATTCCTTGTTACACGTTTAAAATTCTAGTGTAATTTGCAGTATAATGTATTCATGAAATTGCGCAAAAGGAAATTTTTGCTTGAACCATCCTCCTTATATAATCAGTTCTTTAATTTATAAACTTTCGACCTATTACTACATTGAAAATTTCAGAATGCAATGTTTTCAGTATAATGATTCCGTGTTACATGTTTGAAATGCTAGTGTAATTTGTAGATTAATGCATTCATAAAAATATGCAAAATGAACATTTTCCTTGAAACTATCCTTCTTATATAATCAGTTGCATAATTTATAAACATTCAACCTATTACTACCTTGAAAATTTCAGCAATGTTTTCGGTATAATGATTCCTTGTTACATGTTTAAAATGCTTGTGTAATTTCAGAATAATGCATTCGTGAAAATATGCAAAATGGACATTTTGCTTGAAGCCATCCTTATATAATCAGCTTTATAATTTATAAATTTTCGATCTATTACTACCTTCAAAATTTCGGAATGCAAACGGTTCCTTGTTACTTGTTTAAAATGCTAGTGCAATTTACAGAATAATTCATTCATGAAAATATGCAGAATGAACTTTTGGCTTGAAGCCATCCTCCTTATATAAACAGTTCCATAATTTATAAACAATCGACCTATCAGTACCTTGAAAATTTGAGAATGCAATGTTTTCAGTATAATGATTCCTTGTTACATGTTTAAAATGCTAGTGTAATTTGCAGAATAATGCATTCATGAAAATGCGCAAAATAAAATTTTTCTTCAAGCCATGTTCCTTTTATAATCAGTTCCATAATTTATAAACTTTCGACCTATTACTACCTTGAAAATTTCAGAATGCAATGTTTTCAGTATAATGATACCTTGTTACCTGTTCAAAATGCTAGTGTAATTTGCAGAATAATGCATTCATGAAAATATGCAAAATGAGCTTTTTGCTTGAAGCCATCCTCCTTATATAATCAGTTGTATAATTTATAAACATTTGACCTTTTACTACCTTGAATATTTCAGCAATGTTTTCACTATATTGATTCCTTGTTACATGTTTAAAATGCTTGTGTAATTTGCAGAATAATGCATTCGTGAAAATATGCAAAATGAACGTTTTCCTTGAAGCCATCCTCCTTATAAAATCAGTTTTATAATTTATAAACTTTCGACCTATTGCTACTTTCAAAATTTCAGAATACAATATCTTCAGTATAATGATTCCTTGTTACCTGTTTAAAATGCTAATGTAATCTGCAGAATAATGCATTCATGATAATACGCAAAATGAAAGCTTTGCTTGAAGCTATCCTCCTTATATAATCAGTTTTATATTTATGAAATCGCATGCGGTTTCGTGCCAGAAATATGAATGCATGGATAAAAAAGGAAATGTATGAATATTTCGGGAACGTAGCATTAGCATTAAAAAATCCAGGCAAAGCCACGATGACAAAGAAATATTGTAACGTCTTCGGCAGATATCGACTTTATTCGGAAAGCCATTTTTCACGAGGAACACCTAAACATTCTTTTCAAAGCTGAGCTACTTATTTTTTTTTTCAATGCAAAAATAAAAAAATATTTCTTGAAAATTCCGAAAACCCTTTCGTGGTTTCTATGGCAAAATTAGATTCTTTATTGGAACTTCATTTTGAGGCGAGTTTTACATTTCATTGAGTTTTAAAAATTTTCCCCCTCAAAACCAGAATACAATTCACAGTATCTTTCGTGTACCATGGCAACTGGAAAGTATAAGAGCTATTTACGTTTTAAGAAACATTTTAGGGTAAAAGATTTTCCGCCTCGTGACTTCAGCAGAAGTCTGGATTTATTTTGGCTGCACAATGGTCTGTTTTATGGTTTACTGGATAAAACTGACTACGATAAAGCACGCATCAACTAAGCATTGTCCCTCGTCCGCCTGAAATGCTCGCAAGTGATACTGGTTACATATCTGAGTGGAAAAGAACCAGATATAAAGATTGCATCATTAAAAAAAATCTCCCAAAATGCTCATATATATATATATATATATATATATATAGAGAGAGAGAGAGAGTGATAGAGGGAGAGAGAACGATATAACAAAATTGGCCATTAAATTGTAGTAGTTAGTTACATTTATAACTGTTTATATATTTCATTCTTTCCAATACTCATATGTGATCATTTAATGTTGTAAATAAATTTTCCTCTTCGTCAATCTTTAAATGTAGGATGTAAACTTTAGCGGGTCACAATTCAGTAATAAAGGAATAAAACTATCAAAATTATTTCACTCTAAATTTTATTCATAGTTGAATGTATTTCTTATTTTATGATGTTTATAGTACGGTTATAAAATGTGTTCCTATAAAAGGTGTTCCTAAAATGTGTTCGATAAGGCATTCAGTTCTGTAGCGTAATTTGTAGATTTCTGTTATTATTAGATAGTAAGTTTCAATTATTTGTTTTTAATAGTTTGTTCAGTTATTTCGGATTTCTTTCATTAGATAAGTTATTCTGGTCAGGCCAGATAATACGTTAAAACATATATGTTGGCTAGAACCTCATAAAATACTTTATAATCTAAGAACCTTTAAATAGGGGTTCCGAATCAACCAATTCAACCGAATCTTTTAGATATGTAAATAGTTTAAAACAAATATTTAGATGTACAGATAATATGGACAGTCTCTAATCAATATTTTTACATCGTCTTATGTCTATTTTTACATCTACACATACAGTGTTCTCTTAATTATTCGTGTGCGAATTATGAGTTCAGAAAAAAATCTGAATTCTTTATTCTTAATAATACCTACATAATTTATTAAAAACTGGAATAAATTTTTTCCGATATACATACATAAAAAGCATGATTTTTTAAATAACTGTATTTTACTTTTTAAGAATATTTTCATTTGATAAATGATCTGATAATATAGTAAAATAACACATCTTTAATAGGAAGACCTCGGAGAAAGACCTACTTGAAATGTCTGAATTAATTTATTTAATGGCAAATTCAAAAGTATTTGAAGAGGTTGATGTACAACCTCTGACAATAAAGTTCGGTGAATGAAGTCAGAACGGCCGATCTGACAACACTGGCGAAACAAAACTCTGCACTTTCGTAGCGGCAGGTGTTGACCATCTGCCCGCACAATTGTTCTGTTGAGCGTCGTTTGTGTTCCGTGTAAGACTTGTTTTACAAAGGGCTTGTTCAGTGCGTTTGTTCTGTGTGACAAATCGTTACCCAGAATTTAGGGATGAGAAAAACGTGTTGCCTTCTTGTGCCACATCACTTGGATGACGATCACAAGGAATTTCTACCTGAGGGAACGACGATGAATGCTGAAGGGTACATTGAAATTTTGACCCGTTTAATGAAACGTCTACGCAGGGTACGACCCCAGTACGCACAACAAGGTTCATGGTTTTTTTTTCACGACAATGCTCGCCCTCACACAGCCAATATCGTCAAACAGTTCCTGGCAAAAAAGGGGGTGGTGCAAATTGAACATCCACCATACTCGCCATATCTCAATCCTCCAGACTTCCTATTCCCGCAACTCAAACTCGCTTTGAAAGGAAAGAGATTTGACGATATTCCGGACATCCAACGAAACGTGACGAGGCTTTTGAACTCCATCCCAAAAGAAGACTTCTTGCAAAGTTTCCAGAACATGTATATCAGATGTCAGCGGTGCATAGTTATGGGAGGTGACTATTTCGAAGGACAGTAAGGTAATTTTCGTTAATATTTCATCTACGTTAATGTTACAGGACTATTCACCGAACTTTATTGCCAGACCTTGTAGAAAAAATTAGTTAGAAAATTATTGACGTAAACCATGGTTTGAACATATGAGTGACCCTGATGTCGTAAATACTGATGTCGTAAATGATTCAACATGAGGAAGAAGTTGAAACTGAAGAGAGGGAAGAAGTGCCCGGTGATGTGATCAAAAACAGCAGAGCGCTACCCTATGTCGACACTTTGCTACATTACTTGAGTCAATGGAACTCTGAATACAGTGGTATCATAGCTAATAGCAAAATTCTTAGCGATATCAAAAACGTATTGAAGGTCCGGTTTGTTTGATTGTTGTCGTGTATACGACTAGTGCAAACTATCCGTAGAAGAGGGGTGCCATTGCATCAAGAGAGACTGGAGTTCTATCTGGTCCGCGAAATTTGAACCGAGTCAAGTGACGAGACCAGACCACTTGACCCCGCACCTCCAGAGGTATTGTTTGGGAACTTGGAGGACATTGCATCTACGGCAGATTTTTCCCGTGCACCGGCCGCCGTTAGTGTACACGTCGGTGGTTTTGTTAGCGACGGGTATCGAAGCAGCAACTTGCAGATCACTGGCTCTATGCCTTTGCCAACCGTGCCACCGCGCCCTCCAAATATTCGATAATCCGTTTGACACCTCGGCACCCTCCGCTTTCGCGTATCGGCCCATGATTCACCGAAGACTGCCGCTGCGTAACAATTCCTGTTTACATAGCCGAAGGTTAATTTCCCATGTTCGGTGATGTTTCATATAGGCCTGGGCGCCGGTCGCACTGTACAGATCTGCCGACAATTGGGTGACCCTGGGCCCCTCCAAAGATTCGGTAAAATAAACAAAAGAAGACTACGGATTACATACATAAATTAAATTAATAAAATAGAAAAGAGTAGTATTATATTTTCAAAATACGAGAAAACTGCATAGAAATCGGATTATCATTGTTTTAGATTATCTGGTACTTCTTGTGGCATCACGATAGGTTATTAAGGCAATTCTCTGAGGCTTGTTTTAAAATTACTATTACTGAATTCATGACCAAGATAGACAGAGTCCTAATTATAATGAAAAGGCTAATTATTTAAACAGAAACTTAACAAGGAAATTTATTTTTCAAAAAAAAATTAAACTTTAAACATTTACAACATATTCAATTAATTTAAGTGAAGATTCACAGCGTACGCTCCCAGACCCATGGTCTCAAAAGGAGCTTCTAAAAAACAAGTCTGCCTAGCTCGATGTTATGACAAAATCCCTAAAATTCTCCAACTCTCTTTCTATCTCTCGGCTTGAAAACTTCGGTGGCGGCCGTCTTCTTAGAAATTGCTTTCCCAAAACCGGGGGGGGGGGGGTCGGCAGATTATCTGCTGACAGCTCTGCTGACAATTCCGAAACTTTATTACATTCCAGTTACAAAGTCGCATAGAGCTATCGCTAAGAAAGACAGCTTTACGACGGTGATGGGAGACGCTTCTGTTTTCCAAACAGTTACCCCCACAGCTTGCTAAAAAAACCACTATGCCTGGGATTAACTTTCAGGCCAAAAACTCTAACGGCATTTGTTGGTATCGTTTTTTAATCCCCCACAGAATTTTAGAATGCAGGGGTACGTATGGCTTGTGCTTTTTAAATCTTGGAGCTGTGGAAGGCTCTTCGCAGATCGCGGGAACCGCACAAAACACGTGACATTACATCCCCCCCCATTAAAGCGGATAGTCGGGAGCATCCTGCATTTGCATAGCTTTATTGCTATAAATTTAATAAAGATGATTGTTTTGATACCAGACGCCTTATAGATTCGATTTAAGCCTATAAGCCTTTGTAATAATGTGAAAACAATATGCTGTTTTCACATTATTACAAAAAAATGGATATATAACTAGAAGGCAAAGAATAAGGATTTAACACTAGAACCGCGGAGCGGGTCAATTTGACCCAAAACGATGTTTAATTTATCACCACGCGAAAAGTATCGATTGAAAAAAAAATTCCTTTTATGACTTTTAATATTTTAAGGTGAACAACAATTTACCAAATTTAAAAATTCGTAACATAAATAATTTTCCGATTATTAACACTTATATCTAGAACCGCGGAGCGGGTCAATTTGACCCGTAAGAAATGTTAATGCACAAATAAGGAAAAACAGATGCATTTTCTCGAACTGTAACTGTAAAATAGTTCTACCCCACACTCAGAAGGGGGAATAGTGAAGGTTTTTCAGTCAAGGTCATTATATTAGGTTTGAAGCACGAACTACGTTCGAATGCAGTGAAAAATTACTGGGAATATTTAGAAGACTTTTTGAAGTTGCTTTTATTCTGTAATTAGTATATGTATAAAAACTATGTCACGACGCCGTAATCTTGCTGTTCAGGAAGCTTTAGAATATTTAAAACAATTATCTGAAAAGGATTTGGAAGGTTCGAAAAAAGGTTTCTCAAGATTCGATTTTGAGTAGTGAGGATGAATACCTGCCTGCTAATGAATAAAATTTGGATTCGGATGAAGAAATTTAAAGTGAAGATGACTCTGGCAATACTCTAACAATCCCTGGTTCTTTTCATCGCAATACTGATGATAATTTATCTTATAAAAAATAAAAATCAAACATTCCAAGAAAAATATACACATGCAAAGAAATTTGAAAAAGAAATCGACAATAACATTCAAAGTTGGAAATAATGAAGATGGCTAAGATGGGACAATTTGGAATGTCGCTCAATTAGGAACAAACGATAGAGGAAAAAAATCAAAGTGTAATGTTTTGAAAGAAGTAGGGGGGCCTAAAACCACATGCTAAACGCAATGTTATCGACAACAGTCCTTCAAGTTCTTGGAGATATTTTATAGATGAATGGATATTGAAACAGCTAAAGAAATGTACTGAAAATGAAGCTCATCGGCAGATTCAGTAAGGAGAATGGAATATAACATTAGAAGAAATAGATGCTTTTATATAATTTTTATATGCACGTGGTATATATTGTGCAAAAGGACTTGAACTGTATAGCTTGTGGTCAAAGGTAAAAAAGATAAAAACATTTTGTTGCTAAGTAGTCTCCATCCAAACGTAGAAATTGCAGATAACCTCAAAAAACTACCTGATACAATCGCTTTCTACAACGCAACTAAATACGGTGTGGACGTAATTGAACAAATGGCAAGGAAATATACAGACAAGTCTGCTTCACGTAGGTGGCCAGTGCAAGTTTTTTTGTAATATTTTGGACCTTGCTGCGATCAATGCCTGGGTTTTATATAAAGCTGTAACTGGAAAATCTATTAGTAGACGGCAATTCTTCCAAGACTTGGTTGAAGAATTGCGAGAAATGTTTGTTCTCTTCTGACATAAAAAGGTGGCAAAAAGAGTATGTGAAGCAACCAATGAAAACGACGGACAACCAGAAATTAAGCGTAAACGAGTCCGATGCCACATTTCGAAACGTGAAAATAAAACTCTAGATATCTGTTCAAAATGTAAAGCCCCCATCTGTGGAAAATGTACAAAACTTATTACTCAGTTTTGTACAAAATGCATACAGTAAATTGGATTTTATAATCTGTAAAACTAAGTTCCGATAAAATTTTTAATTTTAAATTTTTTGAAATTATGTCTAAACATATTGAAAAGAGATACTCTGTTTTTCCATTGAAATTAGAAAATGTATGTCATATTTTGTTAAACAGACATGTTATCATACTCAAGGACATAAAATTTTAAATAATACGATTTTGTAAAAATCAAGTTAATTTCTCTTGATTTATATAAATTATTTAATGCAAATTCTGAGAAATATTGATTATTATTTAAAAAATAAAATGTTTTAGTTAAATAAATTAAGCGCTTGTGCATATTTTATAAGTTTACAATCTAGGGTCAAAATGACCCGCTCCGCGGTTCTAGGTATATCGAAAGTCCCGCGGTTCTAGTGTTAAGAAGCTTGATGAAGAAAATCTTCTAGAGTGGTTAGAGAGTGATTTACGTGAACCAGTCTATGAATGAGACTCGCTGTCATAAATGCTGCTACGAATCTACCCCAGGAAGAAGTTGGAACTTGAGAGTGTGAAGAAGAGCCCGATGATCTGATTAAAAAGCAGCTCTACCGTGTGTCGACACTTTGCTAGATTATATGAGTCAACATAAATATGAAATGATATCATAATACAGTGACGTCATATCATGCAAGACAAATTCGTAGTAATATCAAAAAACACATCCAGTAAAAGGTAAAACTTTCAAAAAAATCGGATTACACACATTAAATTAAATTAATAAAATATAAAAACAAGTGTATAATTATGCTTTGAAAATACAATGGAGTCCCGATAATCCGAACTTCGGTAATCCGAAAGTCCGCTTGATCCGAAACCAAAAGTCAAAAAGAACTAAGGTTACAATAAAACTATAGTGATACTAAATAATGTAAAGTATATTTCTGAAGACAGTTATAAGTTCGACAACAGTAGTCTAACACAGTTGGACACAGTAGAATATACAACACGTGTTTATGCTAATGCTAAACTGACACTAGCAGTAACGACGCACCTCTCCAAATGTCGAAACACTATGACCTAATTTTTAGAACAACTTACAACCTATTGTACTGTGCTAGACAGCGTTCCACACTCTTATCACCCATTTCGTCCGGAGATTTGGTTATGTTTAGACAGACCTTATAAAATAAACTGTGAAATCACACGTTATATGCAATATATATGCAATCACACGTAATATGTAATATTTATGCAATCACACGTAATAAGTAACATTTATATAATCACACGTTAATATTTATGTAACGACACGTAATATGTAATATTTATGTAATCACACGTAATATGTAATATTTATGTAATCACACGTTAATATTTATGTAACGATACGTAATATGTAATATTTATGTAATCACACGTCATATGTAATATTTATCTAATCACACGTTAATATTTATGTAACGGCACTTAATATGTAATATTTATGTAATCACGCGTTAATATTTATGTAACGGCACGTAATATTTAATATTTATGTAATTCCACGTAATATGTAATATTTATGATATCACACGTTATTATGTAATTTAACCCATTTAGGACCGCTCCATGTTTCCTTTATAGGAAATGCACCAAACAGTTTTTTAACATTTCTTAGAACATTAATTACACGAATAAGTCGTTTCCATAAAATTAAATTTATTTTTATGAGAGTTACAAAATGTTGCGTTTTCGCAACATCAGTCCAAAGGAGTATAAAAATTTTAAAAATATAAAAAGTTAAAATTATAAAAATGAAAAAAAAAAATTTTAATCTTTGAAACATTTCGCATGAAGAGGTACATTGCACTTATTACATACAGTAATTGTTTGACTTTTGCAGTGTTTACATCTTTTTGTTTATTTTCACTATTTTTAGTAATAATATGGCCCATACGGTCTTTCCGAGTTCCGTTGAGAATTAGATTTTGAATTGAAGATGGTCTTCCAATATGTGAAGCTTCGGGTAAAATAGAATTCATCTGCATTTCTTCAAGCCTTTTTATCAAAGATATGGCTCTCTTAAAGATACAGATCTCTGAAACTCTAATAAACTTATTTTAGAATTCATTACATCCATGTAGAGTATCCATTTTCCCCATACAATATGCTCCTTTTTATTACTATATTGCTTACTTTTACATTTATTAGAAAAAAATGGCGATTTCAGCTGCTATGTCATTAGGTGATTCGACATTTTCACATAAAATATTATCATCAATAGCTTCTTCATCCGTCAAAATCGTCCGGATCTGGAGGGATAATGACGAATTATGGTTCACCATTAGCTTCTGTTGAGGACGATTCTGAAATATCATCATCATCTAGCCCACGAAAATACTCCAATGTCTCTTCCAATGTCAAAAATCGCTTTTTTCTTGAGACAAACTTATCAGAAATGAAAAAAATACCAATCTACTGCATAAAAACTAGGCAGCTACACATTGGAATTAAGTTATACACATTGGACTGATGTTGCGTTTTCGCAACATTTTTAAAAATATGAATTGAGAAACATAAAACAAAAATTATGCCTTACCTGTTGAAGCCATTTTGTTCTTTAGTCTCTAGTAAACTCGGAACAAGCATCAAATAGGAAATTTACAATGTGGTGCTATCTAAGGTTATTATTTCAAATTAGTCATTTTTTTCCCATTCAAAACACCAGAAAAAAAAAAATTGCAAGTGCTAAAAGTAGGCAAATGTGGAAAAAAAATATGATCAATTAAAGTATAGAGAATAAAATAAAAATGTTGCTTCAGACGTACAAAACTTAGAACATGAATTTACATTAAAAATACAGAAATTAATGTTGCGTTTTCGCAACGCCAGTTTTAAATGGGTTAAGTTTATTTAGAGACTGATTTCGCTTAATCCGAAAAATTCGTTAATCCAAAAAGGGTCTAGTCGAAATCATTTCGGATTATTAAGTCTCCCCTGTGTAACAAAATTTAATAGAAATTGAATTATCCGTGTTTTCCGATTATCCGTGCTATTCCTCCCTTGCATTAACCCAGATAATCGGGAGGGCACTGTATATGACAGTATATGACAGTCACGAACCTCTCAAGCATTCACCTTGGAAGAGCAAAAATTTAGGTTAGCATTTTTCTAAGCTCAATGATAGAAAAACACCGAACGTTACTGGGAAATATTTTTTGAAACTTCACTGAAACAGTGTAGAAACCTGTTTATAGTTAACATTTACGTGTGAAAACTATACTCTTGCAAAAGTTCCAAAGGAAATTTTTCATTAAAATTCACTTGATTACACAAGATGGACAAAAACTTTTTCTCCAAGTTTCAGCTCCACGTTAATTATTTTTCAACCCCCCCTTTGATGGTGTCAGAGGAAAAATTTTTCTTCTGATGTGTTATCACACTCATCACACACATATATATAGTCAAGAAAAAGTTTTTTTTCTAGCTAAACCCTTGGAAACAAAATCGAATGAAAACATCTTCAGACATTCTTTGAAAAGGAGATTTTTCGCATCAGATAATGGAATTTAATATTTTTATCTTATAAAGTTTCTCCTCCAGCCTGTTGAAAGCATCTTTGATGCTGCTGTTTCTCTTTCAGCTGCAATTTTACGTCTTTATTGATATTTTTTTTCCCTCCGTTTCATTCGCTTCCATTACTCCATTACATTCCTTCCTCACCTTTTGTCAAATTTTAATGCACGCTATTTTCCTCTTTCTGCTCCCCTTTCTCCGATATATTTACTTTTCAACAAACCGTTCATTCACTTGAAATGAAGAAAATAAGAGATAAAGATCAGGAAGTGTGTAAAATAATTTTTTTGTATTCGTCTTAGGGGAAATTATTTTCTCGCTATTGCATATTCAATCAGGCTGTATATTGAAGCTGACGATCAGGGGCTTAACTAAGCACTTTGAGTGCTGAGTTTTGGCCAACAGTGGATCATATAAGTTTAAGTATTATCCGTACTGAACTTTTTTGAAAACAGATATTCGTTAAAAATTGGCAAGCAATATGAAACTTGTTTGAATAGGGAAATTTTATAATGTCTTATAATGTGACATACGATATCATGATATTTGTAAGGAAATTTTACAAATATCATTCTTTATAAGAACAAAGTAATCTAATAATATGCAATTATATACATACATACCTATATACATACTTATATACATACATACATACATATATATATATATATATATATATATATATATATATATATATATATATATATATATATATATATATATGACGTGCTCGCTACTTACACCCTTCCCAGTACGTCGTTTTACATCCAAACTTTTCTCCTTCTTAATCTATCTTTACTTAATTATTAAAGTTATAGCAGTCAATGAGTTAAAAGGCCGGTGGCAAAGAACTACAATTAATATATCTAACATCGTTTATTTCCAAAATCTTAAGCTACCTGATTCAATCTGATAAATTAAATCCAAGAGTCATTAAGCTCCCATGCGACGCGTGACTATCTCCATCAAGAATTTCCCGCCGTCTGATTAAACGCTATTGTTTTTCTGCCATCCAAAGCCACCGCGCATGCCCACATGATCTCTGTGACGCATACACCGGAGATGGACCATAGGCGTGGCCACAGATGTCAATCAATCCAAAGGGAATTTCCCCTATTTCTCTCGATGCATTTCGAACCAAGATATGAGAATAGTGGCGAATTACGCCACGACAATAAATTAATTACTAAGCCCCCTTTAAATTTAGAATAATCATTCTTTTCCCACTAAATCCTTGACACACACACACACACACATATATATATATATATATATATATATATATATATATATATATATATATATATATATATATATATATATATATACATACATACATACATATATACATATATATATATATATATATATACATATATATACATATATATATATATATATATATATATATATATATATATATATATATATATATATATATATATATATATATATATATATATATATATATATGTCAAAACATTAATTGAGAAATTACAGGGGGCTTTAGAATAGCAAAACTTAACATTACAATTATTGTCATAACGCGTTGAAAAAAGGGTTTTTCCCCGTTTCGGGAAGTGACCTCGATTCGCAAAAGTAAATTGAAGTTCCATCGAGATAATCTATTTTGGATGTACAGGTTTAGCGCGAGAAGATATTGCTGACATGGACAAAGGACGCTTCTGGAAGTTTCCATGTGGTGCTTTGAGCATGCGCGATAGGAGGGGGGGGGCGCTTTGAGGAGAATATAGAAGTAGTGGCAGACTGGGCTGGCGAGGTGTTGCTAACGAGCGTGCTGCTCGGCGCCGCGGAGTTTCTGAAAATGACGATGTTAGGATACAGACTTTGAGCATGGTTCTCTCAAGAAAGAAAGGAATTAATTGACTTGGATTATGGACTGTTTATTTGAGCAAAGTGCCTTCCACTCGCCAACCAAGTTAATGGACATGATGACTGCAGCTAGATTTATTATAACGGGTGTTAATCCAGCGCGTCATATATATATATATCTATACTAATATATAAAGAGAGAGAGGGGATTTTGTTTGTGGAGGGTAATCTCCGGAACCACTGCACCTATTTGAAAAATTCTTTCACTATTTAAAAGGTACATTATTCCAGATGGACATAGGCTATATATTATGTACATCTGATCAGTTTGAAAGGCGCTATTTATTATGTATATCTGATCAGTAGATATAAAGTTAGGGGCCTAAATGTTGAGCCGATGCTTCACATTTACTTTTCCTTTGTCAACAATAGTCAAGTAACCATAGCAACACATCAAACGATATTTTCATTTATTATCAGTAAAACATTTAACATTTGAATTTTCTTTGTCGACCATAGTCCAGTAACCATAGCAACACATCAAACTACATTTTCATTTATTATCAGTAAAACATTTAATTTTTTAAAGATTCAAGTGGAGGAAGTATTGATGAATACAAAAAGGATTTTTGAACATTTAAGGTTTTATTGAAGAAAATTACATTTGGAACTACGCTTTTTATTGGACATTTAAGGTAAAAAGAGATTTACAATTTATTGGCTATCAACTGGAAATTTATTGGTATAATATTACAGAACTTTATTTAACTTATAAAATTTATGTTTTTGATTTTATGTACAATTTTATGCACAATTTGCGTAAATCGAACTTGAATTATTGAACTTTCATTCAAAAATCATTAATATTCAAAAATCAGCGTGTTTCATTGAAACTGTGCAATTTATTGATTATTTCGAATAGGCCTATGTTTGTTCCTTTATAAGTGAAAAAGTATTGCTTCAATTGAGCTGAAATTTTGTATAGATATAGATGATATTTCAGATTAAAACATAGGAATATTATTTTTTGAAAATCGGCCAACGCCGGGTACTTCAGCTAGTATATATATATATATAATGTAAAATACAGTTATCCGTCGTTAAGAAATTATACATGTCATTGAATATCCAATCAGGCTAAATTTTGACGCGGAGTCACAGGGGATTAACCAAGCACTTGAGTGTGGAATTTAGGATAACGGTAGGTAATAAAAGTTAAGGTATCCGACTATGTTTAGAACATCGATTTTGAGGAAAATTCCCAATTTAAAAAAAAAATTCCCGTTTCATAGAGAATGCGAATTTCAGTTTCTAAATCTGTTATTTTTCAATACTACCACCGTAAGATGGGGTCACTTTGTGACGGATTTTAAGTTTTGTGCTGTGCCAGCCGATCAGTTTTAAAAGCAGCCCAAAACGAACAATTGCAAAACATTGGAACATCCTTTCCTGACGTAGTAATGTATTGCGCTAACCCGGATCTGTTAATTTGAATACAAGTGATATCTTTTATTTCGTTTTCATCAAAATTGTATACAACTATTGTGATAACTGAAAATATAATCATAATAAGTCTAAGAAATTTTTAAGGTGTGTTCCTCATAATACTAAAATATTAATGATTTCCCAATTAGGCTCTAAGTATATTTTTTGTTGATTTATAGCTTCATTTATTTCTATAAAAAATTCAACAGAAGTGATTGAAATTTGACACGTTGCGTATAAGGACCTGTATGTTTTAAATTTTAAAATATAGATTAGTTTCAGTTCGTTGCTGTTTTACGACCTTACGTACGTGTAATAAAAATAAATAAATGTTATATGTATACTTTTCGTGGAGATAGAGCCGTGTAGTTTCTAAATTTCGACAAAAACTCTTCAATTTCGTAAAATGTTGCTTAATTAGGGACTATATTTTCATTGTTTTCCTATATTGGTGTTATATCTTTACGGAAAAATAGGACAGGAATTTTCGCAAGTAAAGTTTTTGGAAAGAAATTGCTTCAAACGTAGTCGGTACTTTAAAGTATGATCTATTCGGAAATGCATTTGTGACTCATACTCCTTAACTGACACCCAGGACTTAAACAAGAACTTGAGTGTAGGATTTCGGACGACTGTAAGGCATAAAAGCTAAAGAATTATCTGTACTGAACTGTATTGAAAAGAAATATTTATTAAAATTTTAGATGCTGGGTTCAACCACGCACATGAGTGCGAGGTTTCGGAAAGCAGTAGATCATTAAAGATAACTTATTATCTGCACTGAACTACACTGAATGCAAATGCTCCTTAAAAATTGATAAGCACTTTAAAATATTCTTGAATAAGGAAGTTTAATAACATAAAAGATATTTAAATAGAGCATTCGTTGAACTAATTGAGTAATATCTAATAATATGTATTTAATATAAATATAATGCAGATACATGTAATGCAAAATATATTTCTCCGGTCGTAGAAAAGTTATGCATCTCTATTGCCTATCTTTAGTCAGGCTATATATTGGCGTTGTCACTCTTTTCTTAACCAAGCACATGAGCGCTGAGATTTGGACAACAGTAGGTCATAAAATTTAAAGTGTTATCTGTACTGAACTATAAAGAAAAATATTTTTGCCTACAAGCTGTTCATAAATTTGAAACTTGTTTGAATAGGATTATTTTAAATCATAAAGGGAATTTAAATGCATCATTCGTTACACTAATACATTAATCTTATAATATGTCAATATATATATATATATATATATAATATAAAATATATCTTATCCGTCTTAGAGAAATTGTTCCTCACTACTGAATATTGAATCACGCTACATATATATTGAAGTTAAATCACACAGAGCTTGATCAAGCACTTGATTCAGAAGTTTAAAGAAATAGTGCGTCAGAAAAGTTAAAATATTATCTGTACAGAACTGCATTAAAAGCAAATATTTCTTACAATGTGGCAATCAATTTGGAACGTGCATAAATATGGAAATTTAGTAACATAAACAGAATTTTACAAATATCATTCTTTCAACTAATACACTAGTCTAATAAAAATAAATGTGAAAATAAATTAATCTGGTGATACAATTGAATTAAAATCTTCACAAATCAAAACAGAATTTAAACTTTAAGTCCGCCATACCTAAACGAGGTCCCAATGAAAAAGTAAACGTGTTACAATCTTGTGGTGGAAATGACACTTGCTTTAAAATGATTAAAACAAAATTATTTTTTTTATATTAATTAAAACCCAGATTTATCCTGAACAATTTTAGTAGCACCCTTTTTTTGTGATTCGGCAATTACACCATGGGATATTAAAATAATCGTGAACATTCAAACAGGGGTTTCTTACAAAATTTTATTATTGGTGATTTTCAAAGGTGCATTCCACTCCGCCACCTGTTTGTGTTCTTTTGAGCTTATTGATGGTCCTGACATTCACCTTAATTCAGTCCCAATTAAGAATGTCGGACGCGAGTCTGACAAATACATTTATCCCAAAGTATGCTTTTCTGTAATTCCAAATTTCTTCAAAGAAGTTTTATCCCACATTCACTCAAAATTTTTCTTTCACCAATCTTTTTTTCCTCATCTTTTATATTCGTTTTCTTAGTGAACCAAACACACTTAAATGCAGTTCTACTATTGAGTAAATATTTGTTCATTAATCGTTCAATGATTGAACCTAACATTTCTTTCGTAAAAATCTTTAAATTATATTAGCCATTATTATGTTAATATCCTAAATTTCTTTAAAGAAGTTTTATCTAACATTCACTCAATTTTTTTTCTTTCATCAATCTTTTTTATTCCCTCACCTTTTATTTTCTATTTCCTAGTGAACCAAACACACTTAAACACAATTCTAATTACATTAATTGGTAGATTTCTTATTTGCCTGCTTTACTTACTTCTTAATTTGGGAGAGAAAAAAACCCTATTCACCCCTCACTGGCCTTCATTATAAGCTAAGGTAAGGTAATTATCTTCCCTTAATAACTTAAGCCAATAACAATCGTTTTAATGAGCACCAGTCATCATTAATTCTTTTCTTGTGTTATTTATAAAAGTAATCAGTGTAATTAAAGGCTGTTAATATTACTTATAGTACCTGAAATGACGTCTTCTGTGGAGAAGCTGCCCAGTTATGAAACTAATGTCATAAATGTCTCACACTGAATACAAAACTCCTTCGGTGAAGACTTAAGTAATGGTTTGCTGTCTCTGCATGAAACTTTATTATTAGCGGGTTCATTAGGAGATTTATGTTTCCGTTACTTAATTTTTGTTCCCAACGACAACAAAAACAGCGTAAAGTATGAAAGTTTAATTTTAACAGTGATGGTTTTAGGGCAAGGTGAATATTTTTTTCTAAAATGAACACCAACTTGCGCTAATTTATTTTATTTTATTTTTTTATTTTTAGGAATCAGAAAATTTAAAAAAGGCTATTAAAATAAAAAATCCTTTTATATAGTAAGGTTTTCAAAATAAAATAAAATTCAATGATTCACTTTAAAAAATGGATTTTATAATTAAATTGAAAGATGGAAATTAATGAATAAAAAAACATAGGCAGTTAACGCTTTTTTTGAGTAACTATTATCAAAACTAATTATTTATCCCCGATCAAATATATCTATAAAGGTGGAAGATAAAGTTCCGACGTCAGAAAAAAAGGAGTGTTAAATTTTTCATAGAAAGTGGCATATCAGTGGGAAAAAAACTGAGCTCTAATAAATTTAAGTAATGACTCATAAGTTAGCTAAAAGTTGTTTCTCATTATTTAAAAAGCGATTAATTATCAATTTACAGCTTACAACAGCAAAAATGCTAACAATACCAGTGAATGAATATCCTATAAGAAAAACCTATAAAGACTTTTATCTGAGTTTTCTATTCTGTTTTTTAACAATGATTAGTTTGTTTTTGGCTATATCATCGTATTGTCAGGTTAAGAAAGATAAATCGATTGAATATATAAATCGAATTTCTGTCATATAGATGCGTACAATTGCAACTGTATTATTACTCATTGGTCAATCAAGATAAATAGACTGAGAATATGAACTGATTTTTTGCCATGCAGATATGTACGATTACAATCGAAGAAGTTCTCAAGGTCAATAGCGAAAAATCAACTGAGAATATGAACAGACTTTCTGCCGTACAGATGCGTAGAATCACAACCGAAGACGCACTCATTGGTTAATAAAGGTAAATCGACTAAAAATATGAACCAACATTCTGCCATTCAGCTGCATACAATTACAACTGAAGAAGTACTCATTGGTTCATAAAGATGAATCGATTGAGAACATGAACCAACTCGCTGTCATAAAGATGGGCACAAGTACAATTGAAGAAGTACTCATTGGTTAATAAAGATAAATCGACAGACAATATGAACTGCCTTTTTGCATACAATTGCGTCCAATTACAATCGAAGAAGTAATCAAGGTTAATAACCATAAATCAACCGAGAGCATGACGATAACTGACTTTCTGCCATACAGATGCATACAATTACATTTAAAAAAGTACGCATATGTCAATAAAGATCAATCAACTGGGAATATAAACTTACTTTCTGCCATACAGATGCATACACTTACAGCGGAAGAAGTACTCATTGGATAATAAAGATAAATCGACTCAGAATATGAACCGACATTTAACCATAGAGATGCGTACAATTAGATTCAAAGAAGCACTTGGTTTATGATAGAAGGACATTGCATACACTTTAGGAATTGTATACATAATGAACCCCTCTCCCCGGAAGTTGAAAAAATAAAGAAAAATATGCCTACAAAAGTGGTGATATAAATCTATCTTCAGTAAATTTATAAATCTAAATTATGTATCTAGATGGATACTATTGATGAGCGAAAACACTACATTTAAAATGTTTAAAATAGTCGAGATGTCTCAAGATCAGCGAAAGAAAATCACATGTAGATTTTCAGTGAGAGAATGGGAAGTGTGAATAAACAGGATTTCAAGTTGCATAATGACCGAAGTTCATCTCATGTTCGGGATAACTTTCACAGATGTATATGTTATATTTCGTAGTACGTTTATGATATAATGCCGCTTTTTATACCTCTAAAATCTAATATTCTTGAAAATCAAATATATAACTTTGACAGTTTCTATAAATTTCAAAATTCATCGCCACGCCAAATTCCGTGAACCTCAGTTCTTCGTATTTATACTATGCACACACACACACACACACACATACACACACACACACACACACACACACACACACATATATATATATATATATATATATATATATATATATATATATATATATATATATATATATATATATAATCATTCGTAATCATTACCCCGATAGTCTCTCCAAGCACATAATTGGTTGTTTTAGATTTAATGAATAGCTTGTTCTGTTGCAATTAGTTAGTAATACAAAAAAATAAGTAAAATAATAAGATTAATTATTGAAAATAACAACTAAAAATAAATATTAATTAATAATAATTAAATTCTAAAGTAAAAATAATAATAAATAATAAATAATATTATTTTACTCTTAGTAATGATAATAACACAAATTTATTTAGATTTATTTGTCCAATAGCACAGTCTCCGTAGTAAGTCTACTTCTGTGTTTCCATTAGCTCCATGGTTGCAAGGTTTTTGACGTCAGTATTCTTGCGGTTTCCTACTCTTAACTTCCACTTTGTCTAGCGCCAGGCTTGATGTTCTTTGATTAAACAACTTTTTAATTCAATTCTTCTGTTCCTTATGGATTGTACGGTGTCTAAGTATGTTTATTGATTATATCATACTTATCAGAAACAATCCATTGGTTTTTAGGCAGTATCAGCACCGCTGATGCAGAGACGCTGTCTAAAACGTAATTAATACTTATCTTTTCCTGTTTTTAGATCCTGGCTGCAAGTAGTTTAAGATCTTATACTGGTTTTTCAGTTTCAACTTTGTCTTATATATATATATATATATATATATATATATATATATATATATATATATATATATATATATATATATATATATATATATATATGTGTGTGTGTGTGTGTATACAGAGGCTATTCACACATTTTTTAGACGATGTATATTGTATTCACAAAACTGAATTACATAAAATTCTTGTGTTTTAAATGTTCTATTTGACATCCCTTATTCTGAACTATCTTTCGACACCGCAATTTCCAGGATAATAATGCCTTTTGAACTGTCAGAAGAGGTATTCTATCTCATTCCTCCTGAACAGCTTTCCAGAGTCCTGTAAGGGTTTTGAGACGACGTTTGGATAATGCAGATTTTAAAAGTCCGAAAGCACAAAAATCCATAGGTGATACATCGGGAGATTTAGTAGGGATATCTGTGAAGGGTATGGCCTTGATACCAGTTTTTTGTTCCATTTCTTTTAGGAAATTTACAGTGGATTTTGATGTGTGACTGCTAGCTTTGTCCTGATGGAGTCTCACAGATTGATGGCACTGTGGGTAAAGCTATAGTATTTCATTCAGAAAAATTGGAGATAAAATATGTTCCTGATAGTATTTGGAGTTAATCTTGACATTTTGTTCCCACTCTCTTTATTTTTAACTTGCCATTATGAGAAAAACCAGCAACAATCATGAATCCCTTAGAAAAACTTTCTTTCGATTCTTTGAACCATGTACTTAAATTTTTTTCTCCCCTTTTATGATAACAAATGGCTCTTTTTTTGTTGCAATCATTTAAATACACCCATGATTCATCTATTGTGACAATTGTTTTCCATTTTTCTTTGGATAAATGTGTCTCATATAGAATTCTGCAGCGTGTCCTGTGTTCAGCGATATGATTTGGAAGAAGACGATGCACGTTGCGTTTTTTCGCTTTCTTAAGATTTAAATCAACGTTTATCATTTTGTTTGCAGTGGACACCGAGCATTTTAATGATTTTGCAACTGTCCTTTGACTAGGGGTTTTTCTTTTAACATTAAACAACGTACCTTTGCAATAGTCGAAGATGTCCGTTTTTTCCTTGGATACTTGTTTGGAATGTTTGTCCCAGTTGAGGCTCCATTTTGACGTTTTTTTCCTTTCTTGTTGACGATATTACCTATCGACGCTTTAGATATCACAAAACCATGACTCTCACGTCGTTTTTGGATCACGGAGTATGCATATTTCTCTTCGGAAAGAGCATAAATGTAGCCTTCCAACCATTGCTTTGTTAAAAACGCCATTTTGAATAAAAACAAAACTTTCAAGCCGCAGACGATAATTTTTACTCTTAAAAACATAGTACAATTGCAATTATTTCTTTTGCAGCAAACGAGTTTTTATTACCGCTTACCAAAATCGTCTAAAAAATGTGCGAACAGCCTCTGTATATATATACATATATATACATATATACAGTCGAACCTCCATAATTCGAACTTCCCTATATCGGAATTTTCTATATATCGAACTCTTAGCAAATCTCCATGTTCATTACATAGAAAAATTGTTTCTATATATCGAAAAAAAATCTCTATATATCGAAATTTTTTTCAAGACAAATTGGGAGATTTTATTCCACTTTAGAATAAAATCTCCCAATTTTTGGCATTTGAAACAATACGTCGTGGACTTCAATTCGCGGAAAATGTCCCTGATCAAGTTTTTAGTGGACTGAATAAATACGAACATTTCTTTGAACTTTCCGCGAACTGGTTGTTCAGCAACATATTCGTAGTTTTTTTTTTAATAGAATGTAAGTGTGATCACTGTAACCACTTTCTGCATTATTGTTTTTTTTAAAATATGTAGTACTGAATAAATCTTTCCAATTAATTCATTTTTTAGTTATATTAACTTTCATTTAATGGGATTCGCATATAAATTAGAAATGGAGTTTCGTATACGATAATTAGATTTAATTTTTTTTAGGAGAATTATGATAAAACTAAACTCAATTCTATTTATCAAAATTTCTATATATTGAATTTTTTTCCGGCAATTTGCTACTTCCATATATGGAGGTTCGACTGTATATATATATATATATATATATATATATATATATAAATAAGAAAAAGATGAAAGAGAAAACCAGTAATAGCTCTAAATCTACTTGCAGCCAGGAACAAATAACATGTAAAGAAAAGTATGAAAAAAAAAATATATATATAGTATATATATAGTATATATATATATATATATATATATATATATATATATGAGAATCTTAAAGTATTTGTAAGGCTGAATTTCGACTCTCTCTAAAATATAAAATTATTTTTTTGTACTAGCTGTAACATTTTACTTTTAGATATCAATTTATTTAAACTGAATTTATTTAAACAAGTAAATATATGAAATGAAAGTCGTAAAAGAATTGAAACGCCTAAAATATTATTAATGCGTTGTATTTGTTGCATTATTTCCCGATACAATTGAATTTTTATATAGAAATTTCTTTACCAAATCGATAAGAAAAAAAAAGATTCAACTCGTCATTTTGTTTCGGCTACGTACGTAGACAGAGTTTACTTGCGTTTATGGGCCTTATTTTCCTCTAACTTCTTTCTAGCGTGATGAACTTTATTTTTCTCTTTCGGAGTGCGAACTAAATGGCTCTGTTTTCGATGAAATATACTGCTGTTATAACTGCCGTACTTTAGATCTTATAAAACTGTCATTGGTTCTGTCTGGTGTCATCTAGACTGTCGCATATTCTATTTTATATCCAATGTACCATTAATTCTTTTTTTCTCTCCCTGTACTGAGGTTATCACTTCAGATTTAGATATTATTTTGAATATATACTTTAAAAGATACCTTTCTTCCTACTTTCATAAAATATTTTTCCAAGAAAGGAAAACGTTGGACGCATTCAATTTTATTTACATTCTCTTCCGCTATTATAAATCCTCTTCCATTATAATATATTTTCTTTTTTACAGAATATCAAACCTGGATGTTATTTGAAGGCGTAATATATATATACATATATACATATATATATATATATATATAAATATATATATATATATATATATACATATATACATATATATATATATATATAAATATATATATATATATATATATATATATATATATACATATATATATATATATATATATATATATATATATATATATAAATATATATATATATATATATATATATATATATATATATATATATATATATATATATATATATATATATATATATATACATATATATATATATATATATATATATATATATATATATATATATATATATATATATATATATATATATATATATATATATACATTATTTCTTCCAGTGCGGTAGACGGTAATCTTGGACATTATCCTTGCCGTCATATGACACCGCGGTTTTGCTGGCCACTTTTCTGGGAGCACCGTATAGGTGGACCAGCATTACCTCCCCTCCCCCCCCCCCCCCTATGGGCCGGTCCTCTAATTCTGAACTGAGTCAACAGACGAAACCGGAACATTTGACTCCGCAGTCCAGAGGTACACACACACACACACATATATATATATATATATATATATATATATATATATATATATATATATGGCTCTATTCCTTTAATATTTTCCTTAAAATATACCTTTCTTTTATGTTATATAAGATATCTTTCAAGAAAGGAAGACATTGGGCACATTCAATTTTATTTACGTTCGCCGTTGTTATAACCAAACTTTAGTTATTATTTTTTTACCAAATTTCCAAACTTAATGTCTTTTTTGAAGTCATGATAACTTAACTAAATCTTAAGAAATCACAGAAGTTTAGTTTATTTTATACTGTAGTAAGGAGTGAAGTATCGATTTATTTCGCCGAAAATAAATTAATAATTTTAGAAACCTTTATTCTCAAATCCTTGTTATGTTTTTAATAAGCAACATCCTACGCTATTTTTTTTAATTTGTATTCTAAGGGTATGGGGAATAAGACTTTTTAAGTCCAATGGGAAATAAATAAGGATAAAATGCATATCAATCATATATAATAAAATTCAGTTTTTATTATGACACATGACCCGGAATAACATCGAGGTTATTACGTCTGACAATAGCCATTGAATACAGTTGAGTCCCGATAATTCGAACTTCGGTAATCCGGAAGTCCACTTAATCCGAAACCAAAAGTCAAAACGAACTAAGGTTACAATAAAACTACAGTGATTCTTAGTAATATAAAGTATATTTCTGAAAAATACAAGAAAATTCAAAGTTAGGCAATGTACTAAACTAATTGCTACTGAACTACATTTGTTTGAAAAAATCTGTTAATTTTTCTGTCAAAGAAAAGAATACCCCTCCCTTGGAGCCAAATTATGCCAAATTGCGTAGAGCTACATCAAATGCAGCCGCGGCGTCTGAGTGGGATACCCTCTGATCGATGTCACCGTCTGCTTCACCTTCACTCTCGCCTGAGACGTTGACACGTTCACACTGTAAAAGCGAAATATTTCTTTAGGTTATTGAGTGTAAATATTTCTTAGGTTTTTGTGATACACTGAAAAAGCGAAATATTTCTTTGGGTTAAAAAAAACTACCCGTTTCGGGTTGTAAGGATTTTGAATTTTTCCTGTTATCCTACTATTGAATTTACCTGTTATCCTACCTGGGTATCCTACTATTGTATCATAAACATATATTTCTAACCTTCTAGTTATATATCAATTTTTGCAATAATCCCTAAACGGCATAGAATTTTCTCAATGCACACTTAGAGGCTTAAATGGAATTGAAAGACACAAAAGGTACTTTTATTTATTTATTAAATATGTTATTTGTCAATGCGGGGCACTTATCAAGGAAGACATTCGCACTTTAACAGAGAGAATCGTTGGTTGTTTTCGATAGGGGACCTTCCAGGTGAACCAACACTGCCACCTGTTGCCATCTCAATTATGACCGAAAACTCCGAGGGCCGACATGTGGAGGAATCACACCTTTTCCCACCCTCTCTAACCTCATAGAAAGATTTTATGAAAGTATGGATTTAACCTGCCCATATCCTGCCTGGAAACAAAGGTACTGAATGACGTACGTCGTGATTCGAACCGATTACCCCCAGTTCTAAGCTAAACGCGCTATCAGTAGGCTACCTAAGGCCCATATATGTATTAAATATAAATAGTATATTCGACTAATGAGCTATTGGTTTTAGTTGTGTAATGTATCCTATTTACCCTGCGTCGATATAAGAAAAAGAAACTTATCGGGAATACGTTTCGGAGGGGTTTATCCCACTTATGGGTATCAAAGGGTTTATCCCACTTATGCCAGATATTCCGGGAATTAATTGTTTTAGTCGATTTGTTGGGAAAGGATGCAACGGGATATTCTATTAACGATTCTTTCGTAACTTTAGAACAGAATGTTTGCTACACCACATGTATATTCACCCAATGTTAAAATATAATTGGGAGCTACTGTTTGTTTATATCTGTTTATATATAAAAAAAATAAACTTTCGTATACCTAATTATACCAATTTACAATGAAATTTTGACTTCATTTTTTTCTAGATATCTAGTTTTTATAACATACTTATTTTCTCGAGCAATTAATTAAGAGTACAAGCAAAACTTATAGATATGGCATAACTTATAGATATGGTAAGATATTGCATGTAGAAGCATGAATAAGTATTCGGCTCGCATAACTAATATTTGAGCATGTTTCTACGTAGAACAAGAAATATTCAAAATATTATTTTTCTGTAAATTTCTCTCACTAAGACATACGCACTACACGGTATAATGTTGCATAGTTTACAGAAAAAATTTAAACTATACAAGGTGTTTCAGAACTCTTTTCAAAAACTTTAACGGGAAATAGGCAACACTAGAAGAAACATCGTTTGTATATTAATCTATGGTCGCAGACTCATACTTTGGCGCTAGAGGGCGTTGTTGAGCGCGGCAGTTCGTACAGAAGGTCGTTCGCACTTCTGTTTTCGGAGGCATATTTAAAGTACTGATTTTGTTTTGCTTTCAGTCCAAAATAGTACCGCAGAAGAAGACTGCTATTGAAAATTTTCCCATCGTTAATTGATTACCGAGAAGTGTGATTGAACTGTACCATTTTTGATTGGACCATACCTACTGCCAATTCGACTGGACGGGCGGATTTACCTGATGTACTTCTTATGCAATTGCCATCATAGGACAACGCCCTCTAGTACCAAAAAATGGCATCTGCGGATATAATTATAATCCTGTATGAAAAATTTTTCTCTTCGTTTTCCCTATCGCTCATTAAAGTTTGTACAGAGCAAGTGCGGCTCCGGCAACTGCCCCCCAAAAAAGACTGGCGTATTTTTTTTTTTTTTCATGGCCTAAAATTATATAATCGTAGACCTAATACTAAATGAGTTTAAATTTAAAATGAGTGGATGTTTATTTCTTATATATATATATATATATATATATATATATATATATATGTGCATATATAACCCTAAGAGCCGACGTTGCCCCCCCCCCCCAATTGTCTGGCCTAGAGCCGCCACTGGTACAGAGACATGTATCAGCTTTATGAGCTTTATGTATGTTAACGTGCAATATCTAATATAAAAAATAATTACAAATATAGATTAAAAATTAATTTAAAATGTGTTTGAAAAATTGCAGCGAAGTTATTGGTTGATCACCATAAAAGAGGAGCGTTATTTATTTATTTATAATGAATGTAATTGAGAAAAATCTAGGTGAGCTGTAATGTTATATGGAGAGAGACTAAAGTATTCTATTTTATTCATTTAAGTACCAAATTTAAGTATATTTAGCAATACTTTAATGCTGAGTGGACTTCATTATCTTACGTGTATGTCTGGTAATGTACAATATCGTATATAAACAAATAATCGTAAATTTTATTTTGAAATGTTGATTTAAAAAGTTTAGAGTGCAGTGAAATTACTGGTTAATCAAAAGAATTTAATCAAAAAAGAAGAGGGTTACTTATTTATTTATAAGGGATGCAATTGAGGAATCTCTAGGACAGCTATACGCTAACATCCTCTCACCCCCCATAAGAAAGTGTATATTTCTTTTTAGCAGCATCCATAGTACACAGACTAATTAAACTCTTTGACTCAAAGCTTGTAATAGTAAAAGATTTCTGCTGTTTTGGTGAATCTATATCACATTCATATCACTTCTATTTAGATCAAAAGGATATCGAGATTAAAATTCAAAACTAAGGTAGTGTCACCCTTATACTTCAAAAGTCTACACTTAGTTTTATTCAAGTGGGATTAAGAATTCGTGCAATGAATATCATTAAATTATATTACTAGCCGACAATTCTGAATGTTAAGGATTGGGAATGAGAATATTTTTCATTTTGAATTTGTCCACTGTATCTATCTATCTATCTATCTATCTATCTATCTATATATATATATATATACTTATACTAGGAACTAAATCATGAAGCCATGTAGAATTTTCATGACATTGGATGATTTATATTTAAGACTACTTGCAGAGTATTTAATTCATCAACAAAGTTTTTTGCTACTACAATTGTCCTTTATAAAATACATTCACACAACGGCTTGTTGATAAAAGACATCGTACATCTTAATCACACACCGAGTTGATCTTAAGCAGAAACATGCGTGGTCATTACCTGGGAAGATGACCACCTGCATGCATCGCGTGATGTTGGTCTATCTGAGTTCCATATCTAGACATGAGGGTTCATTCCGTTTTTATAGTGTGTTATTGATATTCATCTTTTGACCCCTGATATAAAATTTTTATTCTTATCTTAACACATCCTTTATTTTGAGGTATCTGACTCACTTGTGTGAGCTCTTATTTTGAAAAATATGCAATGATTGATATATATATATATACACATATATATAATATTTTTAGTTTAAATGTGATATAAAATCATGAAAACAAATATACATATATAGAATTATAGTACAATTTTCGTAACATTTAAATAGGGAATTTTTCAAAAGATTTATAGCTTTCGTTAAACGCCCTACATTCAATTGCACTAAATATATTTATTTTCTTAATACAATATACTACTGTTAGGTTTGTAAAGAATTAAAAGTATTGCAATGTTTCCAGCAGTGACTAAAATGTATCAAAGTATACGAAGAAAAACAGATTTAAAATGAAAATATATCTCTTTTTATGTAGAAGCACCCATAAAATGACTAAATTAACACTTAGAGCTTAGTTTTTAATTCAAAACCCGATGAATAATGTGCAAATAGCTGTTTCCCAATTTCATTAAAGTATATTTACACCATTTTAACTAATGAGGTTTATCCAACTGGAAATTGCATTTAAAGATTTTAATTTAAATTCAGTTCCTTTTAAGCATCACATCCAGTTTAATAAATTGACCACATATTCTCTTCTTATAATCGTGCAAATAAAAGTAAAGCAGTTTTAGAATCGTAAAAGATTTCCTTTTCGACAGAAGTAATAATTTTTTTATTTTTTTTATTTTATACCGAAACCGCCATTTCAAAGTAGCCAGATACTGTGATAAGTATTTCACAGTACCACTGCATAAAACGATTTTCCAGTGGTCCACAGTCCAGTTACGACGATGCAAACACCAAGCGAGTCTGCCGGCTTTGATGGATGATGTGATGTTTGATTTGTGTGCGGAAACCGTGGATATTGAGGGTGTGCAAGTCCTTAGGAAAAGTATTGTGGAGCACCGTAACCCCTGCTGCTTCCCGAAACTCACTGTTGATGATTTGGAGTGGTTTCTTGCGGTTCTTACGAACCTTCCACTTCAGGACACGTCGATCACGTTCGGTCAATTTACGGGGAAGAGAAACGTGTGCAGTTCGTGTCCCAACTATTTTAGTCTACCACTTCTTCACGACCTCACCAACAGTTGACCGTTGCTGTGATAATTCTACCACAATTGAACGAATAGACTTGCCACTAATGTGACAATCCACTATAATACTTCTTTTAAAGTCACTTAGTTTCAATGTTCCTTTCGTTTCGACAGTGCCACAATTTCAAACAGAACTAACGACGTTGCCACTTCGCATATCGCATTTAAACTTAAGAGGTCACGTAAGAGCATAGGATTATGTCGGATTTTATGCAAATCCGCTGGCGTGAGGTCCATTATTCTAGGGTAGGTTATATATATATATATATATATATATATATATATGTATATATAGATGTGTGTATGTGTATACACTTAAAATGATAGACATTAATTTCGACTGCAATGAGGGGACTTCTAGATACATTTTAATATAATATAACTATGAATTTAATGTGCCTTAATGATTTCATAATGGGTCTATATTATGATGAATTCCAAATATAAATTCAGAATGGAGGTGCAAAAGCATTTTATTCCTCTTTACCTTTTGCATTAACAGTAATTTGCAGGGACAATAATGGAATTAGAAGGGTCAGAAAAACTAGCGAGCTATTAAAAGTGATTGAGTTTACATTAATTGCCAATTAATACCGCAACTTTTTTAGCATAATTAAATATCTCGCGGAAGTAACGCATTTTCATAAGACAGCGGTGGTGAACTGTGCATGTCCAACTCCCTGGAGCAAAGAATTAGTCGTGTTCTTAATTATTAGATGGGTTTGTGCTTTGCTAATTGACAACTTTTATTCTGGTTATGTTATTTATGAATAAGTATGAAAGTTATAATTTATTGAGGAAAACACACACACACACGCATATATATATATATTTATTTTTTTTTATTCTGTCCATAGAGGATAAATGATTAAAAAATAATTTTCACCTGTAATATTTACTTTCAGAATATCTTCGCCAAATAATCTACGAATATAGTTTTATAAAAATCTAATGTGAGGTGTATTAAATGGTATTATAGGCGTGAAACTCATTCTCTCTCTCTCTCTCTCTATCTCTCTCTCTCTCTCTCTCTCTCTATATATATATATATATATATATATATATATATGTGTGTGTGTATGTATATATATATATATATATATATATATAACCTATAGAGAAAAAATGTTTCTAGATTTAGGTTAATCTTTGATAAACAATTTTTCACTTAATTACACTTCGCAAATATTTATTCGAAATTATTTTCTTTTTGAAAGTTTATTATTAAAAGGAGTTGTCCATAGCTTTTTCCGGATTGTCAAAGGGGTCCACGGCACAAAAAAAGTTAAGAATCAAATGCTTCAGAGTATGCTCCTGGCGGAGCTTTTGCTGATTAGCAGGTAGTGAAACATACATTTTATTTCGAAATCGAAACGGGGAAACATAAATCCATGGCAATTAAAATAAATAAAAAAAGATAGAAAAAGAAAAAGAAAGACAGTGAGAAGCTGATAGAGGGCCGATGTGATTGAGAAATAGGATATAGGAGTATGTGGGTTGAAGATTTTTCTAGATTGAGTTTAATCTTCGTTTTCCTGTTTGTATTTCAGTGTAAATATGAGCCTGTTTGCATACGTCTATTTTTCCTGATTGCATTCTTTGAAAGAAACAAGTTAGTGTCACCAGTTATGGATCATTTTTTTAACTACTAAATTTTTCTTATTGTTCTTTATTATTCATGTCACTAGTACTTCTAGACTCGTATATAGTTAGGTAATAAGCTAACTTTGCAAAAAAATTCTGAAATTTGTAGCAACTTTTAGGGGAGGGAAGGATCTAGTCTAGAGCTAATGAGTGTAACGAATCGGCATCATTTTGCATCATGAAATGTAATGTACCCCTTGGACCAATCACAAAAGCGAGAAATTATGTTCAAAGTTAAGTAAAAGTATAATGGATTGTTCTAGCATTTCCTCTTGGTCAGAATAAATTATTACATTTAACATTTTTAAGGGTTGTCAAAGAGTTATACATGCTGATTTGAGAAGAGTTGTCACAACAGAAAGTGAGTTTAGATGTAAGAGACATAAATCTTTGATTTACTTGCTCTCAAAAGGAACATTGTTGGAAAGGTTAAAAGCTTTGACCTTGTAGTAAAAGGGCGTCGCGAAAGAGAATTACTGCTGGTGTTAGTGCTATAGCATACACCAAAATATTATAAAAATCAGTGATGTGATGCAATGTTTTAATCTCCGTATCAATCAGCATAAACCATTAAAGCGAAAAGTACAAAAGGAGTATCATAAAAATTAAGTGCACGTTTTACTGGAGTTGGGAAAAATGAAACTGCTGATGAATATCGAAATTAGAGAAAACTTTGTGACAAAAGTTTTTAAGTAAGGTTGACGATTTTGTTTTCGTCGTTGGGCAGTCGTCGTTTAAAGAAGGTTTATGTTTTGCATACAGCAATGGGGGTGATTAATTCAGAAGGGAGAAATGAAAAACGTTTCTCTTTCGTTGCTAATTCAATGCTAAATCGATAGACAATTAAAGCCATGCCACAACCTCCTTAAATTCCTGACTTATCTACATGCTATTTCAGGTTACTAGCCGCTGCGCGACCAGTATGGTCGCTTTTAGTTTTATATTTTCTTTTGCAAAACAACTTAACTGAAAGTAACATATGTAAGGAATGTTACCATTATCTGTCATCATAAATATACGTTGTTAAGGGGTATTCTCTATAAGGCTGATTCTAGAACATCGTGATCAAAAAATGTGAATTACCATTACCCCAGAACAGAGTTCAAGATATGACTGAGAAACCCAACATCAATGATTTTAAAAATTACATCCCTCTTTGTATGTACTATTTTTCAAAATTAAGATATCAATACTATATCATTACAACAAATAAGAAATTGTTGGGGAAATATTTAAAATATAGTTGATTACATCACTCTCTGTATGTATTACTGTGCACAATTCAGATATCTACACTTAATAATATCAAATAATAAATTGTTGAGAAAATTTCTTCACTTATAAAATGAAGTAAAAATTCGGCAAGTACTGAAAAAAGTATAGAAAATTAACTATTACTGGTTGTTGATTGCTATGCCGGCGACGGTTAAGCCTAACCTCGCGATTATTTATGCTCTCTCTTAATGAATTATTTCTTCTTCGCTTTCTTTCTTGAGACTGTTTCCAATTTTCACTTGATCGTGCAGCGCGCTTTCGAACATTCCTGATTTCAGTGCGTAAATCCATGTTGACACACGGTTGCAAATTGAGGATGGCCGCTAATGTTTACATTTGGTAGTGGCAGCCATTGCCATTCGGAGTGTAGAAATATCATCGATTTTTGTGTCGCATACCTACGCGTTATATATATATAGATTCCGACAGATGCTGGTTTTATTTTAGCCGTACAGGATTTACCGACGTAGTTTCGGAAAATGACTTAGCGACATGGTTTGAAAAGTGCATTTAACGATGGGACAGTTCCGTATCATCTAAGGGAAGATATTTTGAAAAGGAATAACGCATTTTTTGCTGTAGTATTCATTTCAGATGAAAATTAACGACATACAGATGTAAGGTTCATTAGTGACGAACATTACATAGCTTCGCTATTATGGTTCTAATAAGTAGATCAACAGGGCTATTTTTTTCACCAACCCACTTTTATTTGGGATAATCTGAATCTGAGTATTTGGAAAGCTTTTAATATTCATTTTCTCAGTTTTTATTTTTGTTTTCTCATCCTCCATAAACAAAAAGCGGAGTTAAAATTTTAAAGAATGCTTAAGTAACGATCTCACAGAGATAAAACTGACGAAGAAAAGAATTGCACGCCAAAAATATTTCTCCTCATTTCAGTCTCAGGAAAAGTATGTCTAAATTTTTAACCATGCAAGCTTTAAACTTTCTAAATAAAACAGCGAGTGTAATATCCTCACAGTTTGTTTTCCTAGTTTGAAGAAGATTTAAGACGAAAGGGATACATGCCTATGGAAATTAAGCGAGATGGGCATAAATATTATTTACATCGCAGAGGTGTACGCCAAAAAAATCAAACACTAGAACCGTTATTACTCTTTCTTATCTCAACGAACGTCAACCTCCAAAAAGAGGAAGTTAAATTCAGACTAGATAATATTTAATAATACTGATAACGTTTTTCAAAATCCCCCTTTTTTTTACTGCTTTCCAAGTATAGCCATTTATTTGAAGCCGTTATTTGTTATTTTATTTTTCATTCCCGAGCCAAAAGTTCTCTTTTGTAAAGTATCAGATTTTAGCCGGCGCCCGGAAGGTGTGCACAGCGATATATTCGCCGGTGATACTAAAAACAAGTTCCCTTATAGCCATTAAAAACTGGAAATAAAAGAGAAGATATACTTTTATCCGCTTACCTATCTATTGTTTTGCAAGTTTTCTTGATAAAACTTTATCGAAGCGCATTAAAAAAAGAATGCACCGTACTTTTCTGGCAAATTTTCAAATGGTGCTACTACTACTGCCTACAGAAATTTTATTTCTAGTATGGCGTGAGTTATAAAATGATACAAAATTTAATCACTAATATTTTTCTTATACAATTTCTGAGTAAATACTAATTTAGTTAATATAAAGAAAGAAATATTGACAAATTTTTCGATATAAATAATATATTTGTTACAAGTAATACTGATATATGGCTTTTTAATAGATTGTACTAACGTATCAAGGTTTAGACAATTTTAAATTAATGGCGCACGCACACACACACACACACACACACACCCATGTAGGGATTAAAAGTAGTTAACTCCCACCCCTGTCAACCAATAAAAAAGGATAATCACTACCTATAGAACCATAAGACCGAAGAATCTGAAATTTTGCATATTTGTTCCTGTAAGGCCCTAAGTGCTAAGGAATAAATCTTTTTTTGAAAAATTCAAACTTTAAGGGGGTTTAAAGGAGATTTCACCCCCAAAATAAATCACTGACTGACTGATCACTGTATTCCCGGAACAATAATACCTAGAATGATGAAGTTTTTCAAGGTGGTTCCTCTTAGAACTTAGAGGCTCTCTAAAACTCCTTTTTACAATAGAACTAAGGCATTTCGGATATACCTAGAACTACGGATCGGGGTTGACCCCTCGCAAGAAAGGCCTTTATAACCTTATTATTTCAAATAATATGTATAAATACAACAAAGTAAGATTCTTTTTCTACATGTGCATCACTTTAAAATAGTTTTTTTAAAGAATATAGCATGCAAGACATGCACTTTAAAACACTTTTCTTAAATGCACATGTAAGTTTATTGAGACTTTTTATGCATATACATTTAGAAAAGAATATTTTTAAATTATAGATGTGTAAAAATAAAGTATAAAAATTATAGAAATCAAGTTAATAAAGAGTATTTTTTTTTTAATTGAAGATGCGTAAAAATAATATATGACATCATAGAATTTTAATTTATTAATTATATTAGTACTTACAGATTCATTACCTCTTACAGCAATTTATGCTGTAGTTAAAGCGATCCTTTTCTATAGTACAATATCCACATACAGCTAAGTTATATTTGAAACAATTCACAGAAGTTTTGTTCTCTTTACATAATTGCGTTTGGCATTTTTTTACGTTTGAAAGATGGTTGAGAGTCAGTAATCATTCTTGGTGTGAGTACTACAGACGCTTCGGAGTTTTTCCAAAATACAATTTTCTCTTAGCTCTTTAGCAAGTAAGAAAATAAAGTCTTGGTTACTAACTGTTTTTCCCTTTACTTCCTTGAAAAATACCCATTCATTTATCGCTGCTAAGTCAAGAATATTTAAAAACGCATGAACCGGCCAGTGGCGGGAGAGTGATTTTAACGATTATTCACGGGCCATTTGATGTACGACATCCCCCCCCCCACCCCCAATATTTAGTCGAGTTATAAAATTCGATCACTTCTGGTGTGTTTTTCGTATTCTGTGATATTTTGTTTGAATTATTTAGGGTGTTTAGAAGAAGCACATTTTTGCTCTCTTTTCACTGGTGCGATATAAGAAGTATACCATCGTTTCTTTTTTGTAGTTCAATATAGTGGAAATCGCGTCTTCTTCAAAAATATGGGAACTTCCTTTTTAGCTCTATTTATAGTCCAAACTAAACTCAGACCTTCATCTCGAAATTTCTTATCAAATTTCAGCGACGTAAAAAAGCTTTCTGTGATTACATTTCTTCCAGAGTTTTTGTATGGCTGAAGTAGACGGATAATAGAATTTTCTCCAATGATTTATTCTTCTGGCCTCTTAGCCTCTTTTCCCAAGCAAGGTATTCCATTTATCAGGTATTTGGACTTAACATCAACAGCCAGCCAGAATTTTCTTCCAAAATTTTCCGGGTTATTAGGCATGCACTGTATGAACTCAAATCTAATCTTGGTTGGAAAAAGTTCCTCATCTATCGTAAAAGTTATTAGCCTATTGTTTACATCCTTAGGCGGTTTGTAGCAAAAATAACATATCTCGATAAAAATATTCCAGACATCAGGAATGAGAATAAATCTGTCGTTCTGTAAACTCTGGGATCTCAAAGATTTCATATTACATGGTATGTACTTCATGATTTCTACTAATCAGTATCGACGCATAGTTTCATAAAAAAAATTGTGGCCCCAAATTTTTGACCACAAACTCCAGTCCCAACATTTCCTTCCACCTCTCCCCCCACCTCCCATGCTAGTACCGAATTCCAGTAAACAGAAAATAGAAGCTATTCTAATCAAGATTGCATTATCTACAGAATAATAAACACATAAAAGGGAAATTAACGCGAGCTCTAGGAATTATCTAATGTTAGGGGTCAAATTGACCCCTAGCCGTAGTTCTACGTATAACCAGTTACTGTAAATAAACTAATAGATGAAACTCAAAAAAATTTTGCAAGCATAATATTTATAATACTTTAGAAAAAGTCGTAAAATTGCAACTGTGTGTGATAGGAAATAAAACTATACAAAAGGAAGAATTTCATATAGGGATCAAAATGACCCCTACCGTAGTTCTAATCTTAAAAACAAAAAATTTAAAGGAATTAAAAGGGGTTTAAACCCCTAATGTGAAACATGACAGATTACTTTGTCTCTGAAACCATACATTCTAAGAAGTTAAATTTTTTTTAGGTATTGCTCTTAGGCATTAAGTGCTCCCTAAGAAATCTTTGTAAAAATAATCATTCGCTAAGGGGTTTCAAAGAGACGTAATCCTCTAAAATAAAATACTCACTGTCTGATCTGTGTATCACTGAAACCGTAAGCCTTATGAAGATAAAACTTTGCATGGTTCCTGCAATGTCCCAGGTGCTCACTAAAACTCGTTTTAAGAAATTGAAAATTTAAGAATGTTTAAAGGGCTTAAGGGGACAGTGGACCTTCAAACCTAACTTTTTTTGTTTTGAATAGATTTGCGTGAAATTTGAATATGTGATTAGTACCATAGATATGTAAAAGTGGTTAAAATTTAATGATGAAATATCAATTATTTATGAATTATGAATTATTAATTATATCAAAAATTGTCCTAATTAAAAATGTTCCATGCGCATTTCTTTTGCATATAATATGGTAATTTTTATTTACAGGATACCTTATAGAACTAACAATGAAACTTATTGGTTATTTTAAGCATTCATTAAAAATATAAAGAGAAAAAAAATAATAGTGAAAACACACTTTTTATTACGCAAAATGCATATAAATCATCTTTTCAAATACAAAATTTAGAAATTCTGAGCTACGAAGCATAATTATTTTCAATAACATTTATTTGATATACAGTTAAGTATATAAAACTTAAATTTCAAAGCAATACGATAATTAGAAATGCGCCTGGAGCAGTGTGAATATTCGTATGATATGAAATTTTTTATTTTGAGAAAATCACATTTAAAGTTATTGCTATTAGTAACCACATAATATCTACATTAAATACAAATGCCTAAAACCAGGAAAGTACTCACAGAAATTAAAAATTCTTTTTGCAACACATTCCTACTCGTCCATAGTTTCACAATTCAATAAAATTAAAAAAAGGAATTTTTGGACAAATTTCACAATTTTGAAAGTCCACTGTCCCCTTAAGCACCTCCGAAAATATTTGACTGACTGATTACTGTATCTCTGTAACCAGAAGGGAGAATAAATTTTGCCTCGTGGTTCCTGTCATGTGACAGGTGCTCACTTAGAAACATTTTCTTTTAAAAAAGTCAATCTAAAAAGTTGATAAAACAGGTTTTTAAATCCAATCAATTTGAAAAAATATAAAACCCATATTAAATGTCGGATCGCTGTCATTAAATTATAGAGTGGTCTCCCCTGAGGAATCACAGTTCTTTACTGCTACAGTTAATTTCAATTAAATTAATCAATTTATATAATTCATAGTAGTAATATATTCCATCATGAAATAAGTGTATTCAGCAAGTATAAATAAATAGATAAATATATATATATATATATATATATATATATATATATATGTACAGTGGAATCTCGATCGATCGTTTTCGGATCCATCGTTTTTCCATATGTGTCGTTCATTTTATCCAGTCCCAACGACCAAATTACTTTGTTATGTTTCCGCATCTATCATTTTCCCGCATTTATCGTTCATTTCAATCGGTCCCTTGAAAAACGATAGATCGACATTCCACTGTGTATATATATATATATATATATATATATATATATAGAGAGAGAGAGAGAGAGAGAAAGATAATTTTTTTTTTTTAAAGAGTATTTCGAATTACCGGATTGTTTGATAAAAATTTACGTAGCATTTTTATGGGAAGTTAACTCTAGAAAGTATGTAGAATATTTAATTGTAAAAGGTACATATTTTCCAACGTTCTTTATTTTAGAAAAAAGACTTTCTTTACCACCATTATTAATTCTTTACATGCAGTATATTTTCCTTTAAAAAATATGTATTTCCCCTCCGTTCTGCATTTAAGCTGAAAAATTACTTTCTTCGCAGCCATTACTCTTTTTCTCCATCTATTTTCTTTCAGATTTACCCTGTGCTAGGGACGACAACAGCGTCCGCTATGAATGGCATAGCATGTTTCCTCTCAAAAAAAAAAATAAATAAATAAATAAAAAAAATCACTCAGTTTCTTATAAGTATTACGCTAGAGCATGCCGAAATTTCATAACTAAGACGGGCTGAAAAGAACCATACTAGACTCTGCACTTTTCCGTGAAATAAAGCTTCATGGCACTTACAGAATGCATTAACCGCATAATTTGGAATCTTACCCAGTCGAAACACATTACTGGCATTTATTCCCTTAACAAAGTTAGTCCATTACGATTTTTACCCGGCTTTCCAGAGAGCTGACTGGAAAGTAATACCTAACGAACGGAGATAATTTGTCGTGCTTTTATTTTCTCCGGGAGAAAAGGAAATTAGTTTAATTGCCGGGACAACAGTGAGTAAAAATTTTTGGCACTTAAATGAGCTCGGAATCAGGTGAGTTAATTTCTCGAAATAAAAGGCTGAGACAAAGTTCTGTGTTCATAAAAGGCATCGTTGGCGTAGCTTTAGCTGAGATGAGCCTTGCATCTTCTTTCATAATGGAACAAAGATGGGGTACGGACATTTTAGATCAATGAAAATAATTCAAGAAAGGTCGTTTTCAACAATATATCGTCCCAATGCATAAATAAAGTTAAATAGAATTGCACAATGTATAAATACAGTTAAATAGAAAATTTGATTAACTCCCTGATAAAATTACGTTAATCTTGTTTCCTAAATGGGGATTTTAAATATTCAATATTCAGCTCTAAAGAGACCAAAAGCACATTAATTCTTATTTAATATCAATCTAAAATTAGTAATAAATATCAAGGATCAATTATATGAATACTTATATTCCACCAAGTGAAGTAGTAAATATGTAACCATCGAGTTCATGGTATATACACATACATACATATATATATATATATATATATATATATATATATATATATATATATATATATATATATATATATATATATATATATGTGTGTGTGTGTGTGTGTGTGTGTATGTGTAAGTAAGTAATACGCCATATTTTATAAACAGGAGAGATGCAGTGCTGGAACAGATGAAGAAATTTTATTTGGCTTCAGAATCACGAAGACAGATTAGCAATTCTGATGTTTCGTTCAACAGTTGTGGACACATTGTAGAAAACATAAGGGGGTTGCCGGAGACGCGCAGTACATTACAATTCATCGAGATAATTATAGCCATTGTTTTTATAAACGGCCAAACAATCAAAAAGCGCGGGAAGATCTTCCGTTCAATGTATATAGTGAATATTTCCCATTTTAACACTAGGGCTTGGAATTATTAAATTAATTAGAATGAGTCATTTGGCCTATACATGCGAGGTATGATGTAATAGTCACGTGGTTTACCCGTTATCACGCGCGCATTACTACTTTCTAATAGTAAGGTAGAATTTGAAAACAGGACCTGATTTATTATATACAAACTTAATGTCGCCTTCGGATTCGGACCGATGTTATTGAAATTTAGTATCGATTGCGGGTACTGCAAATATTAATTCAATTTTCTTAGATCGCGTTTTGAAAAAGGGGCTGTTCTTTATTAAAAAGAGTATGCGGAATTCGCTTTAAAAGTAGACTAGGTAGACTCGTTTTTTCGTTATATATATATATATATATATATATATATATATATGTGTGTGTGTGTGTGTGTGTGTGTGTGCGTGAGGGGGGGGGGTTACTTCAAATATTCTATACCTTGACAAGTTATTAGAATGCTATTCAAAGACCCTCAAATTCTATTCTATACGTTGACTACATTTAAAAATATATATTAGTAAAAAATGTATTATATATATAGCGAAAAATTTTCTGAATATTTCTCTATATATACATACCAACATTAGTATTTACTCAGCGATTTTATAGCTAAAAACGTAAGAATCATTAAATTTTATATCATTTAATAACTCATGGCGTACGAGAAAGAAAAATTCTTCAGGCGTAGTAGAGCACCATTTGAAAATTTGCCAGAAAAGTCTAGTGTATTCTTTTTTTAATGCGCCTCGATAAAGCTTTATCAAGAAATTTTCAAAACAATAGATAGGTAAGCGGATAAAAGTATATCTTCTTTTTATTTGCAGTTTCTTAATGGCTATAAGGGAACTTGTTTTTATAGTATGACCGGCGAATATATCGCTTGCTTACCTTCCGGGCTCCGGCTAAAATCTGATACTTTACAAAAGAGAACTTTTGGCTAGGGAATGAAAAACAAAATAACATGTAACGGTTCAAATAAATGGCCATACTTCTAAAGCAGTATTTAAAAAGGGGGGATTTTGTAAAACGTTATCAGTTTTATTAAATATTATCTAGTCCGAATTTAACTTCCTATTTTTGGAGGTTGACGTTTGTAGAGATAAGAAAGAATAATAACAGTTCTAGTATTTCAATTTTTTGCGTACACGTCGACGATGTAAATAGTTTTTACGCTCATCTCGATTAATTTACATACGTATCTATCCCTTTCGTCTTAAATTCTCTTCACACTATGAAGACAAACTGTGAGGGTATTACACTCATTGTTTTATTTACAAAGTTCTATTACAAAGCTTGCATGGTTAAAAGTTTAGTTGTACTTTTCTTGAGACTGAAATGAGAAGAAATATTTTGGTTCAAAGATTTTATCTCTATGTTTTATCTGTATCAAATCATTACTTAAGCATTCGTTAACATTTACTTCCTCGTTTTGTTAATGTAGATTCGAAAAAAGAAAATAAATATCGTTTCAAATAATGAGTTTCAGATCCTCCGAAATATACGATGGTGGCTGAAAAATATATCCGCGATTTTGCAAGCGGAGCTATGTAAGGGTCGTCACTAATGGTTGTTTTATGTCTATTGCGTTTGTTTACAACTGAAATTATCACTGAACATTTTAATTAAATTAGTCTGATATAAAAAAGGAGTTCTATAAAAACTGGTGGTAAAATCACAAAAGATAAAGACATACAAAAAAAAAAATGTGTTATTATTTTTAAAATATCTTCTCTCAGAGGATATTCAACAGTCCCGTCATTCAGTTCACTTTTCAAAGCATGTGGCGCCATCTGTCGGAAACAATCGGAAATCATATGTAGTGAAGCGATTACTTTGAGGAGGCTGTGGTAGTGTTCTAATAATGCATTTTGTAAGAAATTTCTGAATACAAGTATCGAAAGCACAACGGGATTTATTTCTCAACTCTGAATCACTCGCCTCCATTGCTGCATGATAAACGCAAACGTTCTTTAAACAACTACTGAAAGACTGAAACAAAATCGTCCACCTCGCTTAAAATATTTTACCACAAACTCTTATTTAATTCATAAAGTCATCTGCAGTTTCATTTTTCCCATTCGCATTATTAGCAACTCGAGAACAACATGCTCTCAGCTTTTTAGGAAATGCCCTTTGCACCTATCGCATTTATGGATCATACTGTTTGATATTGCGTTCCAAACATTAGATCGCATCACCCTTTCTTATTTTGCCTTGGTATTTGTTATAAGACTAACAATAACAGAAAATCTCTTTCTTGTCTCCCTTTTACGAGAAGATAGAAGCTTTAATCGTATCCAACAATGTACTTTTGGAGAGGAAATAAGTCAAGATACAAGGCTCTTAAATCCGTTTCTGCTGACGCAACTCATTTCAAACAAAATTCTATAACGCTTTTCACCCTTTTTTAGTTTTAAATGTAATAATCTCATCTGGTAATTAGGAAATGCAAAAACAATAATCCTCGTCATCACTTTAACCCAGAAACGTGTCTTAAATCGTAGTAATTTTCTGCTGTGACAATTTGCTTTGAACTAACGAGTATGGCATCTTGTCAACCCTTAGAGTGTTAAGCGTAAGCTTAGCGTCGTCCCACCTAGAAGGCATCCAACTCAGATTTTATGAAGACTGGCCGCCGCGAGGGAGCACATCCCAAGCTCCGACACTCAGCACATATGCAACTTTACCGAGTCACTCCACCTGGCCAACCGCCTGCAGAACGACTTTTTCGCTACATCACAACACAGACTTTATTAAAAGATACAAACAGCAAACAGCAAAAACATACATCGAAAATAGTTCTATGGCAATTGGACGCCCTTAGAGTGTTAAATAAAATAATCTCATCCGACAAAAAGGATATGCGAGAACAACCACTTCTTCAATTTAACCCAGAAACGCGCCTCTTAAATCTGTAGCAATTTTCTTCTCTGACAACTTGTTTTGAAACAACAGGTATAACACTTTGTGTTTTACCCATCCCTTTTTAGTGTTAAATGTAATTATCATGTGATAAATATGAAATGCACGATCAATCTCTTCTTCTCTAATTTAACCCAGAAACTTGTCTCTTAAATTTGTAGTAATTTTCTGCCGTGGCAACGTGTTTTGAACCTTGTATGACACCTTGTCGATCCTGTGGAGTGTAAAATGCAATAATCTCGTCCGATAAATATTAAATGCGAGAAAAATCTCTTTTTTAATTTTTTTCTCTTAGAACATCCTTCCTTGCTTTTGCGATTTTTTCAAATAATGAATTGCAGCTCTTGATACAAAATGCTGGCGATTGGTTACACTTACTAGCTCTAAATTAATTCCCTCCCCTAAAAGTTTCTATATATTCCAGAAGCATTTTAATAAATTAAGATGATTGCCTTACTATATACGATTCTACAAGTAATATATATACAGTAACCACCGCTTATAGTGATCAGTGGTTATAAGAATCAACCGTTTATAAGAATCAATATCGAAAAACAAAAACAAATGTATTATTTCCATGTTAAAATTTCCGCTTTAAAGAATCAATCCACCGGTTATAAGAATCAGTTTGCAATCTTCGCCTTCCTTTCATTTTTCCAAAAAATGCCACTTGAACTCTCAAAAGGTACGAAATTCTTTCTTAAGTTTTTGAAAAGAAAGATTGATAAAACTTTGGGGTGGAAAACAGTCGTAAAATACATTCCTTTAGACATAACATAATAGTTTCTCCTTATACGTTTTTGCTAAACACTGTCTTATTAGCTGTACCCAGAGGGCATCTAACCCGCCCGGGTCCGATTTCGCTTTTCTCCAGACAGGCACTCCCTTTTTCCCACCACTTACTTCCTGGTTGTGGATTTCTGGACCCTGAAACAGATAAATCTTCCGCGAAGTGTCCACCATTACTTACGTAAACGGGACAGTGGATTCAGCACTTCAAACTGTGAAACGTAAACGGATCCATTTTGCTGAATCAGATGAACCAGATGCTGAATCAAACCGTGAAACGTAAGCTATAAAGTGAATCTTCGTCTGAGACTGCAATAAGCATACGTCGCTAGTATTCACTTTAGTTTTCTAACAAAATTGCCAGTTAGTGTTAGAACTTTTTGATAGTCGAATTGAAATATGATAAAAACAAGGAAAACTCTTAGTTTTTCTGAAAAACAGAACTTGTTAATTAGATATGATGTTCTTCCAAAGTGTAGTCAAAGAGAAGCTGCCTCTTGTTGATTTTATAATCATGTGTTGTTACTTATAGGTCTAGAAATTGAGTTATAGTATTTGTTTAGAAATTGAGTATTTTTAAAATTATAAAAAATAATTTTAATAAATGATAAATAACGTAAATTAAAGAGTATTTAATGGTAAATTATGTATATATGTGCCTGTGTGTTTATATATATGTACAAGTATATATTTGTGTATGTGTGCCTGTCCAAAGGGAAGTTTCGGTTATAAGAATCAACCGCTTATAAGAATCAAAAACAGTAATAACAAACGTGATTCTTATAAGCGGAAATCACTGTATATATATATATATATATATATATATATATATATATATATATATATATATATATATATATATATATATATATATATATATATAGTTACGAATTTTACGAGTCTATGGTAATCTCGCCAAATATGAGAGTTATTGCCAAATTAGCGATGGATTTGGTGAATTATTTTGGTCGCCAAATTTGGCGATATGGCACCAAATGGTCGCCAAATTTGGCGATATGGCACCAAATGGTCGCCAACCATTTAGACCTGTCCAGAAGGTTTCGGAAATTTCTAGCTGGTTGTTCGACAGAGGACGCTTTGGAAGTCTAAAAATATACCTGACATTGGCATTGGAACTCAGTGATCTTTTCTGCTGAGAAATGAATGTATTAAAAGTGCTTTAGGCGTGTATTGTATTGAAGACCCTTATTGTCCTGTTTTTAGAGTTTTCTACTGTATAGAAGACAATTGTTACGTGTTTTCTGTTGAATTTGTGTATGCGCCTGATGAATTTATAGAATAATAAATTTCATTTTCTGTGAACTTTCTAAAGAGATTTTCATTCAATCCTATCGAACGCAGGAAAGCGGAACGATATAATATATAATCTATATGTGTGTGTGTGTGTGTGTGCTTGTTTATTTGTTTGTGTGTGTGTGTACGCCTATAGTTTCCATTTAATACACCTTATAGTCTTTAAATAAAACAGTTTTGGTAGATAATTTAGTGACATATTTTAACATATTCAAAAAATAATTATCACATATGAAAGTTAGCTTTTTTATTCATGTATCCCCAATGGACTGAATAATCATAAAAAATGAAAGTTTTACTTAATTAATTATAACTTTCATGCATATTCATAAATAAAATAACCAGAATAAAAGTTGATGATTAGCAAAGCACATACCCATCTAATAATTAAGAAAACGACAAAATCTTTTCTCCGGGGAGTTGGACACGAAAAGTTCATCTCCGCTGTCTGACGAAGATGCGTTACTTCCGCGAGATATTTAATTATGCTAAAAAAGTTGCGGTATTAATTGGCAATTAATGTAAACTCAATCACTTGTAATAGCTCGCTACTTTTTCTGACCCCTCTAATCCCATTATTGTCCCTGCAAACTTCCGTTAATGCTAAAGGGTAAAGATGAATAAAATATTTTTGAACATCCAGTCTGAATTTATCATAATAACCTATGTTCTGAATTCATCAAAATACGTTATATTAAAGTCACACTTTAATCGTATTAAAATGTGCTTAAAAATTCCTAATGTGAAAGTGAAATTATAATCTTCAATTTTAATTATTTAGAAAAATTATTAGTGTTTGCTCTTTGTAAAAGTGTAATAGTAGAAATTATGAGAAAATAAAACATCTGGGGAAAAATAAGCATTTACCACTTGAGTTGTAGCTGTGGATGTTTCAACTTTAAATCGTGACTTCAAATTTTTATTTTATTCGTGGTGGAGGTTGTGTCCATTTTAACCCCTTAAAATATTTATTTTAATAAGATTACTCAGTTAGCACCTAAGGCTTGATAGAAGCCACCATTTCAAATTTTAGGTTCCTAAGGCCTATGGTTCCAGAGATACAGTAATAAATCAGTCAGTGTTTTATTTTGGAGGATTAAGTCCCTTTTAAATACCATCTAAAACTTAATTTAAAAAAAAAGATTTCTTAGTAACCACATAAGGTCTCAGAGAAATCTCTTTTTGAGTTTCAGCTTTTTAGGACTTATGGTTCCAGAGATGGTGTGTTTTTTGGTGGGGAGGGGTTGTGAGTAGGGGATTAAGATCCTTTTAACCCCCGCAAACTGGAATTCTTTAAAAATATTTCTTAGTGAGCACCTAGGACCTAAGAGGAACCAACATTCAACTTTTTCTCTAGGGTCTTCTTGTTCCAGAACTACAGTGTTTGTTTTGGAGGGGGAGGGGGCTTAACTCCTTTACAATTTGATTTTCATAGAAAAAAAATTCTTGGAGCTAAGAGGAACCAGCATTTAAAATTTTCTCTAGGGACTTCTTGTTCCAGAAATATAGTGTTTGTTTTGGAGGGGGAGGGGGCGTAACTCCTTTACAATTTGATTTTCATAGAAAAAAAAATTCTTGGAGCTAAGAGGAACCAGCATTTAAAATTTTCTCTAGGGCCTTCGTGTTACAGAAATATAGTGTTTGTTTTGGTGGGGGATGGGGCTTAATTCCTTTACAATTTGATTTTCATAGAAAAAAAAATTCTTGGAGCTAAGAGGAACCAGCATTTAAAATTTTCTCTAGGGACTTCTTGTTCCAGAAATATAGTGTTTGTTTTGGAGGGGGAGGGGGCTTAACTCCTTTACAATTTGATTTTCATAGAAAAAAAAATTCTTGGAGCTAAGAGGAACCAGCATTTAAAATTTTCTCTAGGGCCTTCGTGTTACAGAAATATAGTGTTTGTTTTGGTGGGGGATGGGGCTTAATTCCTTTACAATTTGATTTTCATAGAAAAAAAAAATTCTTGGAGCTAAGAGGAACCAGCATTTAAAATTATCTCTAGGGCCTTCTTGTTCAAGAAATATAGTTTTTGTTTTGGAGGTGGAGAGAGCTCAACCCCTTTACAATTTGATTTTCAAAGAAAAAAAATTCTTGGAGCACACCTAGGGTTTAGAAGGAAAGAAAATTTAAAATTTCAACTGCCTAGGCCTTATGGATCGATAGATACAGTGATTATTTTAGGGGGAAGGGGTCTTAACCCCCTTAAATTTCGAAATTTTTATCGTTTATATGATCAGTCAGTCATTGTTTTATTTTGGAGGATTAAGCCCCTTATAAGCCCCTTAAACTTGATTTTTAAAAAGAGATTTCTCATTGAGAACCTACATCCTCAGAGAAACCATCATTCAAAATTTCAACGGGCTAGACCTTATGGCTCAAGATGTACAGTTTATTTGGTAAGGGAGGGAAGGGGCTTAAAACCCTCAAAATTCAAATTTTCAAAAATATTTATTGGTTGCACCAAGGGCATAAGGGGAACCGCGCTTCCAAACTTCGGCTGCCTAGGCCGTATGGTTCAAGATATACAGTTGTTGTTTTTTTTGGGGGGGGGGCGGGCGGAAGACTCCTAAAATTTCTTAAAAATATATCCTGGTGTGCTCCTACGGCGTAAGAGGAACCACCGCTCCAAAATTCAGCTTCTTAGCAATTATGGTTCCAGAGATACGGTATTTTTTTCGGGGGGCGGGTTGAGAAGAAGGTAGCTAACCCCATTCAATTTCGAATTCTTTAAAGATATTTCTAGGTGTATACATATGGCTTGAGAGGAACCACCAATCAAAATTTTAGCTACCTACACGTTACAGTTTGAGAGCTACAGTGTTTCTCTGGGTTTTTTTTATAGCGAACGTGTTTAATACTTTTAAAATTCGATTTTCTAAAAATATATCTTAGTGTGCACATACGGCTAAATAGGAAACACCAGTCAAAAATTCAGAGTCCTAGGCCTTATAGTTCTAGATATACATTGCTGTTTTTGTTTGGGGGGGGGGGAAGAATATAGGCATTATTCCCTTTTATATTAGAATATAAAAAAAGAAAAATTCTTAGTTATCACTTTGAATCTAAAAGGAACTACTATACAGAATTTCAGCTTTCTAGGATTTATGGTTCGAGAGATACAGTAAACAGTCAGTCAGACAGTGGCATGATCCTTTATATATATATATATATATATATATATACCATAAATATATATATATATATATATATATATATATATATATATATACCATAAATATATATATATATATATATATATATATATATATATATACCATAAATTTGGAGGTTACGTATGTATTACTTCACTAGTCGAATTCACTAGCTCATTTAAGTATCAAAAACTTTTACTGTCGTGGAGTATCGTATACTTACATTATTCCATTACATGAAATCGAATTTTCAATGCTCTATTGTGATCAGGTCTTTTAATGCTTCATAAGCACCATAACCGATCTTTATTATAATGAGTCGTATAGAAAATTCCTTTATTTTTTTTCATTTACAATGAATTGCGTCTACTTATAAGGCAGCTATTTATCCTTCACCTAGCATTAAGTATCGCGTGGTGATTTTGCCAGACACCAACCATTTCATAGACTCAAAAAACATACATCCAACCTTCTTTTCAATGTGATCAGAGTCAATCATGGACCTTTGTTTCCATCTCATTTTTGTTATCTATATATGAGGATCCCAATTCACATCTAAACCAAGGCAAAACTTGTAACCAAAGTAATAATAAGGATTACTAGGCTTATATTTGGCTATCTATAATCTTAGCTTATACTTATTAGGCCACTACTTTTAACCTTTTCCTTACGGGGTAGGATAGTATCCGAAGAATACTGGCCCAAGAATGAATATATATATATATATATATATATATATATATATATATATATATATATATATATATATATATATATATTTATATATATAAAACAGTTCCGTAACTGACTGACTCACTGACATACAACGCACAGGCTAAACCGCTGGACCTAAAGGGCTGAAATTTTGCATGGCGATTCTTCTTATAATGTAGGTGTGCACTAAGAAATATTTGTGAAAAAATTTTCTTAGATTTTTTTAAAAAATAAAAATTTTAAGCTGTTTTAGTAACTTTTTTAAAAGTTTGCATATAAAATAATAATTTGAGGGTTATAAAATTTATATCACGAGAAAGATCATAAAAATTCCTTTAAAATGAGATCTTTTCCGAATCTTTTCCGACTTCTATTTCCTGTTTTTTTTGGTGAAATTTTAAAGATTAATTTTTGAATTTAATTTATTAAATGCTGATCACGTGATTTATTTTTCTGGTACTTTAAATAAATTTATAGTCACGTGCATAACAACTAAATGGATAAAAAAGTATTTTTTTTCTTGCTAATGCGGCAGAAGATTGGACATTATTTCGTCTATAAAAATATCCCTTACTATTTTTTTAAAAATATATATTTTTCTTTTACATCAATTGTATACATTGATCGTTGTATTTATTATAAATATATACAATGGCTCCCAAAAGTGTTCGTACACTTACGATTTTCAATGAAATAGGGGTCTATCCATTGATTAGAATTTAAAAATTTTTTATTTTCTAATTTTTCGTTAAATTAATATTTAGTAGGATATCCTTTAGCATCCACAACAGCTTTTAAACGTTTGGGAATAGATTGCTTAAGTTCTTTTGTAATTTTTTCATCAATGTTCATCCATTCTTCCATCATAATTGTTTTTAGTTCGCTTTTCGTGTGAATGTCGTGTTTTCGTACTGGAACCTCCTGTTCTCTCCAAATATGTTCTATTGGGTTTAAATCTGGCGATCGAGATGGTTTTTCTAAAGTTGTAGACAATTATAGAGACACCAGAGGCGAACGTTGAGAGCCGTGTGCTTAGAATCGTTATCTTGATAAAGTTGTTTCCAATACCCAAATTTTGGGTTAATAATTTTAAATTGTCTCTTAAAATATTTATTTAAACAAATATTTATATAAAATATTTATATAAGACATTATTCCAATACGTTTGCGGTTTATTTATCATTGATAGTGCGAAGGGAAGCCTGAACTTTCTGTTTTTCTCACTCACAAAAAATTTTCTATGGGCTGAACGCCCATGCAATCCAGCTGTTCTGAGAACTCGTCAAAAAACTTCAGGTGAAATTGAAGTAGAAAATGTTTCATTGAATTCTGCAGAAACTATTACAGCACTCAAACGTGAATTTTTCATAAATTTTCTAATTATAAATCTCTGATCACGTTTTGTTAACTTTGCCGGACGGCCTTATCTTACCTTGTTTTCGATCCAATTTTCTTCTTTAAAGCGTTTTTTCACATACTGAACAGTAGAATGGTATAAATTAAGTAATTTAGCAATATTCCGAACTGATTTACCAATACTATGATGAAAAATAATCAATTTTCGAATGCTGTTTGTTGTTTCTTTACGACTACGAGCCATTTTTAAATAATAAATAGAATATTACGAAGTAGGAAAGCAAAAATTAAAGTCAAACGATATTTTAAATGCCTTCATAATTCAAAAATAAAAATAAAGCGCCAGACGATAATTTTAATTATGAATTTATCCGAAAATATTTCAGTGTACGATGACTTTTGTGAAAAAAAATTTTGTTACTTTTTGATTACTGGTTTCTTAAAAATAAAGTTTTACTATGTTTTCAAAATATTTCATGTAGTTTTGTTAAGAATAGAATTTAGATCTTATTATTAAATACCCATTCTGAAATATTCATTTTAATTAATGGATAGACCCCTATTTCATTGAAATTCGTAAGTATACGAACACTTTTAGGAGCCACTGTATATATATATATATATATATATATATATATATACCGGGTGCGTCATAAATTCGTGCAAAGTTCAAAAATTCGTAATAAAAGAAGTAACTATCGGAAAATTTTTGTGTCTGCGATAATAGGATCAGAGGGACATTGGATTTTTTTTCCATGGAAATTTTTTTTTTCCAAAAGTAACCGAAAGAGGGCGCTCCCACGTCATACTGAGACTTTTTATGAAAATCAGGCTATGAATAAAACATCTGGCTGGAAATGGATCCGTCATTCAATGTGGATCTACAAGAATGGAGAATCCACAACTGTTCATTGCGAAAGATTCGCACGGAGAAAGGACTGTAGGCGCAAAAAAGCCCTATTTCATTGAATGGGATACTAAATTTAGTACGACGTTTTGAGGAAACGAGAAGTTTGGAGGATCGTCCACGAAGCTGCAAACCATCCTTGATCGCGGACCGCGTCCATGTTGTACAAAGTGTCATGGAAGATTTGGAAGCCGAGACATCAACGAGGAGTAGCAGTGCTCGTGACGCTGGGAGAAGAACGGGGATTCCGGAACCGTCGATTTCCGTTTGTGGTTGCCTAATTTGCTTAAACGTCTCAGTATGACGTGTCAGCGACCTCTTTCGGTTACTTTTGGAAACTTTTTTTCACATCGAAAATTCATCCAATGTTCCTCTGATCCTATTCGCGCAAACAGAAACGTTTTCCGAGCATTACCTCTTTTATTACAAATTTTTTAACTTTACACGAATTTATCACGCACCCGGTGTATATATATATATATATATATATATATATATATATATGTATGTATAACTCCCTTAATGACCCTTTCTCACAAAGGGGATATGAAATTTCCCGTTCTAAAGACAGAATCGGAAAAATGGGCCCCGTAAGCTACAGGTTAATGATACTTGTAAGACTAAGTAAGGATAAGGCTTTGATTCCTATGGTTATACGGAGAGCTCATGTTAAGTAGGATGATATAGATATTACCGATTGTAGTCAAATAGGCATGAGGAGGAATTTTTGTTGGACCGAGATAGCCTAGTGATACCGCGTTAGATTCGGACAAGGAGGGGAGGGGCCAGTTCGAATCACGACGAATGTCATAAATGCCTTTGTTTTTATTCCGGATATGGGCACGTTAAATCCATAGACTGGAAAGTCCTTCTATGATGGTAGTGGAAGGGAAATTCAATGAACCCTCCAAAATGTCAACCCTGGGGATGTTCGGTCAAAATTGAGGTGGCAACTAGATTAAGTCTCACTCCGACCCTTGGAGTGCCATTGTAAACGTGAGTCGCATTCCTCTGCAGACAGTTGAGACCCGTTCTGGCATGTTCCGTCCAGCAAGGCATAAGTCACAAAAACAGAATTTTTTACTTTATTATTTACCTCTAGGCTCTCACGTCATTTGTGGCTTTAAAACTGTCGAACTTTATAAAATATTGTTATATTAAAATAAGTGAGTACAAGTAATTTTTATTTTACGACCTGAAATAAATCTAGCAAACCGATATCATAAATTAAATAAAAGGAAATATTTCTGCGTAAATAAATATTTAAAATCCGTTATAAACCAACTCTCAATTGCAGCTTTAAAAAAATTCCTTTTAACTTCTATTTACACATTAAGTAATTTTATCGAAAAACCTACAAAGATCATTCTTGTTTCAACTTTGTAATATTCATTGAAATACTGCTTTAAAATTTTTACCCAAGTTACTTCAGTTGCGCTATCATACTTCCTCGCTCTTCTTGCTGGTTTTTGCATATATTTGCATAATGAGAAGAGTTAACTATTGCTTTCGGAACACATTTGTTTATTTATCTTAAAGTTCTCGTGATATTTAAGTCTTGTTTAATGAAGTAACAAATACCGCTTCCTTTACAAAACTTTTCGCTTATATTCTGGAGGTATACATAATAAAGGTTGCATAATAAACCCGAATATTTTCGAAGTAGTGTTCTTATATCCTTTTACCTTACGAAATATTGAGCTTTAAAACGTTAAAAATGTTATTTTAGCTTTAGAATAAGCAATTTTAATGATTTTCAGGTACTTGAAGAATGTGTTTTTGAAGCCAAAAATAAGCGTATAATATTTTTATGTGTATCCTATGAAAGTGGTAATATATAAACTATTTTTGCGATGTTCATTTATTAGAACTTTTAGCGTACTTTTCACTATATATATATATATATATATATATATATATATATATATATATATATATATATATATATATATATATATATATATATACAGAGAGAGAGAGAGAGAGAGTTAGTTAGTTAGAGTTACATTTTAAAAAAAATGATGACATTGTAATCCATATATCACTATCTTTAGAAGTGAGCAATAACATTCAATGCCCCATATACTCTTCATATTATTTAACATATTCGATTATGTCCATTATATATAAAAAAAAGTTTTAATTAAATCACAAATAAATTATTCCTATGAATATTATCTTATAGCTTTGTACTAAATTTCATTTCTTTAAGATATTGATCTACTTTTCTCTCTTTTTTTCCAGGTGAAACTTCAAAATATCTGACTGCTGTCGAAATTGGTTCATATTATATTGATTCTTAAGCGCCCGAAGAGGGAGAAAAAAATATTGCTCGAAAATATCGACTTCTACTTTACCTGAGGCAACGAAAAAGAAGAAATCAGATGTCTGACGGAAACGCCTTTACCCCAAATGTAAGAAAAAATATAAAATAAACCTGGAAAAGTACTTCTCATGATCCAACTCAACATCACAACTGAAAACATTCAGATAAAATGGCCTCCAGAAGTACCGAAAGTCACTACAGTCCATTATTTTATGGGGAATGCGGTTCTAAATCAATATGAGGTGCGTTTCATTGAAAAAGGATTCCTTCAATAGGTTTTCAAATGGCAAGTTCGGTAGTCGCTTGAAATTTCAGTTTTTATGTCGTTCCCTTATTACAGAAAACGCATTTGATGTATATCAGATCATTTTAGATGGAAGATGACTTAGCTTCTTGAAGGAAAAAAAAATCACTCCGCTTTTTTCTTTACCTTTCATTTTCTACTAGAAATAAAGAAAAAAACTGTAATTTGAAAGAAAAAGTGAAAGAATAATTTATACTTCAAGAACTATGAATAACTTATGCGAGAAGAGTAGTGAGATATTTTCGTCATCGCATCTGAAGAAAGCTTTGTACTACACTTTTGATTTCTTCCCATCGATCAACAGAAGTTACTTAATGTGCCTTATATGGACAGATATATTTGTGATCCGCTACATTGTTCCTCTCGGGAAGAAGATCAAGACGACGCATTTTTTATTTTGCATGCTGCACATTTTATGCAACCTGACCAGCGCACAAGTATTCGCCAACGAATGCGAGATATCGACCACCGAGGATATTGAAGGATTCGTCATGACCTGCAGAGTGAGGACGCTGCAGCACATCGCAGACACTAGCCAGGGAAATTTAGATATTTCGAGAACTCTGAGTATATTTTGTAACGATTACATTTATGAGAACGTTTTGACGAACGGGACTTTTGTTAAATTTGGTAACGTGCAGTCTCTGGAGATACAAAATTGTTTTGTCCCAAATTTTCCCGACTACTCATTCTGGGGATTGAACAGCTTACTCAACCTATCCATTCATGTCAATAAGAGTAGCTCAAAAGTTCTTTCTTTCAAGGAAGATACTTTTGCGAACCTGACTAAATTGCAAACCTTAGACATGAGCTATAATAATCTCGTTGTACTTCCGCCTAATTTGTTTTGCAGTCTCGAATCTCTTAGAATACTCAATATGACTCACTGTGAACTGGACGATGCTAGAAATATTGGAATGGGAAATATGGAAATTTCAAAGTGTCTTCCTGATCTCGTTATTTTAGATTTGTCCTACAATATTTTAAAAAGCATCCCAGACGGAATATTTTCCTTGCTCGAATCCCTAAAGATACTCTATTTAAATAATAATCAACTGTCTGAACTCTATCCTTACGCCTTCAGTGGTCTTAGTAGACTGCAGAGTTTAGATTTGTCTAATAACAGAATAAGTCATTTACCAGAACAAATATTTCAGCAGTCATCGGATATCCTAGAGCTTTACCTCCAAAACAATTCTCTGAGTTCACTAACACCACGTGTTTTCCAAGGCTTAAGACAGCTGGTTGGATTAAATCTAAGTTATAACTCTCTGGAAAACGTTGTTTCGTCAGAAACGCTCGCTGATCTAAGCCGTTTGATTGTTTTGGATTTAAACCATAATCACTTTCAAATTGTCACAATGACTAATTTCCATTTAATTAGAAGTTTACAAATTTTGTACCTCAGCTATAATATCATTCGCAACGTAACTGATAACGCCTTTTCTTCGCTTCGGAACCTGCATACTTTAACTCTGGCCGGCAATAAAATACGCCTCATTAATTCAGATACTTTTAGTGGGCTAGAATCTTTGAACTATATATCACTCAGTAATAACGACATAGAAGTTATTCATCCTCTTGCTTTTGAGTCGTGCAAATCCATTCAAAATTTAAAGCTGCGATACAACAAATTGACAGATTTCCCCAAAGCTTTGAATGGTCTGTCATTACTAAAGCATTTAGATCTCACTCACAATAAAGTTCACAACATCACTAATGACACCTTTAGCGGGCTGAAGAACATTGTCAGCCTTCATATATCAAGGAATCGAGTAGGGAATTTAACTAAAGGCTGCTTTCAAGATCTGGCAGCACTGAAGACATTAGACATGTCTTACAATAAAATACAGTCTTTAGGGCACAGCTTATTTGACGACGTTCCTGAATTAAGAGTTGCAAAGTTTAATGACAATCAGCTAACGGATATCAATGGTCTGTTTATGAATCTTCGATTTTTGCACACATTAAACGTTTCCAGGAACAAAATAACGTGGTTTGATTACGCCTTAGTTCCAACAGATCTTAAAATATTAGACATACACGATAACGAAATAGATGGATTGGGAAACTACTTTGAACTGGAACTTCTCATGAATTTAAGAAATTTAGATGCTTCGTATAATATCATTCGGGAATTGACACCGACATCTCTTCCAAACAGCATAGAAATAGTGTCCTTCCGATCAAATAAAATTTCAGTAATTGGACCTTTTACATTTATGGCAAAAACGAATTTGTCTTTTGTGGATCTAAGAGGAAATTCTGTTCGTCATCTTGATATAAACGCTTTTCGTCTTAAAAGTATCCCTGTTAACCACCCTCTTCCAGAATTTCTTCTGTCGAATAACACTCTTACTTGTGACTGCAGTATGGAATGGTTGCAAAGAATCAATAACTTCGATGAAAGCCGACAGTACCCACTGATACTTGACCTTGGTGATGTCTTATGCCATGTCACTTTTCCCCGCCAAAATGCTGTCATAGAAATGTCCCTTACAAAGCCATCTGACTTCCTTTGCCGCTACCATAGCCACTGCTTCGCCCTGTGCCACTGTTGTGAGTTCGACGCTTGTGATTGTGAAATGGTGTGCCCTGAAAACTGCACTTGTTACTCGGACCAGACATGGAATACAAATATGGTTGACTGCAGTCTTCGAGGATATTCACATATACCACATCGGGTACCGATGGATGTTACGGATTTGTACCTAGATGGAAATGATATGAGTCACATATCAAGTCATTCTCTGATTGGTCGGAAGAATTTACGTGTGCTGCACTTGAACAACAGCAATATCCACGTTATTCGAAACAGAACCTTCAACGGCTTACAAAATCTTTTGATACTCCATTTAGAAAATAATCATATCACAGCTATAGAAGGTCATGAATTTACTAATTTAACAAAACTACGAGAGCTTTACCTTTCCCACAATAGGTTAAAATCAATTCAAAATGATTCCTTCAGGCCCCTGAGTTTCCTGCAAGTGCTGTACTTAGATCATAATCATATAGTCGAATTCAATATATGGAATTTGAGATACAATAGAGAACTGACAAAAGTGAAAGTAGGACATAACAAATGGAACTGTGATTGCGCGTTTATTGAGCCTTTCAGATTCTGGTTTGTGAGACACCGATCCATTATAGTTGACGACGGCAGCATCCGTTGTTCGTACAATAACTCAACAACCATGCACCTTATCGAATTTAGCAACTCGACGTGTTCCAATTTCAGCGTAGTACCATTTACTTCAGCCGAATTTGTCGAGGAGTATATGTCTGTGGTGATATTGGTACCAATGTTGCTCTTGTTAATGATATTATCCGCATTTTTTATATGCAAGTACAGAAATAGCATGAAAATGTGGATATACAATAAATACGGCGTTCGCCTGTTTGAAAAAAACGGATACGCGAATGACGGGGAAAAACTCTTTGATGCCTTCGTATCTTACTGCAAGAAAGACGAGGCTTTTGTCACGCAGATGGTTGCTCCAGAGCTGGAATGTGGATCTCCGCCGCAAAGGTTGTGCTTAAGATACAGAGATCTGCAAGTGACGAGATACATGGCCGAGACAATATCGGAAGCCATCGAGCGAAGTTTCTGTAGTATTGCTGTGGTATCTGAACAGTATCTTAAAAGTGAATGGTGTCTCTTCGAACTGAAAGCTTCCCACCATGAAATTCAATGCAACAGGCGCCACAAACTTATTATAATACTCTTAAATAAAGTGGACATTAAAGAACTGGATTCTGACGTGAGGGCTTGTTTCAAAGCTTCTCTTATTATCCACTGGGGGGATAGAAGATTCTGGGAGAAACTTCGATTCGCTCTCCCCGAAAGCAAGAACCACAGACACCATGTGAACTGTGCAGATTCTAAGCTATCCACGACCCTAAGAAGATCTTCTCTGTCAAATTCTATAAAGCTTGTATAATTAATTCTATGAAAGATTTTTCATAAATCTTTATGTTAAATTCATGATCGCTGTGTATTTGTCAGAGGTTATGTACAGATAAGATTTTTGAGAGGTAATGTTAAAACTATATGCAAAAAAAAATTAAGTGCATTAAAGCTCATGAAAATTAATACATATAATTTGAAATCATGAAGAATACCGTATTTCATAAAATATATGTCTTAGTTTATTGTCATTAAATGCATGCAATGTTTTTATCCTTATATTTGTATTATCAATATATAGTACCGACTATTTCAGAAAATGTAATATGTAAATATGTGTCTTCGTTATTTACCACATGATTTGCTTCAAAGATTGGTATCCTCAAAGTAAAGCCCAGTAAATTACAGACATTCTTCTTTTGTAAATTATATATATATATATATATATATATATATATATATATATATATATATATATATATATATATATATATATATATATATATATATATGTATGTATATATATTATACTATAGAAAGTATATATATATATATATATATATATATAAACTGGAAGAAATGTCATGTCTAAGGATTATGTTAGTTGGACAAAGTTAATATAAACGTTCTTTTATTAATCAATAGCCATGGAAACATAAAATGTATAAGAACGTATTTATGTCTATTTTACACACGTTTGAAGCAAATAAATTGAACATTAAAAGTGTTTTATTTATAATTGCAAACCTAAACAATATCACAATGTATCAAAATTATAATTTTCATGAAACATATCTCTATGTAGTTGTCTTTTGTTAAAATATTTTGTGTGATATTTATTCCCTGGTAAAGCTAAACCATTTTATAATGTAACAATTTCTGTAAATCATAATATATAGAAAAATTTTAACAATTATATGTGAATGGAAAAATTATTACTTTGTTTGAACTGCTTTGTGTTGATTTAAATGAAAAGAAGTGAATACTGGAAAGTGTTTTCATATAAAAATATATATGTTCAAAATAAAATGATATTTAAAATGCTGTGGTACTTTATCTGTCTGTTTTGTAATTTGAGAAGGCAATGTTTTCTTTTTTTTCAAAATAGAAATACTGGTATATCTAAAAAATTAAAAGCTGAACTAAACTGCATAAAAAATTTAAAATAATATTACCATTGTTTTAATTAGCACCATAGAGAGTTGCTTTACATAAAATGCCTGAATAAAGTTTGTACAGCAAACTCATATTATGTAGAACTTACGTGCAAAAAGCATTTTTATTAATGAATGTAATTTAAGGTCAAGGTCAAGGTAGAAGGGTTTACGGAGTTCCTAGCAATGCGAAGCATTGCACCGTTTTCACCTCCGAATGGATAATGAATTAATAAATTAATAGTAATTTTCCGAAGTAAACGAGTTGCCAAACATGAATTTAGGAAAATCTCACAACTGTCACCTGGATCCGTGATCGGTCTTAGATTTGGCCTGTGAAGAAAATTCCCTTTTCCCCATAGAGCAGGGGTGAACCGATAACTGTGTGATAAAGATCAGATACTTTGACGACGACTTTCGCTAGAAAGGAAAGGGATGACCGATTCAAATCATGAGATTGGGTATTTCACCACGGGTGCCATTTATAGCAGGGAAAGGAACCAAAAACGATTTCACAAAAGAGAGGATATTGCAGTGCTAAAGCAATTATATTAAGATAAAAGAAGGAATTAAAGGATTTAAACTTGATGTGGAATCTAGCTTCGTGAGGAGAGGGTTCAACCAACGCACGCCCAATTTTACGGGTCTTTACAGTATCGCGTGAAAGGGAAATTAAAATTTGGATTAAGAAGCTGAAGAAACAAAAAGTAGGCTTGGTCAGCTAATCTTAAGCATTCACAGTATCCTACGCTTCTTAGATGGTGGGAGGGAGATACACTATCTGGCCAAAAGTATCCGGACCCCCCCCCCCTAAAGGAGTGAATCTGCCAGGCGACGTAATTTGATGCGTAACCAAAAGCTATAAAAGTGTTGGTAGTGGTTTGTCAGGTCATATTTATGCATTTGTGAGACAATGAGTAAGTCAAAGAATCTTAGTGACTTTGACCATGGCATTAAAGTGGGATGCGACCTTTGCGGGAAATCAGTTCGTTAAATTTCTGATATTCTACGGAGGCCAAAATCCACTGTGAGTGATGTAATTGGGCATTGGAAACGCCGTGGCAGTGAAACTGCAGAAAAACGAAGTGGCAGGCCGAAAAAAATTAGTGAATGCAGCCGTAGAACTCTGAAAAGTGCAGTGAAACTAAATCTGAAGTCCTCGTTGATTGAAATAACTCAGGCGTTACAAAGTTTATCAGGGGTTAGTGCTAGCAGTAGGACTGTTCGTCGAGAGTTATAAAACCTGGGATTCCATGGTCGTTCAGCCGCTCAGAAACGGAACATCACTCCCCAGAATGCGAAGCGTCGATTGAAGTGGTGCAAAGCTCACCGTCATTGGACTGTGGACATGTGGAAAAATGTTCTTTGGAGTGATGAATCTCGCTTTACAATCTAGCAGTCCGATGGACGGGTCTGGGTTTGGCGGATGCACAGCGAGCGATTTTTACGTGACTGCATTCTGCCGACTGTTAAGTTTGGTGGTGACAGTGTCATCGTGCGGGGGGGGGGAGTTCATGGTTTGCTCTGGGTTCCTTAGTTCCTGTTGTTGGAAACATGAACTCTGAGATGTATGTGGACATTCTGGACAATTCTGCTCTCCCAACTGTATGTCAATATTTCAGGGAAGGCCCATTTCTCTTCCAGCAGGATAACTGCTCCATTCACACATTGAGACTTGCGCAGGTATGGTTTGACGAAATGGGTGTTCAAAAACTGTGCTGGCCTTCTCAGAGCCCCGATCTAAATCCCATTGAACACCTTTGGGACGAATTAGAACACAGATTACGTAGCCAGTCAAATCGACCATCCTCAGTGCTAGCACTCACTTTAGCTATGATGGACGCGTGAAGTCAATTCCTATAGACACCTATCAAAAACTGGTGGAAAGTCTCCCCAGATATAGATGTGTGTGCAGGCAGTCATCGATGCAAAAGGAGGACCAAAATCATATTAATATAATCCTCAGGACTCTCCGAGTCTGTACCACTGGGCGTGCGGATACTTTTACCCAGATAGTGTATCTGGATGGCGTAATAAAGCTTTTGGCCTTTTCACCGAGTTAGGGGTCCTTGGATAGTAGGGAGGAATACTGTGAAGAATAGGATTAGTTATACGAGAGAAGCTATTGTTGAATTTAAAAACCAATCTTTTAATTGCTGGACGAATAGTTTTAACGCGTAGATCCCGATGAATCACGTCATTTCTGATAAAAATAGGAGCTTTAGTTACATAACGTTTGAGGACATAATTTTGGATAACTTGAAGTCTCTGTAATTGGAAGATGGATGCAGTCCCCCACACACCAGAGCAATATGTTAAAATGTGACATACATAACTTTTGTACAGCAAACTATAATTTGAAACATTTTTCCTATTTTTTAACAGTTTTTGATTTAATCTAAAAAAATAATGTACAATATTCTAAACATTTGATCCCAGGTGATGGCGGAATGCCTAAGGCGCTTATCTTCGGTACCAGAACCTGTTAGTTCGAGTTCCACTCTTGGCATGGACGTTTCTATCCCTTAGTAATCGGCTTTAAGCACTAGGTCTAATCTAAGCACTATGTCTTTATCTAATTAGCCCTCGTGTAACAAAAATTGACTGTAGTGCTCCAAACCAACGAAACACGTGCAATCTTTTAAATAAGGAATGTAAACTTTCAAAATATACATAATTTGTACATTCCGGAACAGCTTACATTTTGACAACGCGTGATGTGAGTTATTTGAATACGCCTAGTGGTAGCGAGTTTAATTCGGAACTGGGCGTGCTCGGTTCTAAACCCAAAGAATGACATTTAATACTTTTGTTCTAATCTGGATATAGGTATGTGAAATCCACGGACCAGAAAGTTCTTATGTGAGGTCAGCGAAGGTGGCAGAAGGTACGAACCAACCATATGTCGCCTTTTGGAGGTGTTAGGTCAAAATTGAGGTGGCACCAGGGATTGGTGTTGGATCACCTATATGGTGCCCACACTGAAAGCAACCAACGATTCTCGTGGGTTATGATCGAATTTCTTCACTGACATTGGCCCAGTATTGGCAAAGAAACACAGTTCATTGACAGACCGACGAGCATAAGATGAGTTTTTCATTATGAACAATTCAGATATGCGGAGAACATCAAAACTTTGTGACACAAATACATGGGAAAACCGAGAATTCTAGACGAACATGCGTTGGAGGTAATGCTGTATAACAGTGGTTCTTAACCTTTTTAAAAGACAATACACCCTTGAATCTGAAAATGAGATCTCCCACCCCCTTGAAAAATATCTCTCTATTTTTTATCTATTAAAAGACATTTATGGCAAGATAATTTACTTATTGCATACAGAAATTAATACATCTACAATACATATTATATTATGACATATAAAACAATATCTACATTTTAAATGGCTACGTAGTTGTTGTTTGTTCATAATTATTCTTTTAAAACGAGGCTTTTTTTATTATTTATTAAGAGCTATGCGTAAGTCATAAGATACGTTTAAGCGATATCTGGCTTTCGTTTTGATGGGCAAAATGAAAGAAAAACTCATTTCACAAAGGAAAGTGGTGTCAAATGGTAAGGGTGTCTCTAATGCTGCTTGTTGAATAACCCCAACCTCATCATTGGTTCGCAGGTAGACGATGCTGTATCAAAAACTGTTTTGTAACTTTTCATGCGTAGTTAGCGTGCTCTTACTGTAGAATCGAAAGTGTGAACCACCGTTTGAAGGTTGGCGAAACCTAATAATGTGCGTCATTGTAAATAGCAAATAAATGTTATATGTTCGTTTAAAAGTGGCCTAGTACAATGATTCTTGCAATATGGTGCAAGAAGCCGAGAAATAGCCCTGGAATTTGAAAAGTTATTACTGGACTATGAACTGTATTTGCCTCAAGAAAAAGGAAGCGCAATTTAAATGAGCGAAGCACTTTCGTTTTCGGGGATTTTTAAGGTACGAGTTGTTGTTGTTTTTTCGTGGGGGAGGGGCAGTCCTGGGTGTATTTAGATTATCGTTTGATTGTGAGCAATAGTATAAGTAATTTTAAATATTAAAATGTTCAAACGTTTGGAAAAAATTGAAAAAGAAGCGATCTGTTGTGAGAACATTAATGACTAAATTGGTAAACCAAATCAAAAGTATTTTAAATTCTGATTTGGAAATTGATATTGTTGAACTGCAGGAAAATTATGACCTTCTAATTGAAAACACTGATAATTTGAAAAGACTTGATAAAGAAATTGAGCCATTAATTAATCTTGATTCGATTGAGGAACAGGTCATAGCTAGCGAAGAATATAACAAAAAATGTTTAAGATGTTCCAAAAAAATTGCGCGATTTTTAGAAGGAAAATGAGTTACTAATATACAGAGGTCGGAAGAAAACTTAGATGTTCCAGGTCCCTCTCAAAATTACAGCTATGTGTCCCGTTATTCATTCCTAAATCGGTGAAACTTCCAAAATTGACAGTTGAAACATTTTCTGGCGATCCAAATTGTTGGAGAGAATTGTGGAATAGCTTTGAAAGTGCAATTCATCAAAACGAATCGCTTTCTAATGTACAACGATTTTCGTACTTGAAGTCATACTTAACTGGACCAGCGTATAACGTTGTATGTGGTTTAGAACTTACTAGTGAAAATTGTGAGAATTGTGTAACAGCTCTTAAAGAACGTTATGGTAGAACGGACGTTTTGATTTCTTCATTTATGTCAAAATTCTGAATTTAGAAGCTGTCAAATATTCTTCTAATATTCGAGCTTATTGTAGGCTGTATGATGAGTTACAAGTTTGTATTCGAAATTAGAATGAGGTGAATGTTACTTCCGGTTCTTATGGACATTTATTGATACCGATATTGTTAAAGTTGATGCCAGACGATTTAGTTTTGGAATTTAACAGGCAAAAGATTTCTAAAAGTTATGTAAATGTTTCAGAATTAGTATATTTTTTGAAAAGAGAAATCGAATTTAGAGAAACTTCGTCATTAATTTTGAATGAGAGAAAGGAAGTTTCGATTTCGCGTAGTAATTTTCAGCCGAAATTTGAAAATAAAAGATTTGTAAAAAATACACCCACGACTGCTTCATTTAATGCTCAGATAAGTTCGATATGCATCTTCTGCTCAGGTCTCATGATTCTTTAAAATGTAAAAGTTTGCCTAATGATAAACTAACAAATCTGAAATCTGATATTAGGCTTTTTCTTGTTTCAAGAAATTTCAAGTAAGTCGAAATTGCCTTAATAACAAACCATGTGATAAATGCAAAGGTAGAGGCCATCATGAAATGATTAGCTTCAAAAATAACAGTCGATATAGGGCATGGCCCGTAAGAAATAAAGAAGGTCAAAATTTACAGGAAAATGAAAGAGATGTTCAAAATTTGGTATCAAATATTAATGAAGTACCAAATGTGAATGTGACAAATTCTATTAGTTCGGGAGTGATTACTTCTGTTTCGCAATGCATTTCCAGTCCAAAGAACGTTATGTTGCAAACATGTACTGTTTTGGGGTCTTCTGATAGTAACGCCAAAGTAACACGAATTCTGTTGGATAATGGGAGTCAAAGAAGTTTCGTAAATAGGGAATTAGCAAATGCTCTAAAAATAAATCCGATTAGAAGTGAAAGGCTTTCTGTTTATGCGTTGGGTATTAAAAATGCTCCCAAAAAGTTTTTCTAGTAGTTCTAATTGAGTTGAGAAAGAGAAACGATTCGCATGTCAAAATAAAGTTTGAAGCTTTTGTGATAGACAAAATATCGGTGGCGCCAATCTTGTAAACATTCACAGGACCCCTAACGTAAACATTCAGCACTTGATGAAGAGGAGCGAATTGGAGATCACTGACTCATACTTAGGAGACGATTTATTGAACATAGGAGTACTAATAGGAGCAGATGTGTTTTTGGATGTCGTGTATGCTAGAGAGAATATTTCCATAAACAAAAACATGAATGCCATTGACAATCTTTTTGGATGGGTTTTAACTGGATTTCTGTGTGAGGAAAACAACAGCTCTTCTCAGAATGTAGCAGTAATGAACGCGGATATTATGAATGATTTAAAGATGTTCTGGGATTTATATTCAATAGGTATTCATTGTGAGAGTAATAAATTATCGGATAAAGATAAAGCTTTAATTAACCAGTTTGAGAGTGAATTTCAATTCAAAAACGGCAGATATGAGTCGAAATTAATATGGAAATCTAGTGCGGATGAAGTAGATAATAATTTTGAAGTTGCAAAAACACGTTTTGAATTGTTGCGCATCCGTTTAACCCTTCAGAGGGTGCGCCAATTTTTGTAACACCACCAGGCGCACATTGCATAAAATGCAACGTCTCCTTAATTATTGATTATTCCTTTTGAAATTAACTTTTTTTTTCAAATTGGAAATAATAATTCTGCGTTTTATGACAAGATATAAAATGTTGATAATATTGAGATTATTTATAATTAAAGGCCAAAAGAGAATAAGAAGAAAATTTCATAAAAAAATAAAATTTATTTTTAAAGCACAAATAATTTGTTCAATTATCTTCAGTTTTCTTCAATTTCCTCACATCGCAAACATATAGTACTGATTTTGCAATGCACCTTGCATGAAAAACTATTACATTTATCACACTTTATCGTGGTAGTTACATTATTTAGCCGTCCGCATATATATTACACTTTCCTTTCTTTTCTTTTTTTTGCCGATACCTCTGGTTCTGTTTCTGGGGAAGTTTCCACTTTATATTTTAGTAAGAATCCAGTTATGTCCAGAATATTTGTCCGAATCTTCAAGTGGCTTTCGAGAAGTTCTAAAGCCAAAGAATGCAGATACAATCGCCTTCTTTCAAAACTGTCTGGTTTATTGGATCTAAGGACAACTTGCGAATTGATTCCAATGTAATAAGCGGGATGTGAATGTGCGGTGATCTAAATTGATAAAAGACCACCCAGCCGAAGGTGACAGCCGATTTATGGCTACGTCGCTTTTCGGCGTCAATGAATGAGGCTTTGTCCCGCGTTGAACAACACGGGCCATAAAACTTCAAAATTAAGAAACAACAATAATAAATTTAATGTCAAGGGTCAAGAGGCAGGTGGTTGTCCGGGAGAAGTTTCCCAGACAAGGAGAGACGTCCAAAATAATTAGAACGCAAGATACATTTAAGAAGCAGCCAATGCGAGTAAAAACATAAAACATGAACCAACCTATGAACAAGGTGGCTCGTTCACCAGCCCAAGTAAGGGGTGGGGCGAGCGAATAGGAAGCCAAGAAGGCAAGAACCAATCACAAAAAAAGAAAAGAAATATATATATACCTGCTGTGAAGCATTTTAGAGGGAGCCCCTTTACTAAAAAATATAAGAAAAAGAATCTAAGCTACTACAGGGCTGACGAGAATCCTAAAATAACTACGAAAAGATTGAATGCCCAGCGAATGCTCGCAAATCACGACGAAGTCGACCTTATACCAAAGGAATGGAAAGAATCGCACGAAAGTACTGCCACATAGCCACTGTATGAACGAGCGCATACCGAGTCTCCGAAGTGCTAATCGATGAAGGAATCTACAAATGTGGAGCCAAGAGTAACGGATGTGACTTACTTCGAGGTGCCGAGAAGGACGTGATGACGATCGAGGACCAATACGGACGCACTCGCATATCTACATAGAGTATCCGTGGAATACTACAGAAGGATAATCGACTTTTGATATCCAGAAATCTTTTTTAGTATGAGTTCCAGAACGTCGCCGTATCGAAATACAGGACTCTGTTGATGAACTTAGTGTGCAAGGACTAGCTCACATACCACGCATTTGTGCGAGTACCAGTGATGAAAAGATAGTAAGCGACAGTACCGGCAGCCATGGGTGAGCATTGATGTTAAATATATTCATATCACATCCCTTTGATTATTACATACTCGCCACTCACCCCACAAGGGTCGGCCTTGCCTAAGTTGTGAAGAATAGTATTGTGGTGCTCCATGGTATAAATTTTCCGATTACATTTTAGAAAGATTAATTACTAATTAAATATTCAATGAATCACGTTAACTTATGCATTGAATCGCTTCGAAGCAGCAAACGTCATAGCAAACTCTGATTGGCTGCGTAAGCAGTTATAAGCCATAGCCAGACAGATGGGAGACAGAGGTTCTTAAGTTTTTTCGGTTTGTTTGTTTTAGTCATTTGTCAGTTTGCCTGATGTGTTTAAGTTGAGGCTGAGGCGATGGCTCCCTCATTTACGATTTATCACAAATTCTTTTAGACCTCTCGAGATGTTTAAAGTTGATTTTATCAAAGCAGGTTCGCGCCATAATTTAAGTATGTTGTGTATGTCGGCGTAATCTGCCTATACTATTACTTTGTGAATAAAGTTGTTAAGTTTGTTAATGAGTTTAGAGTGATTAACTTGGCTTCTACAATATTGGTGGTATACACGAGCCACCATATAGTGGTGACCTTTTGGACAGTTCTACTAGAGAAACCGAACACTTGTTTGCAACACCCCCTTTTTGATGACTTCGTAATGGATGACGTTGCAAGTTTTGAAGCAGTATAAATTTTTTGATGCAGGTTTCATCAGCGCAAATTTTGAAGTGGTTTCGTCAACACAGGTGCAGGTAGGCTATAATTTTTGACCTTAACTCTTGACCTCTTGAAGTTGTAATCTGTGTTTATATTTGATTGAGTTCAAAGAAAATTTGCATGTAATGTTTATACAGAAGAATGCTCATTTGTGTGATAGTGTTTTTGGTATTTTTATAGCTTAAGGTACGCTTTTAATATATACACAAAATTCCCAAAAGTATAAACTGTATTTTTTCGTATTGCATACATATTATTAAAAAAAAAGAAAGGAAAATGCCTAATACTAATTTGAATGTGGATGCCGACATATGTAGGGTGGCATTTAAAGCCCCGGTTTTTTGGGAGGCTGATCCTGCGTTATGGTTCCGACAGGTGGAAGCTCAATTTAAAAATGCGGGTATAACAGAGGATTCTACAAAATTTCATTCAATCATAGCCGCTCTGGATACAAAAATACTTAAATGTGTACGTGATATAGTACTTAATACCCCTTCAGAAAATGCATACATCACTCTAAAAAATAGCATTTTATCCTATTATGAGGAATCTGAGAGTTTGAAACTTAAAAAGTTGTTTAGTGGATTATGCTTAGGGGATCAAAGACCTTCACAGCTACTTTGCGAAATGGAGAGTTTAAATGGGGGAAAACTTAATAATACCGCATTGCGAGAACTCTGGTTACAGAGATTACCCATTAACATCCGACAAATTTTAAGTGCTTGTGTGGACGATATGCAAGATAACTCAAAGCTTGCTCGAGTAGCTGATAAAGTTTATGAAACCTCGGGAGAGTTTTTAGCTCCCGTGGATTCCCAAACCCCTCAAACACAATTGCAAAAGTTAGAATCACGAATAGCTAAATTGGAGGCGCAAAGTAAAAGTACACAATGCAACGGTCGTTCTAGGTACTTTAAGAAACATGACCGCAGTAAAACGAGGAATGAAGCTAGATCTCAACCCCATTTTTCTACTTCAACAGAAAGGTGTTGGTACCACCGGAAGTTCGGAAGGTTAGCTAAAAAATGTGTATCGCCATGTAATTTTTCGGAAAACGCCTAGGCACATCTGGAATACCGGCACCAGATGAGCGTAGTTTCGGAAGCCGGTTGTTTATTTACGAGAAAAATACAGGTGCTAAGTTTTTAGTGGACACGGGGGCAGCATTAAGCTGTTTTCCCCAAAAGCTAACAAGAAATAGAGTTGTGCAGGATTTAAAATTGTATGCTGCAAACAACTCTGTTATCAAAACATTTGGTACAGTCAATTTGAAGTTAGATTTTGGACTTCGTCGAGCATTCAGTTGGAATTTGGTGGTGGCAGACATTACCACGCCAATTCTAGGAGCCGACTTCCTTAACCATTATGGTATCCTGGTGGATGTACAAAATAAAAAAGTTACAGATAACGTTACAGCGTTAGCAGTATCGGGATATCCAGGGACTGGCCCTAGTTTAAAACTTACTCGACTGGAGGGGAAAACTGAATACGAAAGAATTCTAGCGCGATTTCCAAAACTTTTCAATCCGAATGTGCATTGCAATAATAATTTGCAAAACTTTCCGGTAACGCACTGTATTGAAACCACAGGACAACCCATTTTTTCGAGACCTCGTAGGTTGAACCCCGAGAAGCTTCAAACATTGAAGTTGGAATTTAAAGCTCTAATGGAACAGGGTGTTATTCAGCCCTCTAAAAGCCCATGGGCCAGCCCTATTCATTTTGTGAAGAAAAAGGACGGAACTTGGAGAATATGCGGAGATTATAGGGCACTCAATAAGGTCACAACTCCCGACCGCTACCCCCTCCCACACATCCATGATGTAGTTATGGGATTACGGGGTAAACAGGTTTTTTCGAAAGTCGACTTGGTTCGAGCATACTATCAGATTCCGGTTGAGGTTACAGACATTCCTAAGACCGCGGTGACAACCCCTATAGGTTTGTTTGAATTCCGGAAAATGCCATTCGGTTTGAGAAACAGTGGAAACACATTCCAGCGTTATCTAGACAGCATACTTAGAGACCTGGATTTTTGTTTGTCATATCTTGACGATATCTTTGTCTTTTCTGATAACGAGATACAGCACAAAAAACACTTAGAAATACTTTTTTCAACTCTAAGTCAACATGGCCTGATTTTAAACCTCCAGAAATGCATATTCGAAGTTGACAAAATACCATTTTTGGGTTTTCAAATTTCAAAGCAGGGAATTGAGCCGCTACCTGAAAAGGTCCAAACATTACAGCAATACCCTCGCCCAAACAATATCAGTCAACTTCGGACCTTTCTAGCAATTTTAAATTTTTATCATCGTTTTTTGCCTAATATTGCGGAGAAACAGGCATTGCTTTTTGATCTCATAATTAACAGAAAGAAAAAGGATATGACTCCAATACCGTGGACAGAACCATTAATAAATGCATTCGAAACTTGTAGGAAAGCTATTTCGGAGGTAAATGCACTGAAATTCCCAGCTCCCAGCGCACGCCTATTGTTAACTGTCGATGCGTCGGACCGAGCAGTCGGTGCCGTTCTTTCTCAACTGACCAAGGACGGTGAGGAGCCATTAGGATTCTTTTCACGAAAATTAACCCCCACTCAAACTAAATACAGTGCATTTGATAGAGAACTGTTGGCGGTATATTCTGCAGTAAAACATTTTAGGCACATGCTTGAAGGAAGAACAGTCACGATCTTCACTGATCACAAACCCTTAACCTTCGCACTTCACCAAAAATTAACAAGTGCTAGCCCTCGACAGGTTAGACACTTAGAACTTGTTAGCCAATACACTGCAGATATCCAATATTTGCCTGGGAAACAAAATATAGTAGCCGACGCGCTATCCAGAATATACACTTTGAATTTAAATAGTTCAATTGATTTTAATTTATTTGCCGAGGATCAAGCAACGGATCCCGATTTACAACAAATGTTGCGTTCAAAGGAGGTAAGAGGTCTTGAGTTAAAGTTAATTGCTTTGCCTGCCTGTGAAAGAAAATTGTATTGTGATGTGTCTCACGACCTAGTTAGACCATTTGTACCTAGAGTATGGAGACGGAGGATTTTTGAAGCCAACCACAAACTTTCACATCCTGGTGTAAAAGGAACTTGGCGACTCATCCAACAACGGTTCGTGTGGACGGGCATGAGGAAAGATTGTGCAGAATGGTGTAGACAATGCAACTAGTGCCAGCGAGTCAAGGTGACCAGACACAACAAGGCGCCTCTGGGAACATTCGTCGCAACAAATAGGTTTTCTCATGTCCACATAGATATAGTTGGGCCCCTACCTCCATCCAAAGGCAACCGGTATCTGCTGACTTGTGTGGATCGCCAGACGCGATGGCCTGAAGCTGTGCCACTTCCGGACCAACGGGCAGAAACCATAGCGGATGCTTTCTTATCTACTTGGATAGCTCGTTATGGTATTCCCGAGGTGGTAACGACAGACCGCGGACCAAACTTTGAGTCTCAACTTTTTAATAGGCTGTCAACGTACTTGGGGATCCGGAGCAGCAGGACTACGGCATACCACCCACAGAGCAATGGATTGGTGGAACGATTCCATCGAGTGCTTAAATCATCTCTGATGGCAGTAGATCCGGTACATTGGGTTGATGCTCTACCACTGGTGCTTCTGGCTATCAGATCAACTGTAAGGGAGGATCTGAAGGCTGCCCCAGCACAATTAGTGTTCGGTGGTCTGTTAAGACTTCCAGGTGAGTTTTTTCAGAGTAACCCGGTGAAGGACGAGCCAGCTGAGATGTTGCAGAGACTGAGTTCCCATATGACCAACTTGACACCAAATACGACAGGAAGACATGCCAAGCCACCAGTTTTTGTCTTCAAGGATCTCAAGGACTGTACACATGTGTTCCTGCGGACAGACCATGTGAAGCCTCCTTTGGCGCCACCATATGAAGGACCATATGCTGTCGTGTCAAGAAAACCAAAGACACTGACTATTTGTATCAAGGGTAAACCTCAATCTGTAAGCATTGATCGTGTAAAGCCTGCTTATGTATTAACTAAAATACATGGAGACACTGAGAAACAACACATTCCCCGACAGGAAAATACAGTAACTAAATCTGGGCGAATTTCAAAGCCAGTTGTTAGATTTAAATTTTAAAACTAAATTTCAATCTTCTCTACGGGGGGAGTGTGTGGTGCTCCATGGTATAAATTTTCCGATTACATTTTAGAAAGATTAATTACTAATTAAATATTCAATGAATCACGTTAACTTATGCATTGAATCGCTTCGAAGCAGCAAACGTCATAGCAAACTCTGATTGGCTGCGTAAGCAGTTATAAGCCATAGCCAGACAGATGGGAGACAGAGGTTCTTAAGTTTTTTCGGTTTGTTTGTTTTAGTCATTTGTCAGTTTGCCTGATGTGTTTAAGTTGAGGCTGAGGCGATGGCTCCCTCATTTACGATTTATCACAAATTCTTTTAGACCTCTCGAGATGTTTAAAGTTGATTTTATCAAAGCAGGTTCGCGCCATAATTTAAGTATGTTGTGTATGTCGGCGTAATCTGCCTATACTATTACTTTGTGAATAAAGTTGTTAAGTTTGTTAATGAGTTTAGAGTGATTAACTTGGCTTCTACAATATTGGTGGTATACACGAGCCACCATAGTATGTTTTATAATTATAATTGAATATCCATATCCTCTAGAGACCCGAGCATAAAATAATGCACTTTATTCACAATTTTTTACTTTATCTAGCATAAATAGCATTAAGTGAAACAAATATAAACAAAAATTTCAATTAAAAATTTTAATTATGTTAATTAAGTGGTACCCAAATGGGTACCTTGTGTTTATATACAGACAAAAATCAGTTACTTCTCATGGAATTCTAAGAAATGGTTTCTGTTTTGCAAACTCATAAATAGATTACATTTAATGCATCTAACTCGGGATTTTCCTGTACAGCCTGAATTGCGGCATTTCTTCTGATTTTGCAATTTGGACTGCACTGGGAAATGCCCCATTTGGTCGTACCTCATATGATTGATTGGTATGAGAATCACTTTTTGGACATATTTTTCGCTGAACTGCGGCCTTCTAATAATTTTGAGGTTTCTTTAAGAATTAAACTTTCTGCAATTACAAGTTTGAATTGTATCAATTGTAGATAGTCTTTTCTTAGCACCTGACTTTGTTTGCAATGGCGTGTGTAGAGTATCCATGCATTACACGTTGCCATATCAAGGAAATGTGCAAAAATACGCATTGGCCATTTTTTGGTGCGTGTTGAAATGCGATAGTATGAAATAAATCTATCCATTTGATCTACTCCACCCATATGAGTATTATATGCTTTCACAGCAGCAGGTTGCTTGAAATCTACCTTCCTATTTGCTTCCTTGCTCCATCTCTTGCAAATTCTTTCTGGGTTCATACAAAATGCGCTGGACAACATCAATATCGACTTATTTTCCTTCCATTTGACTAAACAGTCTTTTCCACCTTCACGAGTTCGGAATTTTAAAGAGACTCTTTCCATATCTCGATCTTGTGGAAAATTAGCTGCAGTACCATCAGTCCGTTTGCTCATTACAGTACCAGTCAAAAAAAAATTCTGGCACTAAGGTAATCAAGAAATGGTATACCTGTGAAAAACCTGTCCATAAAAGATGAAAAATTTATGTTTCTGGCACTGTACTAACTAAATGCTTTATTATAGCTCCTCCTAAACCATAAGATGTCTTTTCCTCTGTTGTCACTGTATCTGCACCCGCATAGATAACAAAATCCAAAACTAACCCATCCTGTGTAGTGAGTACAAAATTTTTCAATCCTATAGGGTTAGTCTTTGATGGGACATATTGTCTCATTGCACAACGACCAGAAAATGGGATCATCTGCTCATCAGTGGACAAACATGTTTTCCGAGGCAGATCTTTTTCTCTTTTTCCTTTCTGGTTTGGAGCAGCAGGTAGTTCCTTTACAGGAGTAATTATTTCTTCTTCATTGTGCACAGTCTTCACTTTCAGGTTCGAAATTCTCAATGAAATCAGGATCATCATATATATATATCTAAAACTTTACTTGCGAAAATTTCTGCTTTATTTTTAGACCGAATATAGCACCAAAATAGTAAAATGATGAGAAAATAGACCACTTTTTTTTTTTTACAAAATAACATAAATTCAGAATCAAAAAATTTCACTCGAATTGCAGCGCTATTTTACACAGATGGCTGTGGCTCTAATTAAAAAAAGAACATGCGAGTATCATAATTTTCTTTCACCATATGTATGTTAGGTACTCTGAGTATCATGAACAAAACACTAATCAATATAGCTGAAAAAAATGCAGTTCATTTTATGCAACTACGTGCGTAAATTCACTCATTTATCAAGCGATTTTTTATAACTACCGCTACAAATCAACAAATAACATACATAGAATCTGTGTTTCATTACATTTTTAGTATCGTGAATCACATACCTCGAAAATTTGAAACATATGATTGTATTTTGAGTTATCGCAAAAATCGTTTTTGACGTAAATTAAGTTCTTTAGAACACACAGTTAGGATTTTTCACTTGTTCTGAAATTGGCAGCTGCTGCTCTTCTTTAAATTGCTTTACTTTCATTTCTAATGATCGTACAGAAAAATGAAAGTATATTTAGAAACAGAAATTAAAATTATTTAACACGGCTGCTTCTTTTGAAAGACGGCTGCCGTCATTTTGACGGCTTCTGACATATCGTTGAGCGCTATGTCTATATTTATGTCCTCAGGCTTCTGAAATTTTATGACTTTTTGTAATTTTACGCGAAATATGCACATACATTTACAAAATTATATTCGATAGAAAAGAGAGGGATAATATGTGTTCTATACTAACTAAGACTGAAAGCCGTTAATTTGACAGAATATAGAAAACAGGCAGAAATCTTTAAAATAATGCCGGAAAAATGTTAATTACTTTTCATCTCTTCCCCATCTTCAAATAACAGAAATATTGGCTCTTCGGAAATATTGGTGTTGAAAAATAAGGACTGCGCAAACCATGCATATATTTTTAGAGTTAAACCATACCAGGCTGTCAACTCGGTATATCTGCATAAAAATATATCTAAATATATACTAATTTATTATATATTGATATGAAATAGTTCAACATTTAAGCATTTAAAAAATCAACTATTTTGAATTCTTGATTTTATTTTTAACTGTCAAAATGACGGCTTTCAGTCTTTTTAGTAGGAAAAAAATTCCCGTCTTACTAGTATTATCAAAAAGGAATTAAAATCAATTATCCGGATTTCCATCAAACTCAACGTTTTAAACACAGATATCTTAATCAGTTTATTTTCGGTTTTAAAGCAGAACTCAATCAATACATTGTGGTAGACAATTCCCTGACATTAAAAAATTTGTACAGCGAAATCATTTTTAAAAATTTGTGTTAGAAAAAAAAGGTTAGACATAAACGATTGACAAGGAAAATTCTGTTCAATACTATTTTGTTTTCTTCAGAATCTCAGTGCTCTAAATATCCTTGAATGAACTAATAAATTTAAAAATTTGACAGCGTAAATAAAATTTCAGTACTTATCGTCGAAGTTCTTATTTTATCCTCAGGTGATCTCCTGTTAAATAGCATCCATCAACTGCAGAAACATGTGCTCCAGAAGCCTGTCTCACAAACTAATTTTGTCTAGACAGTATTGTCATCTAACACTTTTACTTTTTACTATAGATAGAGCGTTATGTTTTTTAATTTGTATCTGATCCACTGCTCCCTTTTTGTGCAATGTTTTTGTGAAAAGTGTTTGATATTGAAGACTCCGCCCACTTTGGGAATTTATGCTGAAAATTTTTTTTAACCAAACTGTTTACGCTTGCCTCTCAAACTACTGAATCACTTCTAGCGCATATTCCCATTCTATTTTAGATACTTCGAAACTGTTTTATTCCCTTTCATTACTGTCTTAAAGTTTTAAATTATATTTTGAAGCCTGTTCTGAAATTTTAGCACAATAATTGCTTCTTTAAATTGTTTCTTTCTGTTTTGGATATTTCCCTCTTAAAAATGCTTGAAATTTTTAAATGCAATGAAAAATTCTGAAACGATATTGGCCAAACATTTTAGAGAAGTAAAGTTGTTATCTCAACCACTAACTTTAGGTCATCTAACTTTTAATATACTAACATAGCAGAGCAATACTTACTTATTCTTATTGAGCAGTGGTTCTTAACCGCGGATGCAGGCACCCCTGGGGGGTGCGAGAGAAGGTTCGAAATTTTAAATGAAAATTACCGCCTAAACGCTTGTAAGAAACAGGCCATATTCTCTTCTTCTGCACTCCTAAGGCTGACACTAGACAGACGATACTTCTACTTTCTTCTTACCGTGTTGTAAGACAAATATTCGTACCGTTATGCGCATACGTCAGTGTACTTGAGTGTGTAGTGTGTGTGCTATTGAGTGAATCAATTGATGGATACTTTTTCCACGGGAAATATAAGCAAAATTATTAGACGGATACTCGATCCATTTTTGTTTGACATAAAAAGACGACGTTTTATTAAATGACGATTTTATCGCAATACGAGCTAATATACGTAATGAAATGGAATTTGAAAAACTGGACTTAGAACAGTTCTAGTGTAAGCAGTTAGAACTTTATCAAGAATTGGCAAAGAATCATTGCACTAGGCCACTTTTAAACAAACACATAACATTTATTTTCTATTTACAATGACGAACATTATTAGGTTTCGCCAACCTTCAAATAGTGGTTCACACTTTCGATTCTAAGAGCACACTAACTACGCATGAAAAGCAACAAAACAGTTTTTGATACAGCACCGTCTACCGTCGAGGCAATGAGGAGGTTGGGGTTATTCAACACTACCCACCTGATAATTTTTTCTTTGAAAAATTATTACACTGTAATTAAATAAATTAATATCATATAATCAAATAAAATAATGCAAAATATTTCTAGAATAAACGTAAACTACATATAAAAATGCTGAATGAGAAATATCTAAATATTAAACAATAAAATAAAACTGTAAGAAAGTTGAATTATTCAGATAGTTCCAAACGATATATTAGCTGTATAGGTCTTTTAAACTGTCCTTTTCTAGTTTTTACAACACAAGAACGGACAAGTCCATCACGTCCTTTAAAAACTTCAATGATCCGTCCTAAATCCCACAAAAATTTTGATTTTTGACTTCCATCAACCAGAACTACATCGTCCACTAATAGTTCTTTTTCACCTGTGGTGTTCCGAAAAAATGAAAATTTCTTAGGCTCAGCATATATTCATCCTTCAATTTAGTCTACAGTTGACGCAAAAGTTTGATTAGGTAACGCTTACGCCTTAAAAGTGCATCTCTTGTGACCTTTGTCGAATCAGGAATTAAAACTTCTGCAAAGTTAAAGGGATATTCTTTCTTGCGTCCAGCAAGAAGAAAATGTGCAGGCGAAAGATGCTCTGGTTCAGTTGAACCATCGTATACGTAGTTGTCGCCTGTTAGTTCAACTCTATTGTACTCCTGATCGCAACTGCAGTACCGCAACGACACCGGATAACTCGTGTGCACCGAGCCTAAAGGTCTCTGATTCAAAACGTTTTCAATTTCTGCTAGGATGGTCATAATTTCTTCAAATGACAGTTAAGTTCGAACAAGAATTTTCTTTAAGGGTTCTTTTAAATTGTCTTGCAAGCATTGTCTTGCAAGCTCAACAGTGAACTTCCAAATTATACTTTCAAATGACAGAAAGTTCTCAAATTCATTTTTTCTTATAACACCGACGAATTCTTGTATATGTTTACTAACGTATTTAAAAGCCTTAGCGTTATCCGAATAAAACACCTTGCAATTTCCAAGTCAGGAAATGAAACGTCTAAGAGCTAAAATAAATTATTGTGATGACATGTCTGAAACTAGCTCAAAATGGACGGCGCTCGTGATTGTGCAGGTAAACAACGTAATATAAGATTTTTGAACTTCTGTTCCTAATTTAACGAAGACTGGGCCGGTGAAATCGACGCCAGTGACACTAAAAAGAGGAGCCTCTACAATTCTGTCTCTCGGTAATTGACCAGATATTTCGGCTGGTCTTGCAGAAAATCTTCGGCACACCAGGCAAGCTTTGGTGACTTTATTACAAGTTGTCGACCTTTGGGTATCCAGTATTTCTCTCTCATTTTCGTTAAAGTAGCTGCAACTTCGGCATGTAACACTTTGTTGTGTTCATGAAGCACTATTAGCTCAGTTAGCCGAGCATCTCGAGGAAAAATTGGGTGCTTCTCGGGCAATGTGAATTCCTATTCTTTCAATCTACCCTTTAAACCAAATTTGTTTCAGCACACAACTAAGTAAAGGGTTACAACTCTCAGAACTCTCAGGAAAGACATACTTATTATATATATATATATATATATATATAAACCATATCCTCGGTATGGTTAATTTTTTGTGGCTGTATTTCCGTTCTCAGGATTAAAGAAAAGTGTTGACCATAGGACCATAGGACAAATTAGTTAACTGCGTTTCCTAGACCAACGCCTTCAAACACAGATATTTCATAAATTTTATCAACGAAGAGCTGAATTTCCTCAGAAAATAGAATAAGAGTTCGTTGAGTATCGTCAAATTTTCTGGAAATGCAACACAAAAAGTGAAGCAGTGAGTATTCTGGTCAGAACATTGGAGGGTGAAAAAGAGCAGTTCTGATTGGATATCTCCTGGATCTTCGAGTTGAAACGCTGGTGGGGGTGGAGTCAATGGCTGTCTGTAAGCTGGATATCAATTGGCAAGTTGAGAGAGAATAGTGAAAAGTGATTGGATAGAGAGATAAGGTTCAGAATCCGTGAGTTCAATAACTACGAAAATGAGCAAAACCAAAGCATTTGCTCAGAGACAAAAATAATACAGCTAAAAGAAAGTTTAAGGATAGAAAAAAGGTTTTTATTTTATTTTATAAAATTTTAAATGTTTTTTACCTTGGCAAGCCAAGTATAGTTTTATATATATATATATATTTTTTATTTAAATGAGGAGGACAAACAGAAAAAAATTAAGACGAAAGACTCAGGATGGCACGCGGCCTTTTCCTGTTAGTGGGGTCAGCGTGATCATAATTTGCAAGATTAGATAAGAGTTCAGTGTCAATTGAATTGTGAAAGTTAATAGCTTGATTTTTGAGATAATTTCGAATAGTAGGGATTCCTAACTCCCTGTAAATACAAGTATTTCTCAAATACCAATCCGCGTTAACAATTTGTCGAATGGTGCTGCTCTGAGCAGATGCGAGTTTTTTAATATGGGTGTCTGCACAGTAAAAATTGTTCACTAACAGGTGAAAAATAATTGAAGCTCCAAAATATTTATGAAGAGTGGTATTTTAAATATTTGCGCACAACTACCCGAACTAGCCTGTGTTTTGAGAGTGACATATGAAAATGTGAGTGTGGTATCGTAACGAGTAGTCTCGACAGAAAACGAGATTTCAATAGTAAGTGTGAAGAATAATGTAGAGGTATAAATCCTCCCTTAGTTTTATTGCATATATACAATTTGGGTTCTATAATTGTGATTACTTAATGTGTCAGCATGACTAATTAAGAAACATAATTATGCTGCTTTGGAATTAATGGTGAGTGGAAACTACAGTATCGCAATTAGTGAGCGACAGGGATTGGGTGGTGGAGGGGGGGGGGCAGAAACTCTAAATTAATTGAATTATCATTATGCCTTTGAAAACTAAAATTGCAAATATTTCAAAGTGATATTAGGAATTTAATGTGATTACACATTTTACCTCCAAGTTTTCTAGGAAAAATTAATATAAATTTTAATAAATGAAAAACGTATATTAGTTGACTATCTAACTGATTTGTGCTTAATCGTCTGCTACCGTATTTTTTTTTAAAACCTGTAACATTAAATAGTTGTCAAATTTATATTTATTACTTATTATTTATTATTATTAGCAGTATTAATTTTATTGATATTTATTTATTTATTTATTATTATTGTTATTATTATTATTATTTAACTTTCAAGTCAGCACTTTTCTTTTAATCCTGATAACAGAAAAATTATTGAAGCCACAAAAAATTATCCATACCGAGGATATGGAGCCCTGCTCTCTGGTGCCTCGTTAATGTACCATGTATATGTCTACGTATATTAGTATAAAACCTTCGTCACTTCATGTATCTATTGTAGAAGAGAAATAACAATCTCTTCAGGTTAAAAAATTAAGTATTCACTAATTAAAGCTGAAATTTGGCGGTTCTTGGCCCAATATCAGCTCGCCATTTAAGCAGGCTTATATCCATACAGTCCAGGCAATGAGTGCTCAAAAGAGGGGTGTAGAGTGCATGGAATATGCAAGAATTTTTGACTTCAGGACTTTTTTAGGAGTAGTTAGTAGGTAAACATACTAAAAGTCCCCGTCCCTGGGGGGGGGGGTGAGCTAAAGTGGGGAGGGGGTGGAAAAGTCCCATTGTTTGGTTTTTCACTTATATCTTGGAAACGGAGGATTTTAGAAAAAAATTTTAATTACAAAAATGAAAGCTAATTAAATTTCCTATAAAATGGTCAATATACAGAGGCTGTTCACAAATTTTTTAGACGATGTATATTGTATTCACAAAACTAAATTACATAAAATTCTTGTGTTTTAAATGTTCTATTTGATATCCCTTATTCTGAACTATCTTTCGACAACGCAATTTCCAGGATAATAATGCCTTTTGAAGTGTCAGAAGAGGTATTCTATCCCATTCCTCCTCAACAGCTTTCCAGAGTCCTCTAAGGGTTTTGGGACGACGTTTCGATAATGCAGATTTTAAAAGTCCAAAAGCACAAAAATCCATAGGTGATACATCGGGAGATTTAGTAGTGAAGGGTATGGCCTTGATACCAGTTTTTGTTCCATTTCTTTTAGGAAATTTACAGCGGACTTTGATGTGTGACTGCTAGCTTTGTCCTGATAGAGTCTCACAGATTGATGGCACTGTGGGTAAAGCGATGGTATTTCATTAAAAAAAATTGGCGATAAAATATGTTCCTGATAGTATTTGGAGTTAATCTTGACATTTTTTCCACTCTCTTTATTTTTAACTTGCCATTATAAGAAAAACCAGCAACAATCATGAATCCCTTAGAAAAACTTTCTTTCGATTCTTTGAACCATGTACTTAAATTTTTTTCTCCCCTTTTATGATAATAAATGGCTCTTTTTTTCTTGCAATCATTTAAATACACCCATTATTCATCTATTGTGACAATTGTTTTCCATTTTCTCTGGATAAGTGTTTCTCATATAGAATTCTGCAGCGTGTCCTGCGTTCAGCGATATGATTTGGAAGAAGACGGTGCACATAGCGTTTTTTCGCTTTCTTAAGATTTAAATCAACGTTTATCATTTTGTTTACAGTGGACACCGAGCATTTTAATGATTTTGCAACTGTACTTTGACTAGGGGGATTTTCTTTTAACATTAAACAACGTACCTTTGCAATAGTCGAAGATGTCCGTTTTTTCCTTGGATACTTGTTTGGAATTTTTGTCCCACTTGAGGCTCCAATTTGACTTTTTTTTCCTTTCTTGTTGACGATATTACCTATCGACGCTTTAGATATCACAAAACCATGACTCTCACATCGTTTTTGGATAACGGAGTATGCATATTTCTCTTCGGAAAGAGCATAAATGTAGCCTTCGAACCACTGCTTTGTTAAAAACGCCATTTTGAATAAAAACAAAACTTTCCAGCCGCAGACGATAATTTTGACTTTTAAAAACATAGTACAATTGCAATTATTTCTTTTGCAGCAAACGAATTTTTATTACCGCTTACCAAAATCGTCTAAAAAATGAGCGAACAGCCTCTGTATATATATATATATATATATATATATATATATATATATATATATATATATATATATATATATATATATATATATATATATATATATATATATACATATATATTTGTCGAATTCCCAACGGTTTTCGAGATATACGTTATTGAAAATCGATAATTTTCGAAAAAATCATTTTTACCTCACTCTTTTTGTCAAACATTTGCTTCTAGTGCCTCCAACGATCGTTTCTCAGAAAAATCGTCATAGAAAAAGTTGTAGAGCATTAAATTTCCTTCAATTTGATATACGCTTTTGCCACTCTATCTTCAGCCAATCAAAAGTTGAAATCCAATCTTCAGCCAATCAAAAGTTAGCATTTCTAACATGCACGCTCAATATCGATGTTCCTCTAGAAATTAGTATGTTGAGAGCCTGTTGTATTTTAACTGCTGTAGCTTGCTATCATGATGAATAGCAAAACTTTAACAATGGAAATAAGGTAATTGCAATTGAAACACAACACTTTTTATTTTACCATTTTTTTATTAACTCGTTTTGTTGTTTGTTTGTGTGTGTGTTTGTTTGTTCGGTACAAATCTTGCAATCGATTTTTAACTAACTTCCCGACTAGCTAGACATTTGAAACTTTTAGAATAGCTCAGAACACAATGACAATGCATTATTTTAATACTTTTATCCAGCTTTAAGCAGAATTAAATTAATTTTCAGTTATTTTCAGTTAATTTTGCTTTGTAGACTGGTGCAGCCATCTATCGACCGGAACGGGAACGAAAAGTTAAATGCAAGTTAACTTCCAAATCATTTTCTTTCAAGTTGATGGGATAATTCATGAAAAAAATTTTAAAAAGTATTTATTAATACATAGAATTGTCAAGTTAATATGATTCAACAGAAAATTTAAAAACATGGTATATAAAAAGTTATTTTTATCTTGTAATTATTTATAATTATAGTTTTTATTATTGTAAAGTTTTTATTAGGTGAAGTTGATAAATAACAACTAATGGTGGTAGAGGTAGAAAGTTCGAGAATATTCCAGGCTTCCCCTCGATATCAAAACGGCGCCGACAGGCTAGAATGTTCCACCCTTCTTCTGTTACGCTATTTTCTTCTTTGAAGGCACAAGCCGCCCATTCCAGACCTTTCTACCCTTTTATTTTCAGTTATTTTCTTGACAATTATTTTCACTATTTCACTTTTACAACATTTAAATTATAAAATTAATTGATTTAAATTAATTTTAAAAATACAATTACTGAAATTCAATGAATCAAAATTATTATTTAAAAATAATTGATAAAAATTTAATTTAATATTATCAAAAATATAATTCTTGAAAATTAATGAATGGGTACGCCTTTGCCAGAGTAGTGCGGGGTGATTTTCTTGTTGAAAATACCTTGTCAAACATGATATTAGACGAAGTCGAACTCTCGGAGGAAGAGCAGACATGTATCAGCACCCTTAGTTCAGATTTCCTCTCCGAGCCACCCTCAATGAATTCTTTGAACCAAAACGAATTACTCGAATCAGTGGCTATCAAATTTGGAGATGCGATGGACAGGATCAGCAACAACGGACCCACTGAAATGCTATGGATCCAGTACTTCAAAAGGGTGAATTTGACAAAGGAGTACATGCATGCAGAGAGGTCTGGCTAATTCCTTGCTCACCTGAACTGCTGTAAGCGAATGATACCCCATTTTCACGCTGCTGGACACTTCCCGTATGTCAAGTCTTCCCACCCTATCTGTACAGGATATGGAACACCTCTCTACTCTATTGACACCAGAGGAGTACGAGAATTTTGTGAATAAAGGCTACTTCACTATGAGAAGAAATGACCGGTTCTGGTGCGGCATGTGGTCAGACAAGACCATCGAGACAACCTTGATGTGGTCATTCTCAAGCCGCGATGGCATGACCCATGGTAGAGGTATGACTGATAGTGCTATCAGTAAATGGGTGGGTAATTGGGATGACTTAAACTCAAGACATATGTGCTTCACTCGAATAATATTGTGGTGTTTTGTTTTCATCAAGAGAGTAGCACAAGGATTTTGGAGAAGCTCTCCAAAGTCGAAACGCAAGTGACATTGGCAAGCTTACACAATGGTTTGATAATTGCCCTTCTTTTCTGAGGACCGAGAAAATCATGTCAATAGCGACAGGAGTCGTGGGAGATGATACAAACTTATGCCATGATGCAGTTACAATTGGCAAACGAGCAATGACAAAAATGGAAAATTTGCCATTCACAAATATCAAACTGTCACGGAAAGATCGCGCAGTTCCTCTTTCCTCAGAGGATTCGACAATCAAGATTGACAATGAAAAAGTTGTTGTGTATCCATTCTTGTTTTTCAGCGGATCTCCATTACCAAGAAATCGGATTTTTGAGTGCTATGAGAAAATTGGAATGGCAATTGATCAGACAAAAGAACCGGATGAAGAGAAGAAATTGAAAGGAAACAATTAAGAGTCGAAACAGCGAAGGAAGACGTTGAGATGAAAAGGGAATTGTTGACAAAGAGAAGAGGACCCCACACATAGGAGATGTTCTGGGAAAACACATTTCCTAGAAAAATAGGAATGAGTCAAGGACGGGATTGTTCGAGTATAAAACGCCCCTCACTCTAAATGGTGGAAGGAATGATTAGGGGAGGAACAAGTTAACGAATCAAAATGGTAGTATAAAGAAAAAGGTTGAACATGAGAGACGAATAAAAATGTAAAAGACGGGGCGTTGAGGAGATAATAAAAAATAGAGAGAGTGATAAAAAAAGAGGGATATCAGATTGATGGTGACTCTGAGAGTTGGCACCCAAAATAGAGAGAGGTAGCCTCGTAAGCGAGAAGGCAAAAGAATATATATGGGAGATTGCGCCCCGACGTAGCGCATCGCTGTAATCCGGCAACTCAACGATGAAAGGAGCATCAATGAGCAGCGGAACCGATATAGATTGCCTGAACCCCGCAAGCTAGCATAGAGAATCCTCGGAGCCGAGATAGATTGCCTGAACTCCTGCAAGCTACCTATGAGATGATAAGAGGTGAGACTCGTAACCACGACGGAGTGCCTAACACCCACCAGCAACGAATGGAGAACTGATCCGGCCGTTAAAGTCTGCCTATTCCTACGTTATTGAGAGAGTCCGAATAGAGACCCCAATAGATTCACCTGAATATGCCAGCCAAAGTTCACTTCTGCAGTCTGCAAAAAAGGAGGTAACCTTTTATTAACTATTGCCAAATTTCACGAGTTACCCGAGTCTTATATGATAGGCGGAAATTAAGGAATAATATAGATATATTGAGTACCGAAATGATATTAATTTAAATAAATGAAATAATATAGGCAAATAATTCATTGATATAATGAGAATGTCTGTAAGTTCAAATTAATAAGAATATAATTGAATGCATACTAATATTTGTATTGTGTGAATAAATTAATGTATTGTTTAAAATCAGAGTAATGGTATCATTGCCTACCACTATAACCAATCACGACCCACCCAAAGAAAGTCTACGACAATTTTCACATAAAATATTATCATCAATAGCTTCTTCATCCTTCAAATCATCCGGATCTGGAGGGATAATGACGAATTATGGTTCATCATTAGCTTCTGTTGAGGACAATTCTGAAATATCATCATCATCTAGCCCATGAAAATACTCGCAATGTCTCTTCCAATGTCAAAAATCCCTTTTTTCTAGAGACAAACTTATCAGAAATGCAAACAATACCAATTTACTGCATAAAAAACTAGGCAGCACTAATAATACCCATTGGAATTAAGTAATGCACATTGGACTGATGTTGCGTTTTCGCAACATTTTTAAAAATATGAACTGAGAAACATAAAAACAAAAATTATGCCTTACCCGTTGAAGCCATTTTGTTCTTTAGTCTCTGGTAAACTCGGAACAGGCATCAAATCAGAAATTTAACATGTGCTGCTATCTAAGGTTATTATTTGAAATTAGTCATATTTTTCCCTTTCAAAACACCAGAAAAAAAACAATTTTTTGCAAGTGCTAAAAGCGAGAAAATGTGGAAACAAAAAATGTATTATGATCAATTAAAGTATAGAAAATAAAATAAAAATGTTACTTCAGACGTACAAAACTTAGAACATGTCTTTCAAAAATACAGAAATTAATGTTGCGTTTTCGCAACGCCAGTCTTAAATGGGTTAATGAATGTGTGAAAAATAACATGTTTGGTTATTTTAGTTGTTTGAAAACAACTGATCTTGCATTTATGGCGCGTGGAACTCTTAATTGCAGATTTCTATTAATCTTTTTGTTTGTCAATGCCTTCTAGCTATAGTTTAATATTTTTGCTACAAAATCTTGCATTTATGCAGACATTTATTATGCAGATATTAATTATGGAGATGTTTATTGCTACAGAATCATGCATTTATGGTGTGTGGAACCCTAATTGCAGATTTTTATTCATTTTTACGTTTGTCAGGGTCTTTTACCTATATCTTAATACAGGGGTGTCCAGCCCGCGGGCTGCATGCGGCCCAAAGCACGTGTTAGTGAGGCCCAGAGTGTTAGTGAGAGAGAGCTCAAAGCGAAAAAAAAATTAATAGCCTGCCTTGATATAAAAAGTAATGCAGAAAAGGAAAAAAATGGACCATGTTATGCAAATCATCTTCAAAATGGTGAATTTTATGAAGGCTTGGGGATTGATTCATAGCCAGTTTCAAGAATTTCTTAAAAGCTTGGATGCTGAATATGGCAATACTTTTAAGAAATAAGGTAGCTCAGTGGAGAAAATATTAAAAAGGTTTTATAGCCTACTTGATGATATCAAATTGTTTATGACATTGAAAAGTAATCTGTGCCAGAACTTTATGATAACTGGCTTGCAGATTTAGCAGATTTTGATAGATCTGAATGCCCATTTAAATGACTCAAACACCCGTCACTTCATGGATTTTACTTCAGTGCAATATCCATGAAGTTGAAATTATGGCAAGCCAAATGAAATGTTAAAATTTTTTTGCGTTTCGAGACGCTGGCCAAGCACAATTCTAAAAATGTTACAAAATACGCAGCCCTACTTTCCGATTTAGTATAAGAATTTAAAATTGATTTCAGGACTTCGGGGAAAATAAACAATTTTTGTTTTTGCATGTTTTCTATTCTATTTACAGTCGATATAGATATAATGCTAGCAAATTGTCAAATGAAATGAATAGAGTTGCAATCTGACATCTAACTTAAAGAGAAATTCAATCGAGTCTCTTTGTTGTACTCATAAATCATACCTGCACGGATATAAATATCCTTCACTGCATAGTCAAGCGTTATTCTGGTCATCAACGTTTGGAAGCACGTACATCTGAGAACAACTATTTTCAAGAGTGAAGCACACTAAGAGTCAAATTCGAACCAAAATTTATTCGTTGTTTTTTAGTATTGATGTGTATGACATTTCCCATCCCTTTTTTATACTATGTTATTTATACTGTGTTTAATTTTTCATGCAGAGTTCAAAAGGCAAAAGGCAATTTGATAATTTTACTTTTCAGCTTTTAGTGATGAAAGGCTGAATCTATCTAAATTCTGAGATGTGTATAACATTTCACATGTTTTTTTCCTATGTTATTTATACTGTGTTTAGTTTTTAAGTTGACTTTGGTTAACAAACATTCATATTGAACCCCAAATCAAGAAACGAGAAACATAGTTTATGAAGGTACTTCAAATAATATTTGGATCAGTTTAATTGAACAGAGATTTATATCGAGTTTAATAAGGACAGGATGTTTCTATTATTGCTACAGAATCTTGCATTTATGGTGCGTGTAGCCCAAACTGCAGATTTCTGTTAATTTTTTCATCAGTCAGTGCCTTTAACAAATTCTTTAATACTTTATTTATATATATTTTTTGGCTACAGAATCCTGCATTTATGGAGGTATTTATATGGACAATTAGACATTTTTACTTTTAAGCTTTTAGTGATTTATTATAAATGTATATATTTTATGATATTTATACTGTTATTAAATCTATGTTATTTATACTGTGTTTAGTTTTTAAATTAATTTTTGTTAACAAACAATAGACAATTTGACATTTTTAATTTAAACTTGAAAAATGAAAGGCTGAATCTACTAAAATTCTGAGATGTGTATAACATTTCACATGTTTTTTTTTAAATGTTATTTATGCTGTGTTTACATTTTTAATCAATTTTGTTTAACAAACATTCGACAAAATGACATTTTTACTTTTCAGCTTTACTTTTTAAAACTCTTAACTTTCCAAGGGACAATTTGACATTTTTTCCTTTTCAGCTTTTAGTGGTTTATTATAAATGTATATATTTTATGTTTTACTTTTCAGCTTCTTTTGCTCCAAAGATGAAAGGTTAAATCTAGATGAATTCTGAGGAGTTAATTATAAATTTATATATTTTTATATTGGATTTTTTAAAAATTATTTGGGTGTATAACATTTCACATGGTTATTTTTCTATGTTATTTATACTGTGTTTATTATTTAAATTGATTTTGATTAACAAACATTCGACATGTCAAATTGTCTTTTGGAAAGTAAAGCTGAAAAGCTTTACTTTCCAAAAGACAATTTGACATTTTTTCCTTTTCAGCTTTTAGTGGTTTATTATAAATGTATGTATATTTTAAGTTTTACTTATCAGCTTCTTTTGCTCCAAACATAGAAGGTTAAATCTTGCTAAATTGTTTGGATCTTAAATTGATTTTGGATAACAAACATTCCACAATTTGGCATTTTTACTTTACAGCTTTTAGTGGTACAATGATGAAAGACTGCATCTAACCAAAATACTGAAATATGTATAACATTGCACATGCTTTTTTTTTGGTTATGTAATTTATACTGTGTTAAGTTTTTAAATTGATTTTGGTTAACAAACATTCCACAATTTGACATTTTTACTTTACAGCTTTTAGTGGTACAATGATGAAAGACTGCATCTACCAAAATACTGAGATATGTATAACATTTCACATGCTTTTTTTGGCTAATTTATACTGTGTTAATTTTTTGAATTGATTTTGGTTAACAAACCTTCTTATAATTCCGGGCAACGCCGGGTACTTCAGCTAGTATATCATACAATTCAATGGACTGTGGGAACGCGCTCATTCGAAAACTTTTTTATGACTCAAAAGTCACCTCAAAGATTTCCTATGTACATTGTACAATAATAAAATTACAAATTGTACATACACGTCCCTAACTTTTTATAAGGGCACTTACTTAATTGTAGTAAACTAATAAAATAAAACTCCGTTTTGTACTATATGCCTAAACCAAATTTGAATTGTTTTTGATTTGCAAATTTTCTATGAAATTACATTATTGTTTACTTAACCTAAACTCTATGTAAGTTACAAAACTGAACGAAAAATGCATTGAAAATGGCTATTTGAAAGGTTAAAATTTGAAAACTTTCCGGGGGAGTACCCTCGGACTCCCTTTCCCTGTGGGTATTCCATATTCCCTAGTAGTATAGTTATCAAAATCCGTCCCTTATTTTCGTTTTTTTATTCAACTCGTCCCTTATTTTCGGTGTTTTTTTTGGCAACCCTGGTTCAAAGAGACATTTAAAATGATAAACGGCCTCTCTTTTTTGTGAAACGGGAAAATTTATAGTTAAAGTTGAAGATGCTGATCGAGAGATGATTAGTTTTTAATGTCTCAGCTTTTATAGATTTTAATATTGATATTTAATTACTTATCAAATATGATCTTGGATCACTATCGCAGTTGGCCATTCGACGGTTTTAGTTCATATTAACAAGTTTGAAAATGTCAATTAAAAATAATCTAGTTAAATTTACACTAAAGCATGCGATGAATTTTGTCTCCGGTCTAAACATATATAGCGTGTGAAACATTAACTTTCTTTCCACTTATAAACGAAAAATTAGCTTTTAAAAAAATTTTAAATAAATTATTCCTTTAATATGCAGAATAACAGACAAATTGATGGAAAATATGCAATCAAAAAATTGCGTGTTTAAACCTGAAAACAAAGGGAAGTAAGTAAGCCATAAAAATAGTAAGGTTTAGTATTCAGGACTAAAAAGTAGGCGAAACAGCAATCTCTCAACCACGCCTTCAGTTACTAAGATTTCTGTCAGTGTTCACCTGGAAAATTAAAACGATCGTGAAACTCCTTCTTACACCTTTAGAATAGGGTTATATTCTATTTTAAGGCAAATACCAAAGAAAGACTATCTTTAGGAGACTGAAAAAAAGATTAAAAAAGTTTAAAAAAACTCCTTTTCAGCGTGTTAGTGTTGATGCACACTATCAAATCTGGCGTGAATTGGAATTTTCGAAAGCATAAGTCAACAGGAGAAATATATTAGTTAAAAGATGTCATTTACATCTCAGTGTTAATATAAGTCAATAGAATAAAAGCTTTTAGCGTTGACCTAACCTATAGAGCTCTAAAAACATAATGTCACGCGCACACGCGCATCAGCAAACTGTTGGAAATTCTTATATATTTAAAAGACGTCATTTATATCTCAGTGTGGATATCAGTCCATAGAATAAAAGCTTTCAGCGTTGACCTAACCTATAGAGCTCTAAAAACATAAAGTCACCCGCTGACGCGCATCAGCAAACTGTTTGAAATTCTTATATATTTAAAAGACTTCCTGTTTGTTTCTAATATTTGTTTAATATATAAATATGCAAAACGTTTCGCTTGAAAAAAGTTTAAAAGCTGTAATGCTTTGGTGTCTCATCTTTATGAGAAATAAAATGATGAACTATAGAAGAAAATACTTCCTTATTTAGATACTAAGCTGAAGTACCCAGCGTTGCCCGGGATTTTAAGAACAATTAGTTATTAAAATCTATTTAAAAACTAAACACAGTTTAAATAACATAGAAAAAAACACGTGGAATGTTATACACTTCTCAGAATTTAGGTAGATTCAGCCTTTCATCATTGTATCACTTGTAGGGAAAGAAGAAGGAAATCAGATTTTGCTCTGAAACTTGACACACCAGGTAGCGCTACTGCTCTACGATAAATGAACCAAAACTTTTTCCTGACAGACGGTTAACGAGCGCTTGTACGCGGCTTTAACGTGTTGCCTGCATTCAACGAATGCTCTCTTTTAATTTTCTTAATTGTCAGTAATGTTACCTTTTCTGTTTAATAAAATTTTCTGTTTAATAAAATTTTCTGTTCTTACATCCACAAGATTAATTATCTTTCGTTCCCGTGAATCAAGTATCACAAGAGATCCCTCAACCTATTACAACAAACCAAAGGTATGAGAATTTTTAATATTCTTCATCTACGAATTTTCACGCCTTCGGACAAAGTCCAACACCACTAAAAGCTGAAAAGCAAAAATGTCAAATTGTCAAATGTTTGTTAATCAAAATCAATTTAAAAAGTAAGCACAGTATAAATAACATAGAAAAAAAAGCATGTGAAATGTTATACGCAAGAATAAAAAGAAAACCCAATATAAAAATATATAAATTTATAATAAAATCCCCAGAATTCAGCGTTATTTAGCCTTTTATCATTGGAGTAAAAAAAGCTGAAAAGTAAAACAAAAAATATATACATTTATAATTAACCACTAAAATCTGAAAAATAAAAATGTCAAATTGTCTTTTGGAAAGTAAACAATTTTGAAAAGTAAAGCTGAAAAGTAAAAATGTCAAATTTTGGAATGTTTGTTCACAAAAATTAATTTAATAACTGAACACAGTATAAATAACATAGAAAAAAAAGAGTGTGAAATGTTATACACATATCGGAATATAGGTAGATTCAGCCTCGTATCATAGTACCACTAAAAGCTGGAAAGTAAAAATCTCAATTTGTCGAATGTTTGTCAAACAAAATCAATTTAAAACTAAGCACAGTATTAATAACATAGAAAAAAAACATTCGAAATGTTATACACATGAATAAAAAGAAAACCGAATATAAAAATATATAAAATTATAATAAACTCTTCAGAATTCAGCCAAATTTAGCCTTTTATCATTGTACTGTTAAAGGTATTTTGCTCGCCAAGAGATGGAGCTGTGAGCACTGAAATGTAAAGAGTAGATGTAAGATCGCAAAAGTATAGCGGTCATGTTCTAACGTAATGATAATAAAGTGTTATATTATTAACAAATGAGTCTCTTAATTTAAAAAGTGTCGCACGTTTACGTGACAAGAAGATCAAGGTTTGCACGGAAGTGAATATTTCAAGATCAAAAGGTATTAAATTGGGAGCTAACAGAAATCAGAAGTGGAAGACTGCCTACGCACCAAAACCAAAACGGAATACAAATAAACAAGGTATGTTTAATGATGAAGCAATATATTATTTTTCGTTAAAGTACTTTTTTTAAGTAACTTAATGGCCTTTTTAGTCAAGGGTAGAAAAATTAATTTGTTGGAATTAGCGACGAAGCTAAATCTCGGTAATGTAGTCTCAACCGATAATAGGATATCGGAATTAAAAAAAAAAATATTTACCAAAGCCAAGATTATGATGAACAATTCACTATAAATTTATTTGAAAGAATTATAGATACTAGACTTAACCCCTTATGGGGCGGTGGTTCATTTTTGAACCACCTATTTTATTTATTTTATAACAGCTAATTCATTCGGTAAATTTATCTGTAAAATCCTGTAAACATTTAACACTTTAGTGTGCTTTAGAAACAACAGATGGCAGCACTCTACAGGTCTATATTTTCAGAGAGGATAATTTTTTGTTTCAACCCAGAAATTTGTAGTGTTAAGGTTTTCCAGTATTTCTAAGTTGTTAGTGTACAGATGCACGGAAGTTCTGGAATTTCATTTTAAGATTGTTACTTATTTATTTTAAATAGAAAAGTTTAATTCATCTGCACAATTTCTTATCTTTTTTTAGAAATTTCAATGCTGGTGGTTCAAATATGGACCAACCACCGTGCATGTAGCGTTTGCTGTCACTAGGTGGCAACACAGGTAAATTAGTTTTTTCCAGTAAAAATTCCTAAAAAACGTATTACTGAACTAATTTCCGATTAAATTATTTTTGTTATGTTAATCATTGAATGTTACTGATGATTTGAAACATACACACACACACACACACACACATATATATATATATATATATATATATATATATATATATTTTTTTTTTTCCTATAAAAATTTCATGTGTGGTGTTTTATACTTTTTGCATTCGTTATATACTTTCATTTATATACTTTTTATTTTCATTACATACTTTCACTATATACTTTTTATTTTCATTACATACTTTCACTATATACTTTTTACTTTCACTACATACTTTCACTATATACTTTTTACTTTCATTATATAAAAGTCTCCCAGTGGCTAAGTGGATAAGGCATCAGCCTGCCACGCCGGGGGTGTGGGTTCGATTCCCGCATAAGATTTGGCTGTATTCTGGGGAACCGGTCAATCTTCCGCCTGCAATTGGAACCCCGTCTAGAAAGGGGAGCTGCAACCCATCGTCCATCGCCGGTGTCATCGTCTGTCAATAAAATTCTTCTGTGATTGTGTCAGTTGTCTGTTTCTATGTCTTATATTCATATGTACACCGGACTGGGGTGTAATGTTGTCATCCCCCAGGGACATTAGCCACACTATATAAAAATTTCATGTATGTTGTTATATACTTTTTAATTTCATTATATACTTTCATTTATATACTTTTTACTTTTATTGTATACTTTCCTTCACATACGTCTTATTTTCATTATATACATTCATTTATATGCTTTTTCCTTTATTTATTTATTTTTTTACAGACAATTATTTTGATAAATACTGTGTATAAATATAAATAAATGAATGCATATACATTTATATATATTTCATACTCATTCGTCTTATTGTAACTGATTTGTCAGAACGCGAATTCTGAATGGTCTAGCCCAGTGGTTCCCAACCTTTTTCAGCTGGTAACCCACCTTTCTTTATCGGAATACCTCCACGGTCCATCGGTCCATGGTGGAGTAAAAAACCTTATTTGTATCGTATCACTTCCTTATGTATATATAATTTACCATTAAATATTGCTAATATATATATATATATATATATATATATATATATATATATATATATATATATATATATATATATATATATATATATATATATATATATATATATATATATATATATATATATATATATATATATATATATATATATATATACAAAACAAACACAGGACTGACGGCAGCTTATCGGGCCAGTGCTGGAGGCACCGGTTGAACGACAAGTACGGGAGAATTTTGTCGGGCCACTGGCGGGTTGTTTACGAACCTCCGAAGGGGAAACGCTTTCCGTTTACGTGTTTCAGGGCCTGTTATGGGTTGATATGAATCGCACCGAAACCGTTTTAACTGTATCGTCCCGGAACTGCACCTCCGATTCGTAACCACAAGTAACAGATATCTGCATCAGAATTATGGATTTGAAAGGGAAGGCGAAGATTAAATTTAACAGACTTTTCAAAAATATTTATTTCATTGTTGTGAAACTTCTTTTACGCGGAAAATTCCCATAATTTTCCTTGTATGTAAAGATTGTATTATGTGAAAAGTATTATGTGAAATTGTATAATTGTATTATGTGAAAATTCACATAATTTTCCTTGTATGTAAAGATTGTATTCTGTGTGTATGTTTTTAACTCCCTAGAAGCTTATAAAAACAGATGAAAATTAGTTTCATTGTTTATTTTTATATATTACTGGAGAAATTAAATATCTACTTAAAAATGGGTCCTTGTTTCACCACTCTTTATTTATAAGAGAGGAAATAGTGATAAAATTTGTATTTTTTTAAATTTCTTCTATAGTATATTAAAATAATAATATATATTTTTGTAGATAAAATATTCAAAATATATTTTTCAGGAAATTTACATATTCTAAGTATTTCTAATTGTTAGATGCCATTATAAAACAACTGATTTTGTAGAATTTTTTCTCGAATTTCATCGTATTAATTTTACAGTAACATATTCTTATAATACAAATTTGAATGAAAGAAAAAGAATTTTAAATTTACAGACCTTAGTTAAAATAAACAAATCACACATATTTAGAAAAATATTAATGTAATGTAATGTCAGAGACATAGACAGTAGATGTCATGAGACACCAAAAAATATCAAAAAATAAGACCCTTTATCCTCAGTACGTACATTGAAGAATATATATTACATTGTTTTTTTTTGTAATTGAATCAGGATACGAGAAATAATATTTACAATAAGAAAAAAAAGGCCAAAAAATTAGTTTAAATAAATGTTAGAAATAAAAATTAAGGCAATTAAGTTTAAAATAATAAGTAAGTTATATTTAATAAATTAAATTGGCAGGTTTGAACATCCGTGAGTACAGATAACAGAACTGCACTTTGCAGGATCGAACCGAGGACTGAAGCATGGGAAGCAAAAACGAACGCCCCACACCAGCATTCCCTGATAGGGTATCAAGTGTGGAACTTCAATAAGAGGAAACTGCCTCGCATGGAACAGAAAAATAAAGGAAAAATGTTAAACACTATCAGAAACCACACTATCAGAATAACACTATCAGAATTAACCTGTGAACAATTAATGGACTGGGTAAGATTTGAAATATTAAGATCGGAACATAAATTTTTAATTTTTAAGTGGCCGTTCGGTTTTGGGATTTTTTTTCCAAAAAAATTCAATGCGTAAGTAAATTAAGTAATTTTGAAAGGTCCGATATTAATCCAATTGCAGTAATGTTTTCAGATAAGATTTTGACAAAGTTTCATGAAATTGATTTGGGATATTGAATTTTGACTAGGTTGTACATTTTGTTGAGGGTATCTTTGTACCCTTCCGCCATTAAAAAAAAAACATGACTCAGGTTTGGTTTCCCGCCTAACAGGAAATTCATCATTAGCAGCGGGAATTTCTTTCCTCCGGATTACGACAGTTTCCTAGGATAGAAAATTGGTTTGAGAGATTGATTCGATCATTAATGCTAGTTAAGTTAGAGTCGAGAGCAATTCGCTTTAGATCAACCCAAATTTTAAAAATCACATTATGTTCGATTTCGTTCAAAATTACCACATCACATTGCATACCAAGATTATAATATTTTATACATTACATATACAATGTATTTTTCATTTTCATAATAAAACTAAACTTTTGAATGTAGTTGACTTTTTTATGCGGCCCGCCTGCCTTGAAAAAATTTACCATGTGGCCCAGATGCTGCAAAAGGTTAAACACCCTGCTTTAAGCTCATCAGCCTGATTCAGAGGTTTAACTTTTTCAGATTTAGGAATATAATCAAAAGTGGGTGTAGAAGAAAATTTAAACACACACTTACTGTGCATAAGATTAAAAAGTTCTTTGAGATTGGGGATATTAAACGTTATTTTGAAAAAAAAAAAATTCATGTTTTTCAAAAGTCCATAGTAATCACACATGGTTTCCATTACTTATTTCACTGACACATTGAATTGTGTTTTGTTTTGTTTTTTATTATTAAATTTTGGCACTATCTTTTGAGAATGTATTTTCGTTTTTATCAATGCAACTCTTGCAGAAGTGCCACGGACGGGTAAGGGTGACTCGGTAACGAATTTAACAATCCTTTCTACTGCTTGTGTGTGACATGGAAAATTGCTGAAGTCAATACGTTGACTCTCCTGATCAGATTATCTTGCTTCCTTTAGAAACTGCTTTAGTTTGTAATCAGAAATATGCCTCGTTCTGTTACTTTAACATCTTTACGTACAATCATATCAATATAATCCTTGGCATCAAAGTTTATACGTTGAACTTAAAACTTTCCAATGCCCCCCTCATTTTTCAGTCCTTGCTTTTAGAATCCGGCGTAATCCAAGCTGTCTTACGTGGCTGCGATCAACTGATATCATACATAGGAGGAGATTTTCAGAAGCAGCAAAGTACGAATTTCTTTGAATGACTGGGTCAATTACATTTTTAAGAGTCTGATGGAGGTAACGTGAATAGCTTACAAGTTTCCACAAGTGCTTCGATCCATGGATATAAGATAGTTTCCGCTTTATGTGAAACGAAACAGATGCATATACTTACAAAATGTACTCAGTCAGTATTCGGAGATTTTTTTGCAGTACATTCTGTTCCCACATACAAGTGAAGTATTCGGTTTGCTAATGTAAGCTATCATGAATAACAAAGTTTTCCTGGTTTTCTCATAGACAAATCAGAAGAGCACCTTCCAACAGAGATTGCATTAGACATTTCTAACAAATATTTTGGGTCCACACTTAAATCATCCTTAATTTCTAGTAATGGAATGCCATTTTCAATAGGTGATAATTCAATTACTGGAAGTTCATAGCAGTTTTCTAGTTGTTTACCTATTTCTCCTCCAAATTAGGACGTAGGCGCAGTTCATTTCCATGAAATAGACAAATCAACCACTACAGTGGCCTTCTTAATTCCTTTTCAAATAAACGAACCACATCATTATTCAATCCAGTGTTCACGGCAGTTCCACCCATTCCAATTACAGTAATGTTTAAATTCTGGTTGTTGTCATTGAAAAATGCTATTATGCTATCTTATATACATTTTCCAGTGCCAGAAATCTGCTTCTGAAAATCTCGTCCTTTGTATGATATCAGATGATCGCAGTCATGTAAGAGAGAGCTTGGATTACCCCGGAATCTAAAAGCAAGGGCTGAAAATGAAGGTGGCATCAAAAAGTTTTTATTTCAACGTATAAACTTTGATGCCAAGGATTATATTGATATGATTGAATGGAATGATGTTAAAGTAACAGGACTTCCTATGAAGAGGCATATTTCTGATGACAAACAGAAAGCAATTCAATGTGTCAGTGAAATAAGTAAAGCAAACCATGTATGATTACTATGGACTTTTGAAAAATATGAATGTTTATTTCAAAATAACACTTTGCCTTTAAAGACATTACATTAATATTTTTCTAAATAAATGTGATTTGTTTATTTTAACTAAGGTCCGTTAATTAAAAATTGTTTTTTTCATTCCAATGTGTATTATAAGAATATACTACTGTAAAATTAAGATGATGAAAATTGCGAAATTCTACAAAATCAGTTGTTCTGTAATGACATCTAAAAATTAGAAATACTTAGAAATACCTAAGTTTCCTGTAAAAATATTTTGAATATTTTATTTACAAAAAATATATATTATTAATTTAATATACCATAAAATAAACAGAAAAAAAGAATTTTATCTCTTTTCACAAAAATATCTATTTTGAAGCACCTGAAAAATATTTCAGTAGAGCAATAAAATTTAATATTCAATACCAAAAGGCAGCTTTTGAAAGCTATAGCATAATGAAATTTCAAACCATCTTTTTTTTCGCCTCGTCATACTACAATGCACTAGTGTCATCTGATTGGACATTCAGTTGCACGTGATTGAAAAGGCGCCATTAAAGATTGATTACAAGTTCGCTGAAATTAATCCACAAGTAAGTTTCATTCGTTAGTCTTAAATTATTGCCTTTAGATTTTATTTAACACCCTTACATAGTGAACATTATTCTATTTCTGTTATAAGATAGTGTTTTAATCCAAGTTATATATGAATTGACCATATTTCAGATCAAACTCTACTGAACTGAGTGTATTGAATTAGCAATACTTATGGCACTTACGAGCACTTTCGTATGTATAAATAAAAACATTTTGTTTCGGAATAATTTAAGATTCGTGTTTCAGTTAATATTTTAGATGGACAAAGGAAGTAAATGGACTCTTGTGAAAGTCTTAAGTATTTGCTAATTAAATTAATATTTAGAATTGTAATTTGTACGCACTATTTAGATTTTTATATCCTTTAGAAAGTATAAAATACATGACACAAATATCAATTCCAAATCTACATAGTTGAAAAATAAAAATGTATTTTCATTTCCAGTATAATATTTTCCATTTTATTTCTTTAAAGAAATTTGAAAGAAAATTATAATGAAATTTTTTTTAATATGTTAATCCAAATTAAACATTTTTTTACTACTGGATTGATAAATCAGTTACACATGATTCCTCCATAGTAAATTCCTGCATAGTATTCAATGCACAGTATTCCTGCATAGTATTCAATGGTGGAAAAATTGTCCATTTTCCTATTAAATATATTTTACAATGTTCTTATTGCCAGGTATCAATAGGCAACAAATTATCCATGTCTAAATGTTAAAAGATGGATTCAAAAACGTTCCACATTATAAAAGATTCTAAAAATGAACTTGTAAATCATACAAAAGGATCTATTGAATTCCTTATCAAATTGTGTTTTGAGTAAACTTTATAAAATACACTGCATTTTATACATTATAAAGAAATAAAGAACAAATATTCTTAAAATTTTTGTGTTCATAATTTAAAAGAATGTATTTAGTATAATTATATATTTTAATTTAAATACTAAACACTAATAGGTATTTTTCATGTATAATCTTAATAGCCTTAAAATATAATTTTTTTAAAATTCTATTTATAATGTTCTATGTGTACACTCAATTGCTATATATGTATATGTTATTCCTACTGGGTGAAATTTCTTTATGTCTATCGAGAGCAAAGATATATTCAAAATTTCAAAACCAGATCAAAATATTGTTTAATCAGTATCCACATGTCAAGTAAATATTGAAACAATAGCAAATATTGGAGCATTTTTTTATTTTGAATATCTCATTAAATAAAAAGCTTATTTAAGGAACATTTTGAATTTCAATTGCTATTAATCAATATTTTGAACTGGCTTTGATATTTAGATTATATTTCTACTCTCTCTGAAGATATAAAATAAAACAATTTCACTCTTTAGGAATAACATAATGGTGCATACTTTTTGCAACTGAGTGTATATATTCTTGCAATTGAGTGTATATATATTTTCAAGAATTATTAATTTTTGTATGTATGTGAACTCCATTGTATTCCTGAATTCATTCAAAGAACCTCTGGAGTAATGAGAAGTTTAGAGTTTTAAATTTGTGTCAATATAGATGCCACGTGCATTTAATTTTCTAATTTGTATCGTGTTTGAAATCACTTTTATCAGTGTTATTAGAGATGATGGCAGTGAAAATTATTCCAAAATAGACTATTTAGATACATAAATTGTTTCTTAACTTATTAATTTGCATTCCATGTTTTTAAATTATATATTTATAAGTATATAGATTTGTAGATTATCAGAATGTGTACATACAAAAAATTGCTTTATTGTAATAGATATTGTACGATAAGAGTTTTTATAAATCTGAGAATGTTCTCAATAACTATCTATAAGCTGTTCATCTCTAAAGGTCTTTTGGAAATTATTTTGTTGTCATGCTGTGCAAAATAAATGTGAACTTATTGGCTTAATATATATATATAAAGGGTAAAATTAGTTTCTTTTCCCCTTTTTATATTAGTGATAAGCAAGTTTATAAAGAACTCTACTTTTCAATACTTCTTGGTTTGATAAAACATTAAATTTTTATTATGGCATTATAAGAAAATATTGGTTTTTTTACAGAATTTTGAAACTGGAATCTATTCAGAGCTTCAGGCTTGAAAGACAAATACCACTTGGATCTCATAACCTGCGTAAGTTTTTGTTTAACGCCACTGAGCCTACCTTTTTTTATTCTCGAGATATACTTTTATTTTCAGCAGTGGACTTGTGGCCCAAATCACTGTTTTTAATATTTTTTTAGATTTATTTTTAACTAATTAAATTTTTTCTATGAAAAAAACTAAAAATATTTATTAAACAACTAAAAATTTCAAATTAGTTTTTTTAACTTAGACGCTAATCTGAACTTTCTCATAAACTTTGGTCTCAATAATTTGTGGATAGAATATTGATTTTCTTTATTTATTCTGTTTTAACTGTGAAGCTTGTTGTTAAGGTTTTAGGTGAGTGAGAAAGTGCAGTCCAGGGATTTCAGTTAACATGACTCTTGAGAAAGTCTTTAACTCTTGCCAAAAAAAGAGATTTATATTATAAAAGTATAAAATGCCAAGGTTTATTTAAAAAATATAAAATCTGTTCATGGACAAAGTTTGTTTATAAAACTGTAGATAAGACATTCATTGTGAGTTGTGGTTTATTATATCAAAATGTGTGTTTGATAAGTGAATGAAATAACCCTTTCTTAATAATGGAATAGAACTCCTGTATAATCAATGAATTCACGGATACAAGATACAGTTCCAAAAAGCAAAACGCCTGGTTTGCAGAGTCTTTTATAATAACAGAAAAATGATATTTATATTATGAAAATGTGAAGTGCCAAGCTTTATTTATTCTTAATGGTTAACATTAAAATTTTAAAAATATTTTTAGAATTTCCTGATAAGTTGTTAGAAGTTCGTTGATAATTCACTACAGAAGTAGTAAAAAGGAAATTGCTTTTCGATGTATTAGATCATTAGTTAATGGGCTAAGTAATTTTAAATTTTGGAAAAATTTAATTTTATGCATGCCATAAATTTTTCTCTCTGTTAAACATGTTTATTCCATTTTAAGTCTTAATACTTATATAAAGAATTTGGATTAAATGAAAACAGTAATGAGTGATGGTGAAAATGTATTAAATGTGGTAATTGAATTGCTTGATGTTCTAAGACATAAAATTTCTGATCATCAAAATACAATAATTGACTTCTTGACTGAACAACTGACTTTATTATTAAACAATATCCTATTTTGCTACCCCCCTTGTTTAAGTATATTATATAATCATCCTTCAAATCCTAATAGACCATTATTTTATATTTTTGATCCTGTACACATTCTGAAGTGTGTCAGAAATAATTGGCTGAATCAGAAGAATTATGGTTAGTGTATGTATTTTATTGATTTTAATGATCATAACTTAACTAAACCTGCCTCTTTTAGAACCATTAAAAGTATCCATTCTTTAGAGGATGGACAGATAGTTAAATATGTGTTTGGATTCTTCAAAAGTACTTACTCCATCTTCTATGGAGAGACAAAATGTAAAACTATGTCTTCAAATTTTCAATGACCATTTTGTTGAAGGGTTGAAAGTGCTTTCTACACATACTGATGAACCTTTTTGTTTAGAAACATCTGAATATATTGCAATCATTATTAAATGGTTGAAGATAATGAATGTGTAAAGTAAGTTAAAAGGGGGTCATAAACGAGATGTGTATTGTGAGCCTTTGTCATCTAATGCATCCAGTGAAAAGGTTATGTACCTACAAAAATTCTTAGTTTGGCTTGATACTTGGAATTTTCTTAAATATACTTCTGGCTTTTTAACTAAAACATATACCACACTTTATCACACTACACATGCTATGGAGGAGCATGGTACTTGAAATGTGAACATATTGTTGCAATGAATTGGGGATGGCATATTTCTTAACAGGAAAAATTCAAACCGACATTATTGAAAATAGGTTTGGAAAGTTTCGCCAATTGTCTGGGTCACAATACAACTTCTCGTTGACACAGGTTTTCGAAAATGAATCGAAGCTTAGACTTCAAACCCTAGCCCCTTAATTTTATAATTTGTATCGTGTTTGAAATCACTTTTATCTGTGTTATTAGAGATGAAGGCAGTAAAGAAAAATATCTTTAGTCTTTTATCTTAAATATATCTATTATGTGCTTTCTTACATGCACACATTAGCCAGTTAAGACATAACTATGTTTTACTATCTTAAAATTAAGCGTTAGAAACTCAATAAATCTAAACTTTAGTTAAGTGTATGTCTGGGAACTAGTGCCTGTGACAAACTTCTCGTATATGGTATGAATCTCATATATGGTATGGTAAAAATCTCGTATATGGTATGTGAACTGGAATTTTTTCAAAAATTCTGATTAGTACTTTTTTTTCTCCTCATTGATTCTGAACTCTTCAAGTTAAGCATGAGCTTTGGGTTAATGAAAAAAATCATAGACAGCATCTGTTTTATGTTGTTCTTTAAATTGTTGCATTATGCTTAGAATTTCTTTTATTGCCTTGTCAAATATTGGATTGTACTAAATTTTTTAAAATTCCACTGAGCATCTTGTTTAGCTGTTTAAAAAATGGGGGGAAATGCATTGTAAATTGCCTTTACTTTCTCAAAGTTTCATAATTAAATATGTTGATAAAGTTGTGCCTGAAAAATAACTCAACTGATTCAGAACATCAGTTGGAGTTTTATGGAAAGCCAAATTATATGGAAAGTTATACAATAGTTAGTTGAAATTGTTTCTTGGAAGTTTTGTGAGGTAGTAATCTAGTTCATGTATATTAAAGTCTTATTTAAATATTGTGCTAAACATATTCAGCACATTGAAAGTCTGATTACTTCTCAACTTGGAAAGTTATACAATAGTTAGTTGAAATTTTTTCTTGGAAGTTTTGTGAGGTAGTAATCTAGTTCATGTATATTAAAGTCTTATTTAAATATTGTGCTAAACATATTCAGCACATTGAAAGTCTGATTTCTTCTCAACTTTTAATCACCAGGCAATTTTTGGTATTAAATTATATGCTCAGTGCATATTCCATTATGTGTAATTTTCACTCAATCTGATTTGAAAATTCATGTGAGGAGAAATTTTTCTGATTATAATTTAACAGCTTGCCTTGTGTTATGATATATTTATTTTTATTCATTTCAGGAAGTCTGTTGGACAGTGTGTAATACTACTGCTAGTAATACACAAGATTCAATCAGTTATTAAAGCTGGAATTATGGAGGATATTATTCTAATACTTGATGAGGTATTTAAAACCTTTTGGTTAATGTAGTGTTACTTCAAGTAAATTTACTGCTAAAACTTAATTTTATTCTCTAGTTGAATGCAGTGGCATAGATTATTTTACAAAGTGCAATAAAATACTTTTAACTTTTCAAACCGAACTTCTAACCAGAATTTAAAAAAAAATTAATAAAACTTTTAAAATTGAAAATATTTTCATGGATCTAAAGAATGGAACATAACACCTGTATGTTCAACTAAGTCATGGATAAAAGATGCAGCCCTAAAAGCAAAAGGCCTGGTTTCTGTATACTTTTATAATAATCATGTTACAACAGTATACAGAAACCAGGCTTTTTGCTTTTAGAACTGAATCGTTTATCCATGAATTTGTTGACTATACGGGTTTTCTATTCCATTGTTAAGATCTGTGAAAATACTCTCATTAGCAAAATATTTTTTAAAAAATTTAAATTTGGGTTAGAAGCTTGGTTCAAAAAGTCTAAGTGTTTCTTCACGCTTTATAATATAATCTATGCCATTTCACTCAACATTGACAGCTAGTCAATATTACCCACCTCATTTTTCAAATTAACCTAGACTAATCAAACAATATATCATAACAATTGTTTAGTAATTACTGAATCTAAATAGTATATTTTTAATAATTTCTTACTGTGGTTATCCCTAATAACAGCTGCTCGCAAATAAAAAATATTTTATACACAGATCTCCACCATAATTTGACAATTAAGTAACAAAAGATATGCTCTATTAAAATACTATGCAGAAGTTAGTATCCCAAATTACTTTCTACCACATTTTTTGTAAAACCAATTACTGTGAAAGCTACATCATATAATAAATGTTTACTTTATTCATTATTATAGTAATAGATTAGTTGTTAAAGAGTTCACCCTTTTCACTAAATTTCTGAGTACAGTAAGACATTCAATCCTGTCAATTAAATGATTAGTTATTACAGATATAAATAAAATAGATTAGAATGCCTTGATAGAGTACAATAATTGAAAGCTGACTTGTTTAGAATGACAACAAAATTTTCTCTTCACTATCGAGAATCACTCTCACATTGAAAGTAAAGAAACACAAGAATGAAGATTGAATACTAAATAAAATGTTAGCATCTTAAATTTCTAAATCTGACCCAGCATCTGTATTAATGCTCTCTATGGCATGTTGTAATCAAATTTAGAAATTTAAGATTTTGTATGCTAATGTTTTACTTAGCATTCAATCTTTATTCTTCTGTTTCTCTACTTTCAACAGCATTATTGTCAATAGTGAAGAGGAAATTTTGGTGTCATTCTAGACAAGTCTCTGATTCAGCTTTCAGTGTTGAGCTGAAATTATGCTCAACATTAAAAACTTATTATTGTACTCTTATCAAGGCAATCTACTCTATTTTATTTATATCTATAATAACAAATTAATCGACATGGTTGGATTTTCTACTGTACAGAGAGAAATTTAGTGAAAAGGGGAATTCTCTTTAAAAAATATTTTATAACTATTTTCTATTAGTATATTTATTTAATCAAGTAAATATTTATTACATGATGTAGTTTTCACAGTATGTAATTGGTTTTACAAAAAAATTTGGTAGGAATTTACTTCTTGGAAGTAGTTATCAATAAAATGACAACAGATTTAAAACTACACTCATGTGTTGGGTGCTGTTTTATATCAAGTTTTTTTAAACCCCTGTCTCAGAATTTATATTTCCTAATTGGATTTATTTAATTCTACTTTATCAACAATGAATTTTTTCAACTACTTTCAACAATCAACTATTTTTACAACAATAAATTACCCTTTAATGTACAAAACTATGCAAAAAATAATTTTCTTATCTGCAGAGCATTTACTAACTCTACATCAAAAAATAATTTAAATAAATTCTTCTTTTGTTTCATAAATTATATCAGGGGATGGGAGTCATTTTCCTTTCACATAAATTTATGAACTGATTTTCTTTCTTTTTTTTCCCTAGATGCTGTAAAGATGGAGCCAGAGGCACAGCGAAAGGATCCTGTTTCGTAGAACAAATTGTGTAAATGTGCTATGTACTTTCTAAATAAACTATTTTTTACTTTAAACCAGCTCTTTTCTGTATTTAAAAACATGTGTTTCTATAATTATCTTTTGTTTTGCATAGTTTTATGAATTAAAGAGTAATTCATTAAATTCTTATAAGTCATTTTTAAAAAATATTTTCTTTTATATTATATTGGACATTCAATATCCAACACTTGATAGTACTATTTTTGAGAAATATTACTATCATAGTACTATTTTGTATAATAGAAATATTACTATCAACTCTGTAGAAACTATTACTCTGTAGAAATATTACTATCATAGAACTATTTCTCAAAAATAGTACTATCAAGTGTTGGATATTGAATGTCCAATATAATATAAAAGAAAATATTTTTTAAAAATGACTTATAAGAATTTAATGAATTACTCTTTAATTCACAAAACTATGCAAAAAATAATTTTCTTATCTGTAGAGCATTTATTAACTCTACACCAAAAAATAATTTAAATAAATTCTGAGCAAGTTTTCATGAGCTCACAAAGATGGGTTTCATCATACATACTACACATTAGTCAAGTTTTGAAAATGAATGTATCAAATTTGTTTATAAATTTATCAAATTATGTTAATGAATTTTATACTGGGGAAGTACAAATTTTTTGGGTTAATTATTAAAGTAGTACTGTTTTACATACTATAATCTCATTCTAAGTTAAAAAAACAAACAAACGGGAACCTTAGATCGAATGGAAAGATGATTTAGCTTTAATGGTTGGTATTAATGTTATCTTAACTTTCAAATTTGGGTAAATGTATCTTAATACAAAAGGAGGTTTTGTTCTAACAAGTAAACTTGTGATTCAAATGAAAATTTTTAGGTAATAACAAAGATCAGTATTTGGTAATACCTAAAAATACATAAGGCAAAACTGGCAAGAATACTAGAAATATGAAGGCAAAAAAAAATAATAAAAGTGAAAGGGTTGATATCAGAGGTTATTCGTCAATGTATTAAATAAAAATAAGCATATAAACGAAAGGGTCCTACGCAAAACTTTAAAAAAATGCCGGCGGTCCGATTCTGGTAGAATGCTGGCATGATGCCCGGACCTACGGCACATTGCTGTTTACGGGATGGGTAGATGACGGTATGTCGACACCAATTATTGCTCCCGTAACCGGCCCGTCAACCTCCGGTTACGCTCCGGCTATCTGTCCGCATCGATGGCTTAATCGCGGCTGACTAACGGTTCGCAGTCGGATGAACGATGGCTCGATTCCTACCGGAAGCGGCCCAGAAGTCGACGGGGTAGTCGCGGGCGAGAGGACACAGCCGTGACGGAAACGATACAGACCTAATGCGCCGGCCCGGCAGTGGTGAAATCGGCTGGCCGGAATCTTCCGACCCCGGCCCGATGCCTCTGTGTTTGTTGGGTATATATATATATATATATATATATATATATATATATATATATATATATATATATATATATATATATATATATATATATATATATATATATATATATATATATATATATTTATATTTATATATATATATATATATATATATATATATATATATATATATATATATATATATTTATATTTATATATATATATATATATATATATATATATATATATATATATTTATGGTTTTTTGAAGATACAGATTGATTATTGATAAACAATTTGTGTTCTGATTTGAAAATGGTTGACAAAACAATAAGCACTTTGTAGCAAAACAGTTATTTATTTAACAATAGATATATGTTTGCAATATATGCAAGAAGTGGTTTCATACTCACTAACAAGTGTTCCTAGGTGAAGATAAAAACTACAATTATAAAAGTACACAAAGACCATTTTAATTTTTCAGGCAAAAAAATTCATACAGCTTAAAAAAATTGTTATCAGAATCTCTCAACATGTAAAATTGCTGTTTTTAAGTAAGTTTCGATTTTTCTTATCTTTTCTGATGGTTTATTCGATGGTTTCTAATAGTTTTAGGATCGAGTCGCGACCCACCTGTAACCCTTCCGCGACCCACCGGTTGGGAACCGCTGGTCTAGCCAGTCAGAACAGACGTTCTAATATAGAGTGCTCTAGGTGTTCGGTTGTTCGAAAATGGACCACCCCCCTCCAGCCTAAACTAAAGCTACATTTTTTTAAAAATTTTTACAGAATATGTTCCTAATAGTAATATTTCATCAATTATAAAGTTTTGTCCTCCCCAAAATTTTTTTGATAAGAAGTTCCTGAAGGGGTTAAGAATGAAGAAATAGCTTATGAACGAGAAAAACGTGAAGCTAAAAGAACTTATGAACGAGAATGACTTGTAGCTGAAATGCAAAAAGTGGAAGCTGAAAGATCTTTTGAATTAGAAAAACTTCAAATCGAAAGTACTAATAGATCCTTAGGAGGACACGATGAAACTGTTCGGGTTTCGGAAGTAAACAAAAGTAACTTTGAACTACGTAGCTTAATGCAACAATTTAGCTTAAATGACGGCGATATCACATCTTATTTAATATTGTTTGAACGGCACACTGAACGTATAGGTATTTAAAGAAGGAGATTATGTGTCTCATCTATTAGGACTTTTACCTTATGAATTTAACAATTTATCACCAGGTAAGATGAACAAAAAGCTAATGACTATGTATTTGTCAAAACTTTGTTATTAAGACGGTTTAAGTTGAATCCCGAAAAATTCAGACAAAACTTTATAAATCATGTGAAAGATTCAAAATGCACATGGGAAGATTACGTTTATGATCTGCGAAATTATTTTAATGAATGGTTAGCTGGTTTAAATATTGACGATTTTGACTCTTTAAAATAGCTTATTATAACGGATCAATTAAAGAAACGCGTTCCAAATGTAATACGGGAACATTTTATCGATTCTTGGCCAAAATTTGTAAATGTAAATGAGTTGGCAGGTAAATTGGATGAACACGAAAATGTATGCTTGGGATTTAAAATCGCAAATAATGAATTTAAGAACACTGAATATTATGATGAAGCCAAAAGTTATTACCGTAATAATCCTAAGATAGATTCCTGAAATTATAAGAGTGTTGAGTCGAATAAACCAGAAAACAAAAGTGGTAACAAATCCAATGATATATCTATTATTGGGTACGATGATTCCATTCGAAAGTGTTTTTCATGTAATGCATATGGACATCTGACCAGAGATTTCCCTCTGCCTTGTAAAAACTGCGGCATTAAAGGCCATACAAAAAAATATTGTACCGTGAAAGGCGAAAAGAATACGAATCATTTGAATGTAAGCGACACTGAATCTTTAACGCCAAACTGATATCTCAAAGACGCGCAAATTAATAAACAGCCTGTTAGCGCTTTGTTAGACACTGGCAGTAGTAGCTGTCTTTTAAAGGACTCGGTAGAGAAAAATTTACGACTAAACATTTCGCCATGTAAAAAACATTTTTTTGGTTTCGGAAATCAACTGACACCAGCATTGATATGCGTAGGAGAAACGATGGTTGATATTCAGATTGATGACGTAATCGCGAAGGATGTTTCTGTTCTAATTGTACCAGACCAAACGCAGCCGGTTGATTTATAGGTAGGGAGAACACTTTTGGATTTACCTTCATTGCTTATGCAGCCGTAGGCAAAAGTTTGCACATTGGGTATAATAAAGATTTTCCTTTTATTGAAATGTATTCCGGAGAAACTGAATCGAAAATTAAAACGGTCGAAGCTACGCAATTTGTGAATAACAGTATAAATTTTGTAAAAGCTAAACGAGAAGAAATAAATAACGGATTAATAATTATTGAAGGTAAAGATGATAACTTAGATGCATTGTTAGAAGTTAATGAGGGAAAAACGATTATTCCAGTTATAAATAATGGGGATCAGAATATAATGATCGAAGAAAATCAAAACATCGGTAAAGCGGAAGTAATATGTAAAAGCACTTTGGAAACGGAAATAAATTATTTAAATATCAAGGATTCAAAAATCAATAACTCTAAAATTTCAGGGAACGAAAATTTCAAAGAAGTTGTTTACAAGACAGAAAGAAATACGAAATCTGCGAGTTTCCGTGCGCATTCTGTGATTGAGGATTTCTGTAACAAAAATGTACATTTAAATTCGAGTACAAGTATAGAAAAGAAGAATTTAAACAATTCAAATGCCAACAAAGTCAGTGAAAATGTTGTCAGTGATATCATTAACGATGTACGTGCTCGAGATTCTTCATTAGAAAGTGATGTCCCAATGACTGATGGAACTATAACACTTAACGTGAAAAATGAGTGTTTAGATTCTTTGAGTAACCAAGACGGTACACCGGGTGAACCTTTGCCTGATGTCAGTTCATGTATCGACAAAGGAAGTGCTTCAGAAAATTGTATTTTCATTACGGATGTGCTTTACTGCTTAAAAAGCGAAACCAAGGATAAAGTAACTAATAAGACTATAGAGAATTATATTATAGAAGAAGAACATTCTCCGGTGGATGTTAACACTGGAACTCTATAGAAGATAATGCATACTGACCATAGGAGTTTACGAACTGAAGATAATAAACATAATGCTGTTTATGAGACCGACATCTGCACTGGATTTAACCAAGATTTGATTGTGGCAAGTGACAACTTCTCTAGATTCACCAGGCTTAATCCCGTAAAGAATATTTCCACCCAGCACGCCTTTAAAACTGTTAGGAACCTTGCCGATGAATGCGGACTGTCCAAGCGAATCAGCGCTGACAGAGGGTCTTGCCGCACCTACCACCAATGTGTGTCGACCAAGTGGAGAACTTGGCGTAACCTAGGAGATGAATCCGAAGATGAGGAGACTTCTGGTCTACCCGACTAGAATTCAGGTAAAGATCACGTTAAAACACGAAGGAATAAGGTAATTTTAATTACTTTCTTTTATTTTGATCATGGACTCATGCTGAACTATAAAGAACTATTTTTATATAATAAAATAAAATATTAGGACTAATAAACTTTGATAACAGAACAGTAACTTGAATATAAATTAGAAAGATATGTTAATATATTTTGAAATGCTATTCATATACTTAAATTGTTTAGTATGTTGTGTTTTAAAGAAAATCATTAATAAAATTTTAAAGAAAATCATTAATCAAGTTGTCATAAATTTTTGAATAATTGTGTAATAAATTTCTGTTAAACGAAAAAAAATGTGTTTTAAGTTAGAATTAATGTTTTCATGTTAAAAGTGTGTGTGTTTTTTTTAAATTGTTTAAATAAATTTGTTTAGTATATGTACATTGATTTTCAATTGTGGGCAATTGGAAATATCAGGATGCCCGAATGTTAAAACTATTTTGCTCGCCATGAGATGGCACTGTGAGCACTGAAAATGTAAAGTAGATGTAAGATCGCAAAAGCATAGCGGTCATGTTCTAACGTAATGATAATAAAGTGTTATATTATTAACAAATGAGTCTCTTAATTTAAAAAGTGTCGCACGTTTACGTGACAAGAAGATCAAGGTTCACACGGAAGTGAATATTTCAAGATCTAAAGTTATTAAATTGGGAGATAACACTACCATTAAAAGTTGAAAATGAAAAATATCAATTTGTCTTTTGGGATTGTGAACTCTGCATGAAAATTTAAACACAGTATAAATAACATACTATAAAAAAGCATATGGAATATTATAGACATCAATAATATGAAAACCCAATATAAAAATATATAAATTTATAATAAACCTCCAAATTGAAAACTAATTTAACTCAATCTGAGACATACGTTAAAATACTTAAGAGACATATACAATCAAAACAATATTTCGGGTATTTTTTTAAAGATTTTCCCATGTCATAATTTACAAAAATAGCTGTAATTTTTAAGAAAATGCTTTTGCAATCAAACTTTTTATTCATTACACTCTCATCATTATGTAAACTATGTGTAATAAGTATCAAATTGTAATGACAATTTATTTTTGTTATCCGTTTATTACCGAGTAAAAAATCACAAAAATGTAGTTTTCTCCAAAACACACATAAAGATTTCATTACAGGAAAAGATTGCAAATTTATTATTCATATTACTTAAAAATCTACAGCTTTGTAGGTTTGACCCTCCTTTATTTCATTTTTAGAGTCTTTCGTGAAGTCCTTAATATTTTTCGGCCACTTTTGCTCTGTGCAAAGAGTTCCTTTTTGAGTCGACAATGCGCTCACTAACTATATTCTTGTATCCTGCAAGTGTATGTGAACGAGGAATCAAATCTAAAATTTAAAATACTTTTATGAAACCCATACAGCCATAATTAAACTGTATAACAGCTATACTGGATCCCAATTGGAATGTTTTAAGTTCTACAAACACTTCCTTTGGAACAATAGTACATAACATTAGGGTGGTCCAAAAAATTTAACTTTCGAAATATATTGCTCCACAAGGTTTATTTTATTATTCTACATGCAAATAATGCACACAATTTTTTTCTCCAAAATAATAATATTTACAGGTCGCTCAAGCTCAGACTTAAAAATTTCACATTAACAAAGATTTCTTGGAAGTAGTTGGAAAGATCTTTTGGTGATTTGCTACTAGACGAAGCTGTAATTGTTTTTGTTTTTCGTCTTTTGTATGGGTTTCATTATATTCTTGTATTAGGGTTATAGTTCTTTCAGCATTGTCATTTGCAAATTTCATTTTTAAGCACCTTTCTCGAAAGTCACAAAAGCAAGGATCACTTTCCCACTGAGATGGGGATTTTTCTATGAAATCTTGTGATTTAATGTTACCTCCTTTAAACATGGCATCAAAGAATAGTTTTGTCTTTTCAGTCACAAGTTCTTCGAAATTTACATTTTGTTCTTCATTTTTTAGTTCCAGTCGATAATCACAGGTAGTTTTTGGTGGACGATCAAGATTTTGTATAATTTTCATTTTTGTGTCAATGCTGACTCTGTTATCAAAAAAAGATAATGCTACTAAGTGCTCAGATAAATACCATAGGTGTCTGGAAAATGACTATAATGCTATTTTTGCTACAGAAGGAATTGGATATTTCTTCAGGTCATTTAAAAACTGAATTTTATTGTAAGTGGCCTTAATACCATGCGGTGATTCATTCCAATATTTAATATATATTGGGCTCAGAAAAAAGGCACAATTCTGTAATCTTACCAGATTCTTCAGATGACAGCTTAAATTGCTCTCGAAAAAGGAATATTTTTAGTACATACTAATTCCCTTTACCCATCCATCGAGCTTGATATGTAGGTCCAGGAGCGCGAAACGACTGATTATTATTATCTCCTTCAAGAAAGATTAATGATAATAATTGCATAAACTCTTTATAGTCATCCCTTATATGTAGTTGGAGATTTAAGCGCTTTTGGTAGAAATGTTAACATATATTCTCTCAGTTTAGTAAAGTTTACATTGTCAAATAGTTCCTTATTTGCTGGATTATAAGCAGATTTATCTAGGTATTTCAGGCCATATATTCTTAAGGGGAAAAGGGACCTTCGATGTAGGTCTTTTTTAATTTCAATATTTTACACCATATACCCTATGAGTACAATTATTATACTTTCTACTACATTGTTGATACTTAAAATTCACAAATAAGTATTTTGTGGCGGAATTTGTCCTGTTTAGCAAAAAATTCTTCAAAAATGCTAGAATTTTTCAAAAGGCTCCATGCGTATTCATTTTTTTCTGATATCTTCCAAATTTCTCAGAATTTTTAATTGAAGTGTTTGTCACAAAACTGTGTATCATTCTATGAAATCACATATTTTTCGAATTTATAGACCATAAAATAATATTAAAATATAAAAAAATAACGGGCAGAATAGAAAAAAAAATTATTTAAGCCTTTTAGAATCCTATTAAAAAATTAAATGCACATTTATATTTATATACATATGATAAACTTATTATAAAGAATTTAAAGACTTTAATTAATATACAATGAGCATAGAGCATTTTGAAAAACATTAGCATTTTTGAAAAAAAATTGAAAACAGTCATAATTCTGCAAAAAATTCCTTACTTTGAAATTCTAAGGGTTTTCAATATAGTAAAAAAAAAGAATTATTCCCATTTTGTATATAGAGTTGAAAAATTGAAAATTAAAAAATTTGAGTTGGAAGGTCCCTTGCCCCCTTAAAACGTTTAGATATTACAGCTTCTGGACCTTCAGATGGGCCGAATATGACAGAAAACACACTGGATAGTACAATCTCCATTATATGGTGACGACATGGAACCCAAATAAGATCTTTTCCTAAATATTTTTGAATTCTGATTCATGCACCATTGTCACCATTCAAACCAGTTGGTTGAATTTGTGTAAACCAGTATTAGCGGCTGTGGTATCGAACACCTGTCCTTTAATTTGAGATATAATATTCCATTTCTGAACTGTCTCAATACATGCTTTTGCTTGTAATTCTCCAGTTCCTCTTTCAATCTTCGGAATTCCAAGGAGCTTCTCTTGACCATTTCCTGAAACAAAAACGGTAACTCGATCAACTTTTGTTTTTGATCCATTAATATCTGGTAACATCTTACCATGCCAGTGTAATAATAGAGGTTAATCTAGAGAATTTGTTTTGTTTCTGCAGCTTGTTGCCTCCCTTTTCTTCTAGGTCTCCTTATTGAGCTTCGAGAAAGGGTTTTTGGAGAAATATCGTTCTCAAGTGCACGTGCAACAGCTGCAGCCACGAATACAACTTTCAGATCAGAAATATTAACACGATCTAGTGCACCTACAACTTCAGGAGACTTAAATATATTTTTTACATATTTCTTTTCGGCAGCTTCGGGAACTGTAGTTGTAGTATTGAGATCGGATTGGGATGTAGATGACAGCGGTAGGTACTCTTCTTCACTTTCAAATTCTATAGAATGTGAAGTTTCTGAGTCTGATAATTCTGACATGATTTTTTCTACCCTAATTTGTAATTTTGCTTCTCTTTCTTCAGATCATTCTTTCGTTAACACTTTATTATCTTCCCATTTTCTGTTTTTTATTTCTTTTCTTGTAGTTTTCATGTCAACTCATAGAACAAGAAAAAACATCTTCTTCCTGCTTTTGAAAGAATTTTCTGTCCTCTTTGTTGCTTATTTGGCTGATGGCATCCTTGGTAGATATATCAAATAACTTTTCTAATTTAGCCTTCAAAATGTTTTCTTTAAATGTAATCAATTCCTGACTTTCTATTTTTATTCTTTTTTAGGTCTAGATATTCTTCATATAGTTTTTTAAGCTTCCACATGGACGAGTCTATCCGCTGAGTGGGTATTCTAGCCCTTTGCCATATTTCGGTAACTTCTTCGCATGTCTGTTTATAACAAATAGAAAGCTTATTTTTTGCCATCCAAATTATGGAATTGGACCAATTCGAGTACATCAAGTCCTCTAGGAAGTTTAGCTGTAGACAATTTACACTTCGGTGGACCCAATAACCAATTTTTAGATCCTGTTTTCAAGTTTTTGGATATAGAAGCCATATCTAAACTGAAAACAAAAGGAAAACATTACCACCGAGAGATGAACAAATAAAAATTGCTAAATAGCTAGATATAATATAAAGATATAATTACCTCGTAAATTTACATTATAAACACTTCTTTTTACTGAGAAACTATCTTTCTGGATCAAAATTTAGAATGAAATAAGAAACAAAATTTCAGATACAAGTCTGGTAATGGAATGAAATTGAAATATAAGCATTTCCTTTGCTATGTGGCGCCATTTGGTGACCTTCCAATAAGTTATATGTTCTTTGAAAATACAAATGGTGAGCGACCTCTTAATATTATCGGATTGGCCTGAAATTTTATTTATATACATTTTGAATACAGAGGAACAAAATAGGGCTTGTGGAAGAAAGATTCTTACAATTTTATTTTTTAACATTACGTCATAGACCACCCTACCATAACATATTATTAAAGCTTTCATTAGTGTTTTATTTAAAAATTTTAGTACTTATTATTATTTAAAACAAAGAATATTTATTATTTTAAAAGAATTTATAATTAATATTTAATAAGCAATAAAGGAGTCTTTAAGGTAATTGAATATTATAGTTAATTAATAAATGAAGTTATGTAAAGATTATTGAAAGTACAAGTATTAAAAATTATTATTAATTATAGATAACTTATTTCTTATTATTAAAACTGGAAGAGTAATTAAATTCTCTTAGTTAAACTTTTCATTTTGTTTAGTAGTATAGTGGTTCGTGTTGTGAACATTGCGTTGTGTTCTATTTCCCCAAACTAAAACAATTACCTAGATTCTATGGCTAACAGAAATTCACAAATGAATACTCACAAAACATGACAGAAACAATTTTAACTGAGGGAACGAACTAAAATTTTATTCATTTCAATTAACAAAAGTTAATAAAATCGTTTCACTTTACTTTATCAATGGAATTTACCAAAAACTTTCCGTCATTGCCTTAAACTTCATTATAAATTCAACATACAAATACATATTAATTACAAAACACATTCTACTTGTAACTATAATACTATCTAATAATATCCCCCGTATTAAAATTAATAAGTATCCCCTTGAACATTATTAAGAGAAAAAAAATGGCCAAAATAAAATAAAATTAAATTAAATTGACTGAGAAAAAATATTAAGGGGACAAGGGACCTTCAATCTCGCTCTTCTTTAATTTCAATATTTTACTCTATATACCACATGAGTATAATTCATATTCTTTTCTACTACATTGAAAATACTTATAATTCACAAATAAGTATTTTGGGGAGGAATTAGACCTGTTTATCAAAAAATTCTTCAAAAATGCTGGAATTTTTCCAAAGGCTCCATGCGTATTCATTTTCTTCTGATATCTTCCAAATTTCTCAGAATTGTTAATTGAAATGTTTGTCACAACATTGTGCATTTTTCTTTGAAATCACAAATAGTTTTCAAATTTATAGACTATAAAATAAAGTAAAAACGTAAAAAACATAAAAAAATAATAGGTAGGATAGAAAAAAAATATTGAAGGCTTTTGATTCATCCAAAAAGTAAATAAATAAATGCACATTTATATTTCTATACATATGGTAAACTTATAATAAAAGATTTAAAGATTTTAATTAATATATAATGCCCATAAAACAATTTTGAAAATTTTTTAAAAACATGCATTATTCTGTAAAAAAGAAAATTAATTATTCTCATTTTGTATATAGAGTTAAAAAAATGAAAATTAAAAAAATCAAGTTTGAAGGTCCCTTGTCCTCTTAAAGAACAAAAAAATTTACATTATGTCATGGCTAAAAAAACAAACAAAAACTTAACTGAAGGGGAGTTTATAGGGCCTCGATGCATCTTCCAAGTTTAAGCAATCTCGGGATATCGGGAGAGAAACCACTTCAGCTTCGGAGCTTTTCTTCAACATCTTCATCATGATCGCGTTCTTAGAGGTCACAGATTGGAACCGTAGCAGTCAGCAAGAGCGGAGTCAGAGAGAGAGTGTCCTCCTCAGTTTTTCGTGTCAACCCTTTTTATAATTTTTTCCAGCTTCCTACGCAGGGCCCTTTCAAAATTTTATCACATCTTCTATTGGACGAACCCATCAAAAGGTTTCTTGACCTTTCACTACCGAGTTTGTCTGAGGGGGGGGGGGTTCCCTAATCAGTACATTCCTGATGTTAAACGGGCGGTTTTTTCGTTACAGAGAGCAAAATTTGTCTCTTCTCTTGAATGAAACTGAAGAATCACTTAGCACCATTATCTTTATCTGTCTTCAGGATTTTTGTGAAGTACTTCTATGTTTTAATTTATATCGCGATAATTTAAAATTTATATATAAAAAGGAAAAATTTAGTGTATAAAAAAAGCTTTAAAATATAAGGGAGTAAATAATTAAAAGACTAAACTAAACTGAATTCTTAAAAAAAAAAAAAACTTTACCTTGAGTCAGTCAATCAAAATGAAAAGGGATGAAAATAAATTGAAAATTGTCAGTCAATCAAATACCAAAACAAATTAAGTAAATGTATGCTACATTTATCGTACATAAAACATGATTTATAATTTGCTCAACTTTCATGAATGCCACCACAATTAATCCGCGTGAAAATTAATCTAATGTCACCCATCAAACTCAAACAAATAGGTGGAGAAAAATATTATAAACGTATTTGATGCTCTGTATATTTAATTTATAATATTCAATTTATGAATTGATACACAACATTAGCATTTTGAGTTTTTTCATGAACACATTTCTTCAATAATCTGTTATCCCATAGTTCCATATAAACAGGTTTCACAGAGTTTATTCTGTATTGTGGCAAAACTTTTGAATTATCATTACATTGTTTACCTGATAATTGATACCGCTGGTATTTACACCAGCTTTCAACTCCTTTTGGTCACTGTCCATGCACTGAATTTATTTTCAGATGAGCAGCAGTTAAAAAAGCTGCTATAGTAGCTGACTGCATAGATTCTAAGTTACCAATGTTTGATAGAATGGCAATTCCATAGTAATTCTGCAACTTATCAATTACGGCATTTGTAAGTTTACTTTTGCCTTTTAAAGACGTAACTGTTTCTTTTTATTTAAACAGTCGACTACATACTCTCTTCTAAACATGGCCAATGCACTCAAGATTTTGGACAGAATCTTTAGCTATAAATATTTTTTACAGATAGGTATCCTTCGAAATACCCATCTCCATAATATTAGTTGCAATGCAGGCCTCTTAGAGTCTCAGAACGTTCAAATATCCTGTACACTCCTACTGATTCGATGCTTGCAGTTGACTGTTTATGGTTCATTGTACATATAGGACGTTCTTTATCATTTGAACCATCTTTTGTCATTTATGCAACATTTTGCATGTTCTACAAAACTGGGATAAAGTCTCAATATGAAGGACTTTCCCTTTGTCTATAGAAATAGCACTAACAAATCCATTTAAATATGAATAGTCCCGATTTTGCCAAGAGTCATCCACCGATACACAGCATTTATTCATTTTCTTCTTATTCACTTTCAAATGTTTCACTTCTTCTGCAGCTTGATACATTGAATCTTTGGCAGAAAAATTTACATCATTAAATTTTTTTTTTCCAGTTCATGAAAAAAAATTTTTTGAAAATGTAGTTATGTTTAATGTAGCACTGGATATTTTGAAGCGGATAACCCTTTACCTAATAATCTTACACTTACCTAATTCAAACACAAAAAAATAAATTTGTGCCATAACGTTTTTTACTTTTCTTAGATGATGAAAATCCCTTAACAAATGAACATTTTCTGCACATTACACAAAAGTTAGTTGCTATTCCAAACTTTGAGTCTTCTTTTAAACATAAAGCTTTCTCAAAGGACAGCTTAGTGGATAGCTTAATCGAAAACACTGTCATTAAAATTTCTTTCGCAGCAATATTTTCCTTTTTTAACTTTGTTTACGCACTTGATGTATATTTATCATAAAGTTCACGCAGATCACATGTAAACAATCAAGTCAAGTGTGCTCATTCTGCTACTCTTTAAAGCCAAAAAATGCAAGAATATAACGTTTATAAAAATATAAATCTATTTATTACAATAATTTAACAAACACAAATTTATAAATTACACAAAAGTTTTTTTAGAATTCTTTAACCTGTCAAAAGCTCCAGTAAGGAAATACGTTTCGAAATAAAGATATACATTTCAAAATTATAAGGAAATACTTTTCATAATAAAGATTTACTTTTCAAAATAAAGATATCTTATGGTACAGATCAATAAATATATTTTCATATTGATATATTTCACTTTTGAAAAAAAGCATTTACTGAACAAATGAACTTCTAAAATTAAAAGGGGAACAAAGAACGTTTGTTTAGAATCGTGAATTTGAGTTTTGGCATGATTAATAACTTTACTAATTATTGACCGATTTTAATTATTTTAGGCTGTATGTGACCATCTGAGGGTGCGTAAGGAGAATTTCTAATTTGATTTTAGTTTCTTTTAAATTATTTTTACACCTTTACTCTGTTAGGGCTAATTAATGTGTGTGAGGCTCTTACATTCATGGATTCACCCTTGGTAGACGGCTGTAAGGCTCTTACATTTCTGGACTCACCTTTCAAAAATTGTTGGGGTTTTTTATTTAAAAATTAACGGTAATTAATTTCATTTCCGGAAGTTCTAAGTTGTCTCCGCTGTGTTTAAATACGCTTGTATCTAAAATTTCACTATCGTCTCTTCTAAACTGAGGATATCTATACAATCATAACTAAATAAACATTAATTTTTATCTATTAGATTTTTGAACAATTGAATAGTTTTAACCTGGAGCTTCAAGGAAACGGCACACACATTATAGAACCCGACGACAGTCTGATGGTTTATGTCTCTAAATTGCGTACCAGGCGTCGAAAAGCAAACCAAGGAAATATTGTCCAGTGTTGTTCAGGAATCTGAAGAACTCGATGGGCATCTAAAGTCGAATATAACAGGGTACCTTCAATCTCTGGAAAAAGAGTTCCAATAGTATTTCCTCGTGCTCAAAGAAAAAAGAAGCTGCACTTGCACGAAACCCATTCTCTACTTCTCTGGACGTGATTAGTATTCCCGATGAAATACAAGATGCATTTTTGGATCTTCGAAATGATTCATCAGCACGTGATTTGTTTAGAGAAAATCGCTCATTCAGTAAATGGTGTGCTATGTATCAAACTTGCTTTTCGAATTTTGGTGCCATTTGCCACAACGTATATAGGTGAGAGTGGTTTTTGAACTCTTGTCCACATCAAAACTAAGTTACGAAATCGACTGAGTGTCGAAGATTATATGGGGATTTATCAAACAACCAACCATTAACTTCGAAGATGAGTATGCATTTGAAAGTACAGTCATCACGTTATAATGATTTCATTCACTTCATTTTTGTTAAATTAAATATTTGGTTCCAAATTAATTATGGAAAATTCAGTTTGCTGTTTTATTCCTAATATCTTAAAAGACCTTATTTATGAAAATATACAGGGTGCGAAGGGGGGGAGAGGGTCGCGAGATTCGGAAAACCATTGAAGGGGGCCGCGACTCGAAAAAGTTGGGAAACACTGGTCTAATGCATGCTCTCCTAAACACAGCGCCATTTTCAGAAAAAAGCCATTTTGAAAGTCTATTAATTGTTAGTACCAGTTGATCGTTCTTCTATAATTAGACTCTGAATGTTTGAAAAAATGTAACGCATTCAAGTGACGGATTTTGAAGAGCATTTCAAAACACTGTGTAAATTTGAAGTAATAAATAAAAACAAATAAAAAAATAAAACTAGAATTATTTTCCGGAAACCAAAATTTGGAATAAATGAATTAGAATGCATAAGATATTTGTTATAATACGACATACGCCTTATTTTGAATTAGTGATTGAACAAATTTTCAATTGTATGAAAAAGCCAAAAGTAAGAATTTTCCAGATATTTTAAAATTAGGACCGGAATCTCCGTAGGTCCAATGTATTTATGCTAATCGAAACGCAGGGGCAAAATTTACATAATTTAGAAAATGTTCAGTCTCTTTCTTATTCAGTCTCATGGTTTCTAATATACAGGGTGGCCCAAAATTATTCAGCACATTGCATGTTTGGAAAAAAGAAAGAACAAAATGAGGTACGTGCATGTTTATTGTTTTCTTCGAAAGAGAATTTAAAACAGTTTTACACAACAAAATTTTAAACATTAAGTAACTTCCATATAAGCCGGTAGATGGTACGACAACATTTAATTCCACATTTAAACGGCAAGAAAAATTTACTGATTGCGTCAGTCTGCAAATGGCTACCGTACAGGAAAAAGCAATGTGCGTTATGCGGTTCCAAGACAGTAAATCCGTTGTAACTCATTTTGTTCTTTTTTTAAACATGAAATGCCCTCAAAAGTTTTTAAACAGCATGGGGTAGTCAAAAATTGAAAATAAGAGCAAAATGAGTTACAATGGATTTCCTTTCATGGAACCACAAATCGCACATTGCTTTTCCCTGTACGGTAGCCATTTGCAGACTGACGCAATAAGTAAATTTTTATTGCAAAATTTGTCACACCATCTACTGGCTTATGAGAAAGTTATTAAATGTTTAAAATTTTGTTGTGTAAAACTGTTTTAAATTGTTTTTCCAAGAAAACAATAAACATGTAAGTACCTCATTTTTTCTTTTCTAACATAAAATGCGCTAGATAATTTTGGACTACCCTGTACAGTTATGACTCTGGACAAGGACTGCAAATCCAATTGTTCAATATTGTCCAAAGACAAAACAAAGTGGCTGTCCTCCATGAAAACACCTCTGTTGTTCTTGGTGCCCCTCGTATAGCAGAAGTTGCTGTTTTTAGTCTCTTGACGGGTCACGACTGCCTCAAAGCGCATTTGCATTCTATTATAATCGTCGATTAACCAATCCGTATTTTTTGTTCATCTAGCAAAATCTGAGCTCATGAGCTCAGGAAGCAAACCCTTTCAAAATAGTTCAGAATATCATCCCACTTTTCCCAAGACTGTCTAACTCAAAATATGTATTCCAAATAATATGCATATAAAATTTAAAATCTTTTATTTTATTTCTATATTAATAAATATATATATATATTTATATATATATATATATATATATATATACATATATATGTGTGTGTGTGTGTGTGTGGATTATTTTGTAGCGAAATTTTACAAATTTGGTAACAATAGAGAATGTTGATGGTTTTCAAATCTTGAATAAAATAATTTTGTTTTATATTCAGAACTAATTAACCGACAGAAGATACTGAGGCATACAATAAACAAAAAGTTCAGTAGAATGTTAGGGTAGCTAAATTTATTTTATTGCTTTTTCTTTGTCTGTTATTACATATGAGGAGGTATGTTGTAAGGGCACAACTCAGGTGCATTTTGGCCACCAGTCTCGTCAATTCATCGCCAAATGAGGTATCCGTATTTGTCTCTCAATTCGTGCTGATCTTTCTGTATTTATGGTGGTGTTTCTCACGGATAAATGATTTTTGGATTATATTATGAGATTTCTTGGAGCACTTTCTGATCTTTAAACAATTTAATTTTGCAAGTGAAAATAATGCTGAATATTCAAGAATTGATTTTTTTGGTATTCAATAAACTTTATTGAATGCCCCAGATTAAATTAAAAACATAACAATATTTTCATTATAGTACGCAATATACAGGTCCGCACACTTTTCTGATTAGTGATTCTAATTCGCCACTGAAAGCCTAAAATTCCCTCTTGTTGTGATCCCCTGATCTAGGACATTTGAGAGCATTCGGACGCACGTTCTGTAGTTAAAGATTTTAGCAATATTGTACAAAAGTATTGCACAGCTCGTGGACTAATGGTGGACAGAGCCATCCTTTGTTGAAAACAACAACATATACAATAAAGCATCTTGTCTCGGATGCTAAAGCAATGTAGTCTTGTAAAGCAGTAATACTCTTCACTAATAAAGAAACGTATTTTGTTCTCAACATTTATCTAGTACAGGAATTCGCACAGAGATAATTAAAATTAAACTTATAACTGACATTTCAGTGTCGCATGATATTTAAATGTTTCAATATAACACATCAAAATTTATTTATCTTCTTAAATAACGTCAATATTTTAGTGAAATATACAAAATCCTTTAAATTTCAAGATGCTAAAATTTCTAAAATAATTTTAATCCATTAATTCAATTTCTAAAATTCATTACACCTAGGAAGAAAAATTAATGAAATCATATTTGAACGTAACCATAATACCCCGTAATTTGTTAGATGTTTTTACTTTTCCCGTGGTTATGAACACATCTTTTCAAAATCTACGGGATCCTGTTAAAAGTGCTAAATATGTATAATGCTTTTGCAAAAATAAATTATCACACATCTGGTAAATGCATGCTTGGTCTTAAAGCAAAATTTTAAAATTCTGCAAAAATTCGTCTATTCAAGCTTGCATTAGACGAACATCATTTGGAATAATAAGATTTAAAAAAGTATAATTTACATAATATGTTTTCTAGCCGTCAGCATTTTTTGCAGTATAAGAAAGATTATGCTATATTATTCAAAATGCAAACAGTATTTTTGGCGGACTTTCTGTATTATTTACAAACGAGAGTATAAGAATAAGAGACACTGAAGTATATTATTCTAAAAGCATTTACATTTTAGAACTTACGTATATTGTAGCTCATTATACACCTGAAAGCAGAATTCACAATTTTTCAGTTAACTGAAAGAAAGGGGTATTGAGATTGTTTTTTTAAGGAAACAAAATAAAAATCTTTCTAACTGATGTATAATCAAATATTTATGTTATACTATATTAGGCAATTTTTTAACTGAATAACCTAAGACGTTCCATACGTAAAAAAATTAAACCTAAGTATGTGTTTCCAGCTCTTATCTTATTAAGTACACTTCATAGAGCTACAGAAATAAGATAAATATGCTTCTAACGTGTGTTTTTTGTAATATATATACATATATATTATTAAAAGTTTATATAATATTTCATGCTTCACATAAGAGTTATTACTTAAATGAAGAAATAATGTTTTAAATCGTTGTAAAGAACATTTTGAAACCTTTTTTCACTTCTAAATTATTAAGATTCACTATAAAGGAATTATTTTTGTATTTTGGAATGTAAGAAAAGTGGCCTCGAGCAGTTTCGAAAAAGGCAATATTACATAAGAGGATTTTCTTTTGCACAATTTCAAGATTCTCGCTCTTTAACTAACTCTCTCTCTCTCTCTCTCTGTATGTGTATATATTAATATATTATACATTTAAGTGTAAAATTAGTTTCCTAGTTCTGCGCTCAAGCCAGTATGCAATAAAAATGCTTAAAAATCAAGGTATATCTAAAGCATTTAAAAAAAAAAATTATTTTGAGAGTTGAAAATTTGTTTATTAAAATAAATATATCAATTTATCATATACATAAAAATTGTAAATCTCAAAAAATTATTTTGAGAGTTGAAAATTTGTTTATTAAAATAAATATATCAATTTATCATATACATAAAAATTGAAAAAATATTTTGATGATGAATGTTTTATGTTCAATTGTATTTTGAATTATTTATTTTAAATATAAAACAGGAATTATACATTTAAATGTAAAATTAATTTCTTAGGTCTGCGCTCAAGAAAGTATGCAATAAAAATGCTTAAAAAAAGAAAAAAACGAGGTATATCTAAAGCATTTAAAATAAACATTTAAAATTATTTTGAGAGTTGAAAATTTGTTTATTAAAATAAATATATCAATCTATCATATACATAAAATTTGGAAAAATTGGGAGTAAATTGAAATAGTTACAATGAGTCAAAAAGTATGAAAATGTGCCTTATTTCCTCGATTTCGTGAGTCGTGAGTCGTGAGTCTCCAAATTAACCTTTACTGTCTTTTCCGTAAAATGACTGACACAGCCGAAATAATAAATTTTTACTTCTTCTTCTCCTACTACCGGCAATTTTAAACGTTCATACACATGTTGCGTTATAAAACTTCTCTGGGATCTCAAGTCCAACAAACAACGAATATTCTGCTGTCGACGCTTAATTTTGCATTTTATTTTTACTCTTATCTTTTGCAAGAAAACTGAACTACACTCTTCGCTTTCTGCAATAAAAGAAACGAAAGAGCTAGGGGTACCTTTGAACGGCGCCGATGAATTTCCGGTCTCGCAATATTAATTTGTTATGTGTTCTGCCGCAGTTATATTTCAGTTTCGATTCATACATTTTCGCTATATGAAACCGTCGAAGGCAAATACAACACCCCCCGCTTCTTTTGAGAGCATCTTTTGTTTCCGATATGTTTTTCGAACAAAAAATCAGAACTGCGATTTTCGGAACAAAAAATACAAGTGTTAATACTAACTGAGGCATTTAAAGCTGATGCGGTAGGAATTTTAGTACGTTTATAAAATTCTTGTCTTTTAGGTTCATCACTGTATTTATTTTTAAACATTTTATTTTCTTGAAAGAATTTTTTGGGAACATTTCAGGTTTCCCTAAATTTTACCAATGAAACAGTTTGTTGTCTGCTTTCAATTTCGCACTCTTGGAAAATATAATAAATTACTCACTGCGTATTGTTTGTCATCACGCTTTCTATTGAATTCTAAATCCAATTTTCTGGGAATGATTTTCATAAGAAAGGGGTATAATAAATAGCTATACGAATCTGGCAAAATGTCAAGAGATTTCAATCCTCGAATTTGTACTTCACAAATATCATATAATTTTTGTAACACTGTTATTTAATTTGCCTTTCTGTCGGATGGCAAATTAACACTAGAAAGGTGGGAATTTTTTTCTTACTAAAAAGACTGAATGCCGTTATTTTGACGGTTGAAAATAAAATCAAGATTGTAAAATATTTAATTTTTTTTGAAATGGTTAAATACTTTAAAATTTAACTGTATTTCATAAAAATTTATAATAAATTAGTATATATTTAGATATATTTTTATGCAGGTATGCCGAGCTGACAACCTGGTATGGTTTATCCGTAAAAATATATGCATGGTTTGTGTAATGGTTTATTGTGATGCGTACAGTGGTTAGTACCGTGGTTTAAGTCGTCAATTTGAGGTGAATTACCAATCATGTACTCACTAGCAATTTTGTATTCACTATCAATTACCAATTATGTACTCACTATCTTCTTGTTCTACCACACTGTTAGTATCCGCGTTGTGTTTATGAAGAATTACAGATTATCTGATTGATAAATTACAGATGGATTTATTAAAATACATAACACTCATACATATTATTTAAATCAATACATTATCTTTAGTATGTAAGTTTTACACTTAATTCATTTATGAACATTATCACACAATTCACCTTCTCTTATTCGTAAACATTCTATGTTAATAATCTACTTTCAATTAGTTAATTACGAGGTATTCCCTCTAATAAACAATTATCAAATTTTGCTTAATATATTTACTCATCATCATTATTCCTTAATAGTTATAATAAAATTACATTAACCATTTTCATAACACGTTCATACATCGATTATTTAGTCAAGAGGTGAGCTACCCATATAACCATTTTATAATATCAATTCATGTAACTCTTATACACTAACTATCATTATCTGAATCAAGGATGAGAGGCACACTTTATACACGCTAAATATATATCAATTATAGACAGCACTATACCTTTCACTGATGATTCTTTCCAATCTTTTGTCATCGGGCACACTTCAAATCGCAATCACTGGCGGTTGGGGTTTTCTGTGACATTCTGCACGCTCCGACCGAAACTCGTTCCTTTGTCCGTCTCGTTGGCTCGATGTCGGATAGTTCTAATAGCTCCTTGGGGATATGGGGCAATTCTTTCGTCCTGTTGTCGGTTCGAGCCTTATTCACAGAAGTTCTGCTGGCTGGGGTTCATTTTCGTCTCTCGTAGCTCTTTCAAATTGACTATCATATAGAGGGGTTTCTCTGCTTATCGTGGACTCGAGGCATTCGGGTTAATGACTTTTCCGTCACTCCCATCAATGGCTGGCTGGTTGCCGTCAACAGTACAATATCTTATACATTCAGCTACTGTTCTTATTCACTACAGACTTTCCATGCCTTTATAGATAATACGATTCTCGTCTCACTTCATCCGCTGGTCGAATGCTATTATCATTACTTCTTTCCAATCTATTCTCCAACCTTCGGTTATCACTTAGGCATGCCGCTATTGCTCTCTGCATAAAGTGTCTAATGCCGCTGCTTCGCTGCCAGACCGCAAGTCGTCATTTCATAATTCTCTAGCATGAATGTCTCTTTTTCTTGCGTGTCTTACTTTTTAGTCCACTGCCTTCTTTCGCCCTTTCATTTTGGATCCGCCTCATTCCTTCGTTTTCATTAGTCAGATATTTTATTCCTACTCTATTGGGCTACTCATTTCTTTCCAGAATCTTCTTTTTCTCCGCCTTCTCGTAGGTGGGACCACTCGCCTCCCTATCATCATTCCCACGGCAATATTCCCATCTCCTCGAATATCATCTGTTTCCGATTTTCCATCATTTAGCCCAAACCATCACTATTCAACTCATTTTCCTCGTTAGCGTGTTTTCCCCTCTTCCTATATCTTTCACATCTGCATCTGGTCCTTGCGCTCTTTTCATGTCTAAGTATACCCCACATTGTACACTTCCTTTGGTGGCTTCTTTTTCATCCTTAATTGCACTTAACCCTATCACTGCAACCTGGGGTCCACGCGGACCCCAGGAGTATTTAACTAGTTGCCAAAAAATATATATCGTACTTTGAGGGGTCTAAGCCAGTGACATCTCATCTTAACATGTGTTGTAACACAGGGTAAAAATTGAATTGCATAAATATTAGGGGTTTTTGGGGTTTTTTTTAAATTTGAAACATATATGTCACATTTCTGTAACCTGGGGTCCGTATGGACCCCAGCGTTATGTCGGGTGTCTGAGAACTATTGGACACATTAAAAAAGAATAAAAAATATCTAGGAACAATGACGTGTTTTTGATAACGAGTATTAATAACAAGGACCGAAAGTTTTTGTTTCACAACAATGTTATTCCCAGAATTCAACAGATGGCGCTAGATGATGCGACAGGTGTGTTTGCATTTTTCTCGTTGCGCGCCTTTCAGTTGAGAGCTGATATTTGAAGCTGCAGCATGTTACGACAAAGAGTTTCGATAGACGATGCTTTACGCATGATACAAGAAAGTGATAGTGAAAACGATGTAGATATAGATAGCTTCGGTGTCTGAGTCTGAAGAGAGTGACGCGAATATTCAAGATTCGAATATTGAAACCGATAGGGAATCGGAAAGTGACGAGTATACTGACGAGTACTCACCCATCTGTTGAATCAAGCACATACTTTTGAATCGCCGTCAGGACGTAAGTGGACCACAGAAAAACGTAGTTCGGTACAAACTTTGGCAGCTAATATTTTACGAGAGAATAGTGGATTAGCAGGAGATGCCAAGAATGTATCTGACAAATTAGATTCACTAAAAAGGTTTATACATCTGAAATGATCAATGTTATTGTCCGAGAGACTAATAGAAGGGCTAAAAAAGTGATTGCAACTTGGAATCAAGCCAATCCGGCAAATGAGGATAAGTGGACTGAAACAGATGAAATAGAACTCTACGCTTTTATTGGATTACTCTTACTCGGTGGTGTATAGAAATCTGCAAGCGAAAGTTTAGAAGAAATGTGGTCTTTGGACAGTGGAAGGCCGATATTTCATGCTACAATGTCTATGCGACGTTTCCAAAATTTGCTTCGTTTCTGTCGGTTTCACAATGATGCAACAAGAAAACAAATACTAGAGGTAGATAAAACTAGCTGCCTGTCGGGATGTCTGGCAAATGCTTCTCGAAAATCTGGCGAAATATTACAAGCCCGGAAAAGATCTGACAGTCGATGAGCAATTAGTGGCAACTCGTGGTCGATGCAGATTTCGACAGTACATACCGAGCAAGTTCGGAAAGTATAGATTCCAAATATTCCACCACTTCGTTTAATTTGAAAGGAGAAGTGTATGTTGGACGATAACCTGGTACTGCAGTTGGAGCAAACAATGTTTTTGATCTCGTCAGGCGATTAGATGACCCATGGAAGAACAAAGGACGCAACGTTACCATGGACAATTATTTCACCAGCGCTCAGTTACCAGAGGACCTACTAGCTGTGAAACAGAGTGGTTGGAACAATTCGAAAAGAAGTCCCAAAAGAGTTGCTACCAAATCGTCAGCGTGAAGAGAAGTCTTCTAGCTTTTGTTTTGATAAATAACTGACTTTAGTTTGCTACACTCCAAAGAAAGGGAAGGCAGTCATTTTGCTATCTTCCATGCATCATGACAAAAACGTCATTTAGGAGAAAATCAATAAGCCAGATATTATTACTCATTACAACGCAAAAAAATCTGCAGTTGACAACATTGACAATTTATGCAGATTGTACTCATGCAAGCGAAAAATATGCCGTTGGCCTATGGTCTTCTGGTTCAACATGCTCGATTGTGCAGCTGTTGCTGGATACATAATTTGGATTTTGAAATATCCAGACTGGGAATCTGGGAAGCGCCATCGATGTCTATTGTTCCTGAAAGACCTTGGGAGAGAGCTGCTCAATAACCTCATTCAGAGAAGACTTCAGAACGTTCAGTCGCTGCAGCCTGGAGTTCGTCATTCATTGAAATCTGTGGGGGTTGAAATTTCATCAGGACCCGGAATTCAAGAGCAAAGTAAAGAGGTACGATGCCAGCTATGTCCACCTTCTTTGGATAGAAAAGTAAAGACCCGATGTACTAATTGCCATATACCGTGTTGTCCGGAACATCAGAAGGCCATTTGTGAGGTATGTTCATCGTACATTTAGAAATGGAGAATGAATCTGTTAATATGACTGCAAAATTATTATGTTCTTAGTTTTATAAATAAAATTGTTTAAGAAAGTATCTGAATAATCGTTAATTACTTATAAGATAATTAAAGGAATGCAAAATTAACTTTAATGTGATGTAAATCGTATAAAATATGTAAATTACAATATGGGGTCCGCGTGGACCCCAGGTTACAACAGGGTATATTTCGAAACGATACAGTGATAGGGTTAAACATCATGTTTCTTTTCTAAACTCCGTCCACGTCCCTCGCTTATTCATCACTCGTCATTGCTTCTCTTAACTCGATCACTTCTTAATTGATTCCTTCATCTGTGCTTAATGTTGCGGTGCTTTTTAACCGTAACAGTTTGTGCAATTCTTAATTTTCAACACCAATATTTCTGTTATATGCAAAAGGGGAAAGAGGCGAAAAGTAACTAACATTTTTCCTGTATTATTTTGAAGATTACTGCCCGTTTTCTATATTGCCGTCAAATTGACGGCTTTCAGTTTTAGTAGGCATACAACACATTTTCTCCCCATCTGTACTATTGAATATAATTTTGTAAATGTGTGTGCATATTTCGCGTAAAATTAGAAAAAGCCACAAAATTTCAGAAGTCTGAGGCCATAAATACAGAGATAGCGCTCAATAGTACGTCCGAAACCGGTTAAATGACGGTAGCCATCTTTCTAGTGTTAAGTAAATTATCACATGAGCATCAATAATCATTTCCTTCCGACCGAATTTATCTTGTAAAATATTTATAGCGTTCGAGTAATTTTCAGAAGCTAAGCATTTTATCTTAAGTTCTGCTTCAGAGTTAAATACATATTTCAGATAATTTGTCTACCTCATTTAAACCTTCGTTGTCATGCACAGCAGATTTAAAACTTGCCCCAAACCCTGCCCAGCTACAAATGACTTGCCCAGAAAAATGTTCTAAAGTTAATTTCGGAAGTTTAAGCATACTCCGTGAATCAGGTGCTACTGCTTTCTGTGAAATGGAACGAAAGCCTTCAGAATTCTGATCTTCTGAAGTTGAACTACCATTTTGCTGTACTGACACAGGTGCCACAAATCGTTTGGCGCGCAGTTTTCAAAATATTAATATATTACATGAATACAGTAGTAAAAATATATACAGTAGTAAAATATTTTTACTACTGTATTCATCTATAGAATTAATCTGGTCTTCCAAGTTCTTCATATCTGTGAGATCTTCTATAGTTTTATCGATTCCAATTAAAATTTTTCCTTTCATTTCTAACTGCGCGAGTGCAACTGCTACGAGTTTTATAACTGCTACGAGGTCTAATATCTACTCGTAATCTATCAGCCTGTTCGACAATTTCTGTTTCAAGTTTATTTATGAGTTTAGTCGTTAACGCTCGCAAAACATTTCTTTTATTTTTTCTTTTCTCTAAATCCATAACGGATTTCAAATATTATTTCAAACAATAACTCAACCAAGCGGTCCCTCCGGGGGTGCCAGAATTTCTTCTATATCCAATAAGTGATATTGAAGGAATATTACCTTATCTTCATTCGTGCACAGACCGCTCGTTGGGTTTCATATCCCCTGTAACCATCACAACAAATCTCAATGATTACTGGAAAGAAAAAAAAGGATATATTTATTTTGACAATAAGTTACATAGCGTCTCTGCCAGATCTCAACAAGGTCGAAGTTAAAGTTCGTTTTCAGCGCCCCCTCCCGGCGTTCTCTCGCGTGACTGTTTTTGTGTCAATACGTACGAAGACGCAACATTGATACAAAGTCAAATTCAAAGAGACAAGCGAATTCCTACACTGCGATTTTAGATTTATTTAGATTTAAATGCATACATTTAAAAACTTTATTTTGACTATCCATAAACCGTACGATTCATAATGCGTCCCACCTCTGTTTTATAGAATCTACACGTATATATAGATGGGCAAGTGTTTTGTATCCAATTTGACCTCGTTTCTAATATTGGCATATTTGCAATTTACGCAGCATATATCTCTCTCACATCTTTTTCCATGCTCTCTCTCACCACAGTTTCTACACATATGTTCATTACTACAAACTTAGCTAAGTTCCTGATTTTCCAGCACTTAAACCACAATTTTGGTCTTATATATTCTCGCACAGTTGCTTCTCCCTGTCGATGGCCAGCAACTGTTGATTATGACTGATTTTGTACGGGAAACAATGCATCATTTTTCTCAGTACGTTCCACACATTGCAGAGTCCTAAAGATATAGCCAATGAAATATCAATAATTCTCGTGGGAAAGGCTCCTCGTGATCATAAATAATTACGCCATAAATAATTATATCCTAATTATATAAAAAAATTATTCATCAGAAATTATCTGATAACTGTTGGAACTGATTTTATTTTAGTTGATGCGAGTTCTCTTTCAACTTACCGATGTCGCTTAGCGGGTGAGGATATATTTGTACTATTATCGTTATGACTTGGGTCTTGTCATGTAGCCAAGAAAAATATTTTTTGTAGCAACTTCGCTTCCATCTTTCCTTTTAGTAGCTTTCATAGCTCTAAAGTTCATTAACAACTCTCAAATATTAGGAATGTAAAATATTGACTTTAAATAAGTAAAAGGTAAGCTATGATTATCGAGACTATCGTATGTCAAAATAGCTTTCTCCTTTAAGTACAGTGAAAATTAATTAATCATTATCGCTCCACTAACGAAGTTGAAAGCTGTATAAGCTTCCAAAATTCATGTAAAGAAATAACCTTTTACTACCTTAAGTAGCAAAAATATAATAATGTTAGTAGTAAACGTAAAAAGAGCTTTAAAATATTCACTAAGTTACTATTTTAACATTTTTTTCCATAACCTGTCACATTAATTTTAATACTCTATGTTGTAATAAGTTTTAAAAGAGGTATTATTTGCAGTTACAGTATTATAAATGTTACACTCTTTCCATATTTGACTGTATTTAAGGAAAACTTCAATCTTGAATATACTTACAAGATGTGAAACTTCTGTTTTGTTGTTTGCCAACGGACGACAATTGTAAATGAAGACATTCGCACTATAACAAAGATATGGTTGTTTTCAGTAGGGGCATAGTGTCGTGATGATTATTTAGAGATTTTCGTAAGTTAGTGCTTAAACCACTAGCACTTTTTTCGCTAACCCAGGTTAAAACGAATCAAATTTTCCTTGGTTGCCTCTGCACAATATATGTCCATAGAGTGAATAAAAATGACAGACACTATCAATTACAAACACATTCATTTAATAAAGAATAATATTACATTTCATTACACATAAAAAAAATTAAGAATTGATCATTAAAATTTAAGAATTGGTATGTCAAAATTTAATAGTCATAAGCTTCCTGACCATTCTCAACACATCATATAAAACATTAATACATATCACAAATAACATATAAAACTACCCTAGAGGAAGGATTCTACTTGGTGTAAAATAAAATTTAGGAAAAGTAATTTTGACATAAAAAAAATAAGAACGTCATCCGATTCACAAACTTCCGCGCTGTGAAAGTGTTCGGTTGAAGGGCCGAAATTGTAAAACTTCAGGCTTTCGTCCGGCTCTATTCTCCCAAGTCGTGGGAAGAATGCGACTCCTGGATCAAAATTCTCTGCTATTCACGGGGAAAAGTCTGATGAATACACGCAGTGAAGGAGCTAGGTTGAATGGCTACAAAGGCAGCGTTCCAGGCTTCCGGCAGGAATTGGACTCCTGTGTCGTGGAAGAAATGGCGACTACCGGATCAAAATTTCTGATGTTCCCCGGAACCCGTCTGGTCGGTGCAAAAAACTGTGAATCATCGCAGGGTAAACCTTGGATAGAGGGAAACACGAGGTCTACAAACTGGAACACGTCAGTACGGATGTGGTTCTGAAGCACAAAATCCCTCGTTGTAACTTAGAATTTTCCAGCACGTCCAGCCTCGCAGCAAGAAAAAAAATCTCCGACCTACACGCTCACGCACTTCAGCGATACTGCCGCACTCTCGCCAAAACCCGTCTGGTCGGTCAGAGTGGACGCTGCAGTGCCGTCTTTTCATTGGACCAAGAAGTGGTCATTCAAGCCTAAGTCCGGCCCTTCTCCCCCAACCCTTCAAGAAAAGGAAAAACATGGCGGACATTTCGAACAAAATGGCGAATTCGCCATTTAGCCAAACAAAATAAAAGGGGGGACCGTAAAACACAAAAAAAAACTATTAATTAATACCGAGTTAGCTTTTAAGTGAGATGATGATAAATTGCTATGACATTACTATTATTTGGTTTAGTTAGTAAAACTTATGGAATGATGAAAAAAAGGAAAGTCGTTATTCGACAGTTAGAACAATCATCACGACAGAATATCCTTCCTCTACGGTGAAAAAAATTTTATGAAATAAAATTTTTTACATTCTTATGTAACAATAAAATTAACGCATGTACAAGGAACCAAAATCAGCCAACAAACAATTCTAGGGCGATGCTGAAAACATAATGCATTAAAATGTTGAATAGAAGATCGTTTGGTAATGAAAGGCAACTGGTACTTCCCCACAAAGTTAAATACAGGAAACTGGAAACTGACGCACTCCCAGTAAACACAAGGAAAAAAAAAGGGCGAAAGCAAACAAAAAAAGAAACAAACCAAAACAAATGTGAACTCCCTGTATAAAAAAAAGTACACTATAAAAACTTATAACACTCGGAGCACATATGGCATATAATAATAAGATTAAGGCAACATGTGAGTAAATCGTATAACACAGTGACAAGAGAGCTTAAAGGGTGTATATCCCTGAGTAATGCACAAAAGTCACAAACAAAGAAGAATAAGTACTGTACACTTAACAATGTCCGATAACTAGTTGCGATCCACCTGATGTGTCCTTTGTCATGGTATCTAATTCTCAATACATGATGGCATCACACTTTGGCATTTACAAAAATTGAAATTATTTCACACACAGAATAATGTAATCATTCGAGCAACCTTTAACAGAAAATCATATATAATAGTATCAAGGTTGATTTGTAGGACCGCACTCTGCAAATTTGCACATAAAATGCAGATTAAAATGTTATTTAAACATATAGGTCAACCAAGACCACCCACTGGTGCCACCTCAATTTTGACCGAGCACCTCCTGGGATCGAGCACCGTCATCTAGGGCTTAAGGACCTTCTCCCCCTTCTTTGACTTCATGGAAGAACTATCCTGTCTACGGATTTAACTTGCCTATATCCAGCCCAGACAGGAAGGTATTCAATGGATGTTCGTCGAGATGCAAACTGAGCAGTGAGCACTTCCTAGTCTACCACTAGTGGCCGAGGGTAGCATGTCTATCCCAAGATACCCTAGATAGGCAACTTCGAGTCCCTTTATCACTAACGTAAAAGGAAACACTTTCAATGTACTCTGCAATAATGGATAAAGATACTATATAACAACCAGCAGTTGACATTCATTACTAATGTAAAAGGAAACACTTTCAGCATACTCTACAGCCATATGGGTGAAGATTTTGCCTTTTTGGATATCCCCTATTATGGTACAGATGACAAGTCAAATCGAGGCAACACAATTCCATTATTTGTATATGTTTCTACCAAATATTGATAATTTCAAGTGAATCAAACTCGAAACAGTGTCCAAAAGTGAAACAGAAAGTGAGGATATGTCAGCTGGTCATGAATTTAACATTATTTTAAGTTTTTGAAAATGCCTCGACAAAGTGTCTGATGGGGCCATAATTTAAATGTTGGATCTGTATTTTGAAGATACGTCATAGGTACGATTTTGCGTATTATATCTGTTTTATATAAGATAATTTTTACAGTTTAGTTACACCAGGAAAAAATTTTCATTCTCAAGGTGAGCTATGCGGTGTGTAGTGTGAAACATTCAAAAATCTTTTCTCACAACAATCAGTATTGCTCATGAAACAAGAATGCTTTTTTCTTAAATTACTAGGTGCTTCACCCCGAGGCTCGCTTTTCGAACGGGGCATTCGGCCCCTAACAAGGCTTACTCGCAAAAAGGTTTAATAAGGCTTAAAAGATACTGAAAAGGGAATATTTTACTCGTAAAAGGCCCCTAATAAGGCTTACTCGTAAAAAAAATATTTGTTATTGCAATGTGATATTAACGTGACTGACTACGTTGAAAACATCGATTTTCGGCAATTGGTCGAGTATTTTTTTAATTTGTGTTTCTTATACTTTGGACCTTCCTCTATCCAAAACTGTTTTTTTTCTCTACGTGATTTGGAAGAAATTTTATAGTCATTATAAAACATATCGTTTCATTCAAAATCAAACCGGAAGTTGTCCTAAAATTGCGCTAATTTGCTCATTTTCAGCACTTAAATTTAGTTTGTTTTTCTAATTTGAAGTTTCAATAATGTTTTTGCAACATCCTTAATTCTTTTTGGCAGTTATATTATAAGTTTATTTTTGTAAAACTGGCAACATTTCAATTCTCGTGATTGCTTGTTTACATCGTCATGTTGATATTTCACTCTCTTTGCTTTTGCTTTTTTCTAATATAAAATACTGTTTTTTGCTTCAAAATAATTTTTAGTTTTATAAAAAACATCGTAACGAATGGGTCGCAGCAAAAATTATTGCTCTAAAAGTCGGACATTTACTGAAAATCAATACACCATTCCTAAGAGACAGGCAACTGTTGAAGATCATTGCAGTAATGTAAAAACTGCTAGTTTATCGATACTTGAAGGAAATAAAGATGTTTTTTGAGGAAAATTCAAACAATACTGAACTTTGCGGAAACCGAATAATGGATATTGTGATTTTAGTGTCTGTATTTCCTATATTGTATAGGTATGAGTAAATTTTTAAGTTGTTTATGATCATAATTCATTATTTAACCAAAAAAGTATAAGAAATGTACAGAATTGGATCAGATAGAATGTTACAGAGCAACACATTGCTATGGGGCAACAGAACCACATCACTTCCAATTGCTGTTTAGAAAATTAATTAATTAGTAATATATAAATCAGTAAATAAATTAAATAATATAAAGATATGTATTATAAATATAATATAAATTTCAAACGTTTCTTGAAGTCAGGTAACTTTCAAGAACAGCAAAACAATGTTTGAGAGTTTAACCTTTGTTGCCACTCTCTGTTTGTCTTTACAGTAAAAAAAAAAAATCAAGAATTCAGTATAAAAGTAATGCTCGCATGAAGTATTTATTTTGATAAAGATAGATTACCCTTTTGAAAAAATAATAATAAACTGAGCAAATGAACTTTTAAAATGAAAATGACAACAAAGATCGTTTGTTTACAATCGTGAATTTGAGTTTTGGTGTGATTAATTTACTAATTATTGACCGATTTTACATATTTTAGGCTTTTTGAGACCGTCTGAGGGTGGGTAAAGAGAATTTTGAATTTGATTTTAGTTTCTTTTAAATTATTTTTACATCTTTCCTCTGTTAGGGCTAATAGCGGGATACATAGGGGTGATACTCGGGAAATGTAACAGCTTCCATTCATTTACTGTTGTCACCCTTATGCGAAGGGCTTTTCAGCAATGTTGAATTATCAGTTTTAAAATCAAATTAAAAATCAAAATTTTAAGATAGAGTCTTGAAATGAGGTTTATATGAATAAGAAACCTTTCAGTTTCCAGATGATGCAAATATTTTCTTTGTAAGATAAAAACTTGAGGAGCATCGGTATTAGATCCACATATGGGACGATATTTTTGAAAAACTGTGTTTCATTTTTTGATGAAAATATCAGTCTGTTTTAAAATATTTTTAAACAAATGAGGTCTAGTTTGAAAGATACCTGTCTGTAGTCTTAGAATGTAAAAAGATCAAAATTCTACGATAATTTTTTGGCGAGTTATCGTAATCTGAAGATGAAAACGTCAATATTTTCCCACAAAACATAAAATAAAAAAACTTAAAGTCCGACGAAGATGAGACATGTCTTACTTTGGTCCCCCTAATTTTTTTCATCCATTGGTATCGCTCTCGACCCCCTACCCCCGGAGGTTTCGGAGGAGATAGCGTGACAAGCTTTTGGCGGCAGCGGGAGTTACTTTTTTTAGAATAGAGAGAAACTTCCTCGACAGAGAAAACAACTTATATAATTGTATTATGTAAAACAAAACTTAATAAATGATTTGATTGATCGAACGTGTGCCAAACGATGCATGAATGGTTATATATATATTGTCCCACACTGTATAGTGAAAAATTTTGAAGCTTACCTTGGTTTAAATCCCAGAACAAGCCATAGATATTCCTGTTCATGGGGAATAAAGCTGTTTCCCCCTACCTTGCAAAAACGAAATCCTGATTCAGGTTATAAAAGCTACCTCTTTCAGTATGCAAAGTTTCTGTGTTGCGGATTTACCTGTTTTGGGTATCCCACTTTCGCATCTTAAACATATTTTCTTACCCTTCTGGTTATACTTCCAGTTTTGTAATTTGTCCAAAACAGCATTTCATTTTTTCAGTATTAGTAGTTTTACCTTAGTTCACAGTCAACGAAAGGCGAATACGTCCTCAACTGAAGAACCTACCGCATTGGAATGACAACAGCAACAACAAATCTCTTGAATGAATAAGAAATAAACTTGTAAAGGTGGTTGTATAAAGATCATTAGAAAATTCAGTTAAATAAATAAACGTACCTCTATTCCAGAGATTATAGAGAATTGTAGATACTAAAACATAATTTCGTTTCGTTCGGTCATATTCGTGAATGACGACTCTAGATAACAGCGTCAGAAGTTTACTATATTCTACAACAAGTCTTAAAACAAGTAACAAATATCACAAATAGTCACTAAGGTCTACAAAGATGTTCAACAAAAGAGTTCATATTTAACACAATACACACATAATACACACATATGCACACATATGCACTATAACAAACCTAAAAGTCATGCACAGCACTAGAGCTCCAACTGAATAATAAATTAATCTAAAAACTTTAGAAGCCAAGATTGGGATGCTAATATACCATTAGCTAGTTTCTAGATTGGTCGAGAAATACGACAACCACGCCACTTAGGCATAATCTGATCTGTTCTCCAGACAACTTAAAAGTCGCCAAACAGATCGCAAAGAGCGAAAAACTTGGCGCCAATATCGCCAAAAGGTCACATACTAAAATATGCACAATGACATAAAATAAACCGTGGTCAACAAATAATAAATATAAATTTAGCAACAATACCGATTATTTACAATTTTTTACAATAATGTAAATTTATATATTTACGAATTCTGCGTATGGATTTATGTAAATTCAGTTACGGTGAAAGAAAATTGTCCAGAATGAAAATCCTTTCACTTAAAAGAAATCAGACAAGGTACAATAATGGTTTCAGAAATATGGTAGCAAGATTGAAATATTGCAGTTATAATGTTTTAATCTTGTATTTTTTTCTATGCCTTAAGGCTTTATTGTAGTTGAGAAAATTAGAATTTTGAAACTTTTAGAAGTCCTTGTATTTTATAAAATACATGCAAAAGAATTCTTTGTGTTTAAACAGAACGTTTCGATATTTTAATCTTCTATAGTATGTACTTTTTTATCAAAATAAATATTCAGCTCTTTCTTAAAAATAAACTGTAATAAATGCTCAGATCTGAAATTTTCTTTTTTTTATATTTGCCGTAAGAAGATCGGTAAAATAAATTTGGTACAGAAATGAGTTTTAAAAAAGAATAAAATTTCACTCTTACATTATGTGTTTAAGTAATACTAACCTTCAGAAAACCAAAAAAAAAAAGCGTGTAAGACAACCAAAAAATTACCGCACGGGTCCATTGGACCCGTACCTGAAATAGCCAGGATTTCAAAATATACGAAACATCTACTGATTTAAAATTAATATATTTACAGCTAATATATTTAATTTAATATATAAAAGTAAAAAAATATATATTTTAATGACTACAAAATTTACTTTCATTACATTTGGGTATTCAACACACGTATTGCAAATCACGACGGAATATTCTCCGCAAATATTTTTCACACATTTTGCACAGAATGTATGTGTTTTTCAATCTTTTTTAGATGGACAAACATGACATCTTTATTTTTTTTGTTCGAGGCGGTTCGGGGGTATCTGTGTGAAGCTTTTCTGAAGCACGCACTGGGGCAGTAAGACTCTCTTCATACCTTGCTAATTCTTCTGCAAGTAGAATAAAGGAATTCCGTCTTTCCTTTAATTTTTATTACATTCATTTAAAGACAACCACATTATGTATGTATTCATTGCACTAATATCTATCATATTAAAAAATACAATCAAAGGACACCGATGTGTCATGCGTTTCACACTATAAGTTTTCACTATTTTGTCCATCGTGTCACTTTTCCATACTGGCGTCCACATCCCAAGTGTTATGCATTGTACTTAGCAAACTACCAACTTTTTTAAATTTTTGGGGACAAAGTTGGAGACGATGGTTACTTTTCTTAAAATCCAACTAAAGTAGAAAATGAAGCACAATATTTTGGATTTGTGAAAATAGTGGGTAATTCTGCTATAATTTTTTCGAATTGTTCCAATGAGCGATAAATTGCATTAGGTTAGGTGCGTTGCTAATGTATACGACGTAAAAAAAGTTATCGCATATGATATTATAACCAGAATTTTTAATTTCCTTTACCAAACTTCTAACTACATTTTTTCCCTGGTGTCACTCTCTGATTTTATATTTGCCTGTATATACTTCCAATTTTCCAACATACTATGTTATACTGTCGCAAACAATCCAGAATTTTAATCCATACTTTCCAGGTTCAGATGGCATGTATTGCCGGAATGGGCATTTTCCACGAAAAGCAACTAACTGCTCATCAACAGTCATAGACCAATTAGGAATATAAGGGTCTTGTAAATAACTGTTCCACAACTCAAAGCATTCTTTTTGGCTGTTATTTATCACTTCGTATTCTTTTAAGGGGACTCACGACTCTTGAAGTCGAGGAAATAAGGCATATTTTCATACTTTTTGACTCTTTGTAACTATTTCAATTTACTCCCAATTTTTTCAAATTTTATGTATATGATAAATTGATATATTTATTTTAATAAACAAATTTTCAACCCTTCAAATAATTTTAAATATTTTTTTTAAAAAATGCTTTAGATATACCTTGTTTTTTAAGCCTTTTTATTGTATACTGGCTTGCGCGCAAAACTATGAAATTAATTTTACACTTAAATGTATAATTCCTGTTTTATATTTAAAATAAATAATTCAAAATACAATTGAACATAAAACATTCAACATTAAACTCTTTTTCAAATTTTTTTAAAACTGCTCAAAATATACATAAAATTTCCTTAAATTTTTGCATTAATATACCCTTGAAAAAATAACAAAATGTGCAGTGATTGCACTAATTCTCGGTCAGACGCAATAAAAAAAATGATTATGCAGTGATAAAAATTTCATGGAATTATGTTTCACAGTTTTTGAGATATCAGTTGCGGAATGATGCAAAATAATTTTGAGAAAAATGAGTTTAAAATTTTTCTTACCATAAACTTGGTCAGTAATTAAATATTCAGAATATCAATACCTCCGGAACTAAGCGGGATATTTTCATGCGGTTTGCTTTATTTTGTTCAGAAATGATCAGGCTTTAACATGTATTTTGTTTTCAAAAATCGAATGTTTTATTCATTTAAGGGTAGTGAGTCCCCTTAAGTCTCAGCAGCATTATCAAATCTATAACACGTAATATACTTGTGCATCTGTTGCGACTCATAGTACCACGAAAGACTTGTCTACCAAATTTTCATGCTCCAAAGTTCGCATACTGCTTCAATTTTCCATTTATGGGCTCCAATATGCAATAATAAAAGTCCAGTGCACTTTTTTAGTTCTATATTATCGAAAGGTTTCTATTCTTTACTTAATACTATATTGCCTTCGGTGTTTGTTCATTATACTACAATCTCTAAAAGTGTTTTATGAAAATAGATAAGGAATGAAAATGCTTTAGAATCCACTTCACAATTTGCGAATATAGTAGGCCCTGATTATTCAAGCAAAAATATTGATTTCAGAGCGTCTTCCTTAGCGTCTTCCTTGTGGTATGGCAACATCATCAGTATACCATATTTGTATATTATTTTTTGAAACAAAAGTACTATGCGAAGTACATGGGGGTGCTACATTTACTTCCCTGTCATTGTTATCGGATTCTGAATAGGAATGAGAAACTTCGTAACATGTTTCAACATAATCTAATTCACCTTCCCCGGACGACACACATTGATCATCCTCTATGTCGTAATCTATAGTGTCCGGATTTTCCCTTTTTAAAAAAAAATTCTTCCTGAGTCAGTACTGAGTCAGATACTGAGTCATAAGGCAAAGTAAAAAAAGAGAAAAATTAACATTCCTAAAATAGCAAAGCCAGTAAAAACTGCACTCTTTACTAAAGTGCCCCGATAACAAGTATTATTTTCAATCAAAACACAAAAAACATCAATTTAGCAACACCAATCACTCACTATCCGTGGCTGCTGATAAATGACTGGTTGAAAAGTATGCAACTACTTCTGTTTATATCTTGCACGAGATTACCTTGATCAATCCAGAATTTTCTCAAAACTTCACCAAAATGTCACCAAATTTGGCAACATTTGGTGACATTGGCACAAAAATTCATTGCCAAGTTGTATTGTTAGGCGATTATTGTCAAGTGATATCGTCACCACTCATATATGTATTCCAACCCTACATAATTTAAGAGTATATTAAGTCTGTATCAATAGCGAGTCCAATGGATACGCATGGTAAGTAATTAAACAAATTATGAATCAGTGAAAAGTTTTAAACAAAATTTTAATCGCAACTGCATATAAATAAGGTAGAATCTAGGAGGAAAAGTCACGTAATCGCAAAATATTCAGTCTTAATTTTCAGGAGAAAACCTGCATTAAATATTGCCGTCGGGTCCAATGAACCCGTCTGGTAGTCAGAAGGTTAACAATGTTATTTTAAGATAAACAAAAGCGTTCTAGAAATACTAAGGGTTTAAAAAAATTTGCAACACGTTTATATCAAAAGTGTCTTACAAATGTAAATGTAGTAGATATATACAAGTGACAACTAACAATGATATTTTTAAGCACAACAAAAGCATTCGAGAGATATTGAGGATTTAGTATGAAATATTGAGGATTTAATTTGTTAAAAAAATTTATATGAAATATGTCTTACAAGTGTAAATGTAGTAGAAATTATAACAATTATATATTTCAGCCAAACAAAAACATTCTCGAAATATTGAGAATGACACAGTTTATCTAATAAATTATTATGAATGTGTCTTTCAAATTTAATAGTTGTATACATGTCACAATTATTAACAATGAAATTTTTAAACAAACAAAAATATTCTAGAAATATTGAGGATCTAACAATATGGCCAAAAAATTCACATGAAAAGTCTCTTACAAGTATGAATTTAATAGATAATATGTACAAGTTATAACTAACAATGACATTTTTAAGCAAAACGAAAAATTTGTAGCATTATTGAGGTTTTAGCTATTTGCAATTTGTACAATGAATTTACGTGAAAAGTGTCATACAAGTGTAAATGTAATAGATATATACAAGTGATAACTAACAATAAAATTGTTGAGCAAAATAAAATATTTCTAGAAATACATAGGATTTTTCAAAATCTGTCCAATAAATTTTTATGAAATGTGTCTTATAAGTGTAAATGTAGTAGATCTATAAAAGTTACAAATAACAATGACATTTTTAAGAAAACCAAAAACGTTCTAGAAATATTGAGGATTTAACAATTAGCCCAATAAATTTATTTTAAATGTGTTTTTTAGGTGTAAATGTAAAAGATATATACTAGCGACAACTAACAATGGCATTTTCAAGCAAAACAAAAATATTCTAGAAATATTAAGAATTTAACAATTTGTCCCATAAATTTATATGAAAAGTGTCTTACAAGTGTAAATGTAAAATATATTTGCTTTACAGTTTATATAAGTTGAGATTTAAAGCTACATTATGTTAAATTTAAGTGAAGAAAGATCTCATTATTGCAATATTTCTCTTTACGGAACGTATTTCACTGATAGTTCTGTTGGGAATACTTCTTGGTTAGTCATTACCAGAAGCAATTCATATACGCAACGTTCTTGGAACAGTAACCAGACTTAGGAATAATGACTTCCAGACGTAACCAATTTCCTGATCTTTCGAAGTCTTAGAGTAAAAGGAAAACAGTGTCCCAGGGGACTCCATAAAGCAAATACTTGATGTGCTTGAATTGTAACATTGTTAGTCATAATGGAATTGCCTAAATCTTTGTAACTATTTTGTTAATTCCAAAATAACTCTATCTCTGGTTATTACTTCATATTATAATGTAGATATTTGCCTTAATAAGTTTCAGAAAATAAGGTCAAAGCCTAACAAGTTTTCTGAAAGTAGTATTTGTTAGTTATTATAGTCTTCAAATATTTTCATTTTGTTACGAATGAGGTAAAAACAAGAGTAAGAAAATTTTCTTTAGGATGCACCACAAAAACTAATATCTACTCACAACCCAAGAAATTATTATTAATTTAAAATTAAGTATTTGTTCTATTTAGTTCTATTTCTTAAATTTATTACAATTTTCAAAAGAGTTCCGTAAAAATTAGTTAAAATTTCCTTGTACCATTAGATCTAATGCTTTATGTATAGACATCTACACACAATTTAAGTCGTGTTTAGATGTTTGCGAATAAAGGTAATAAAATCTAACATTATACTGATGTTTCATATGCCATACAAGCGTCAAACATTGGTATATTATGCTATAAACAATTTTCTACACAAGTTTCCACTGTCAGACCAGTAACTATACAATTCAGTTTTCCTTTTAGTTTGTAAAACATCTGGATATTAACAGACCATAGTATAGTTGAAACATTACGACAAATAAATTCAATTAGTTGTAGGCGCTTGACGTTACCTTCCAGACATATTAGTCTGGAACAAAGAAATAATTTTAACAGATCGATCCCAGAATAAAGTAAGATGTCCCATTTGACAAATATTGTGTTTTTTAATGTTATTGTTCATGTTTTATTCTCGCTTCGACATGGTCTGTTACACTCCCATACAAAACAATAGAGCGATCGGACGACATTGGAGAAAGCTCCCAGGCGTATTTTAGTTTTAAAAATATCTAAGGATCGCAGTGTTTTTGCAAGATCTCTTAAAGACAGGAAACAGTTACTAATATCAATGTCTTTCAGTATTTAAAACCATCCATAATTAATAGATTCCTCTTTGTTGACACTGTTGTAATTTAGCATTATATCCTTACGATGTTCGGTATCATTGCATAACAAACAGAAAATTTCTCAATTTTCATTAAATTTCAACCTTAATTCATCTATTTTCCACCTGTCTCCCTTTTTTTATTGCAAATCTTCATTAACTGGATGAGGAGTCTCTTGAACAGACTGGGACAACAACACCTTATCGAGTTATCACTGCGATTCACATGGTGATACACAAGTGACACTAATTATCTTATTTTATATCCTAAAAGTTCTCAGTAGAATTCTCAAAATTTTGATACGAATATATCACCAAACTATACCATTGACGAAAAACTTACTGTAACATTAATGTATAATGTAATGTTATTTAAACCTCTTACTGAGAAAGCTTCAGGCCTACCTATATTTCAAACTTAATCAATAAACGTCATCTTTAGAGAGGAAAGTGAGTCTGGAACTTTTGAATATTTTTTATGTCTCACCAGGTTTACGATTATCAAAGACAGGGGTTCCCAACATTTTTCCTTCATGGACCCGTTTTAAAATAATGATTTTCTTCATCGACCCCCTCACATTTTTCTCTATAATATACAACGTACAACATAATTATAATGCTAATAATTGCACATAAAACATTTAAAGATAGCAATTTGACTAAGAATATGAACAAAAAATTAGAAAAAGTGGTTCATTAGGTTTATGTTTTATTATTTTTGTACTATTTTCATTTTCAATTTCACAAATATAAACAGGATTTCTGAAACACAGATTGTAATTGCACAAATATTGCCAAGAGAAAAACGAAACTGCTTCTGATTGGTTGCATCGGGAGGACCCATGTGCTGTTTAAGGTCCAGTGGATTTCCCCAGTTCTGTCTAGTGTTGATACATAAATAAAAGACGACGACGGCATTTGAGGCATATACAAAAGCGTCATGACATTCGACTTTAGATGCGTGGATCACTCCGCCCTATGCAAAAATGTATTTATACATATTAAAACGGATATTATTATGTAATAATTACATTCCTAAAAAAATAAATTTTAATTCGAAAAATTTATCATAGACCCCCAATAGACCCCTGGAATACTATAGACCCTTCTTAAACTTCCATCGACCCCTAAAGGGTCTACCTGAACCCCATTGGAAATCCCTGATCTAAGATAATGCTTACTTTATAGTAATAATAGCTGAGTGGCAACCCGTTGCGTTGCTTCTTCGATTTAAAATGAAAAAGTTTCATTTCTTAATGTTTAAAAACCGTTTAATCACTTTTAGAAATATATTAGAATTTTTAAAAAAGGAAATAATAAGTTAAAATTTTCTTTCTCAAATTTCGGTTTTTGGCTTTTGAAATAATTCTTTCAAATTTCCGTTTTTAAATTTTGCTTTTTAGACAAAAAGAAACTTATTCAATTAGAAAAAATTCTAAAGGTTTTAACTTCTCATTTCCTAAAACTAAAATTATTTCTGGTACTTTAAAATTATTTCTTGATTTCAGTTACTAAATGACTCGTTCTCAGACTCATTCTCAACTAATAATTTTTCCTTTTGGCAACTGAGCAGAATTTCTTTTGAAGAGTAGAGTTCCTGGGGCTTTAACTCCTGTCGCAAGATGCTTATTATCAATGTATATGTGCTCAATAGAAAAAAATATTAAGTTTAAGTAAGTTTAAAGTTAACAGTTACATTAATATAAAAATTAAGTTTAAAATCTTCAAAAAGTAGAAGGGTAAGATAAATTTAAAAATTAGAAATATATAGAGATTAAATAAATTAAGATTAAAATGAAGAATTAAAAACATTTAAAGAAAATTGAAGTTGAAATTAATTATAAAGTTACGGAAAAAATGGCCCTCAGCAAATAAGATGGAAAGTTTACATAATAAAAGAAAAAAAAGCCCTGTGCAGAGTCAAACAATTCGTAATGAGATGATTGCAGAGTTCCGCGGGGGAAAACAAAAAAAATCAAGATATGGAAATTAGGAAGATGCGACACCACCTAGGATCGAACCACAACGTAGGGTTTAGCAGGTCAGCGCGATGGCACTGCGCCATGGCAGCACACAAGCAGGTGAGCAAGATGGGAGGTGTATCGCGGTAAGGCCGAATGTAAATATTAATATCATGGGTGGAAGAAGTGCTTAAAAAATAGAAAGAGAATTCTGGCGAATTCAAAATTGGTGGTGGAAGAATCCTCATCAGTTGCTCATTAATTAGAAACAAATTTCACGAACTTGCTGAAATTATTAGTGAGTAAAATAATAAGTCGAAAAATTACTAACTCGGCATTCAGTTAAAAGTGAGTTTTGCAAGTACGCTCTTTTAGAATGAAAACATTTTTTTTAAATGTATTTGGTATATTTTGGAAGCTGAACATATAGAAAATGCCGATAAATCGTAAAACTGACATTAATAGGTGCAAAAAACCGAAATATTTGTCCATCAAAATTGTCGATTTCGTGAAAATCGGAAAACTGCTTTGGGGAAAAAGTTTCGTTTGCAATGAAAAAGATCTTTAACTTTATAAAAATGTGTATATCCTTAAAGATGAAGAGTTGTAGAGCACATGGAAATAAAAAATTTGTCGATTGGTGGACGGAAAAGTTTAATTTTGCATGCATGAAAATAGTGGAAATTTGCGAAACGGAATGGAGCTGGCCCACCCTAATTAACAGCTGTTTCTTCTGTCCGATTCTTTTGAGTTCGGCGGTTTTAATTTAACAATTAAAAAAGTTTAAAGTTTTGAAAGTTGAGGATCATCAGTGCACGCGTCTCGTCCGTCTGCGTATATCGGTACCAGTCGCGATATCCTGCTAGGCTCAGTTCGCGAGATTAGCCCGTCCCCGTGTCTGCTCACTAACTAACTAACATTTGTTTTCCTTCAGCTGTTAATAGTAAGATAATTTCTGACAATATTAAAAATCGCTAATACATTCTGGAATGTTATGTCTAGATAGAAAATCACCAAAATAGAAATAAAAGCGAATATTTATTATTAATTACTACATATTGGAGCAAAAGTTCGTGATAGTTATTATTGTGATAGCACACCAAAAAGAAATGAAGAAAATCCTAAAAAATCCCTCTCCCACCCTATAAAAAGAAAGAAATCTATGTAGTAAGTACATTTTCGCCCGTTTCATTCGTAATTCTGTGCACGGCGGTAGGAAGCGAACGTCAGGAGCGGAAATGAAACAAATCGGCGAGAGTTCTGAAATTGAATTCAGAATTACCTTCGATAAAATATTTCAATGTATTTTCACATACTTCGTGCGATATTTTTTTTGCATGAAAAAAGCATTAAAATCTGGCAAATTCCGAGATTGCTGGGTATTTCTCCGCTTCTCTGTGGAGTAACAAATTTATTGTGAGATAACATTAATAATTTATAAAAATGATATAGTGCGAAGATTCCCATGAGGCTGATTCGGTAAAATGCTGAGTAAAGAAATTTTGTGGGGGGGGGGATTACGCTGCCTCATATTTTTTGCCTTCTAAACTAATAATTTTTGAGGGAAAAAATTTACTTTTCAGCATTCACTTTTATAATGAAAAAGTCTTACTGGAAATAATATGACATTAAAAAATCCATTCAGGTGTATATTGAAAATAAGTTTTCGTTAATAAAAAGTATGCAACAGACAAATTTTTATTTTTCTCAGATTGATAAAATACGTTTGAAATCTAGTTTTAACGGGCTGTTGAATAGAAATTACTTCTTTCTATATTTCAAAGAATTTTTATTCTGTATTCTCGATTATTTCATTTATTTGATCCATCTAGAATTCAATTTAGCTATACTTGTCGAATTTAATTCGTGAATTAAAGAAGTAAGATTTTTCGGACGAAAAATTTGAGGTTTTTATACAGCTGTTCATTTTTTCTCCTAAAAGCCATTTTTTTCCCCATCGGGAACTATTGGCAACCGTGTAAAAAATTTAAAGACTAACCCGAAACACTCTTACATTTTGATTCCTTCGGGGATTAAAGTGTAGGAAACCATATTCGCACAACGACTTATCCTTACACGAAACATCCTGGTTTTAAAATAAATGTTTAAATGTATGCGCTGCTGAAAATATCTATTAAACTCATAAAATTATTATTAATGTATTTATTAGTGCATTATTTATTAATTATTCAACTGATAAATTTATTTAATAGTAAATTTTCTAGTGTTCTAGTATATTTGTTTGTGCATTAATATATTTATTAGTGTACTAGTGTATTGGTTAGTGTATTAGTATATCTATAGGTGTACTTGTATGTTGGTTAGTGTATTAGTATATTTATTAGTATTATTTTTCAGCGTATATTCATTTTGATTGTATTTATTTCATTTATGTAAATTTCAGATTAGCTATATTTATCGAATTTAATTCGCAAATTGCGATTAGGAGAAACAGTAAGCTTTTTTGGACAAAAAATTTTCTTTTTCTACAGTTGTTAAATTTTTCTCCTGAAACCAATTTTTCCCATCAGGGACTATCAACAATCTTTTAAAACATAGAAATACTAACCAGAAATCTTCTTACATTTTGATTTCTTTCGGGCTTAAAGTGTAGCAAACCATATTCGTACAAAAACTTCTCCTTAGACGTAACATCCTGGTTTTAAATTTAAATTTTAAATGTATGCGCTACCGAAACTATTTATTAAACTGATAAAATTATTATTGGCATATTTATTAGTGCATTATACATTATTTATTAATCTGATAAAAATAATTTATTAGCATGTGTTTATGTTCTAGTATATTTGTTAGTGTATTCTTATACTTATTAGTATTATGTATTATTTTTAAAGCTGATAAAATAATTTATTAGTATATTTAGTAATGTATTAGTGTATTGTCTAGTGAATTAATACAGTTATTAGTATTATTTATCATTGTATATTCTCATTAATTTTATTTATTTGATCCATGTAGAGTTCAGTTTAGCTATATTTGTTGAACACGTCTTTAAACTTAACGTTTTAGTCTCAAAACAATTTTTTTTAAATACATTTTCTGCGACTTTGCTTACAAAATTATTTATAAGTATATTTATTAGTGTACTAATAGATATACTTATTAGTGTACTTGTATATTTTCGAGTGTAATACTGAACTTATAAGTATTATTTATTAGTGTATATTCTCATTAGTTTTATTTACATTTGATCTATAAAGGATTAAATTTAGCTAGATTTGTTGAATTTTACTCCCGAATTGCGATTTTTAAGAGAAAGGATAAACTTTTTCGTACAAAAAATCTGAGCCTTTTCAACGGCAGTTGTTCAATTTTCTCCCCAAAAACCATTTTCCACATCAGGGACGATCGACAATCGTGTAAACATTTAGAGACTAACCCGAAATCCGCATATATTTTGATTTCTTCGAGACTGCAAGTGTAGAAAAACCATTTTCGTGTAACAACTGTCTCCTTTCATGTAATGGTCTGGGTTTTAAAATAAATTTTTAAATGCATGCACCGCGTCATTGCAGATAAAAGTTATTTTCTTGTACAGTGAAACTTCAGTATGGTGGCCCGTAATGGTTCCGATAAAAAGTGGTCGTCGAATAGAGGTTTCTTCCATAACATTTGCTCTGTAGAGAATTTAATGGCTTTCTGAACAAAATATGGCTGTTTAGAGACGTGGCCGGTTAGAGAAGTTTCACAGTATGTTTATTAGTGAACTAATATATTAGAACACAAATAAATATACTAATTAGTGTACCAGTATATTTACCAGTACCAGTATAAATTTTATTTTATATATATATATGCCGCACCTTGTAGACATAATGATGCGTCAGAGGGTGTGAGGTATTTTCATTTTATTTTGAGAAATAAAATATCATTTAACATACTTACCATGTAATTCAATGCTAATAAGTTAAATAATTATCATTACTTGCTAATTAATGCATTATTAGAATTACTAATCATCACAATATAATTCACCAATATGGTAATGAATAATATGCTAATTTTAATCCATATTGTTATCAGTATTAATGCTAATAGCAATGCCAATATTTATAAATTAGCAATAATATTGTTATAAGCAACAGTATATAACTAACAATTATAAATTAAATATTTATATAAGTAAATAATTAGCATTTGAATAATTAGCAAATTGCATTTATATTTAAAAACTAATTTAATTAATTAAATTGAAGAGCAATGGTTTTTGCATTCACAACAATTTTTATGAGTGGTAATTACATTGGGACCAGCCAATGTAATTTATCGTCATGCGCACACAGTATAAGCTATAATTACACGAACGGATAAATTTTAAATGCAAATCATATTATCTTTGGTACGAACTGTAATAGTAGAAAGACATAGACAAGACCTAGCAGGCTTGCGTGAGGGGAAACCTAGACAGTAAAAAGCAACTAAACTGAGGAAGAAAAAAGTCTCTTGATCTTTTAACACTTTCCTTTCCTTTGAAGTACTCTCTAGACATTAACACTTTTCTAATTTGTGGAAAAGTGAAGTATATTTTTTATATTTATGATTTGTCTGGAAACTTAATCGCATTCAACACAATGATTCATTGATGGAGGGTTTTCCTAACGAATCCAATTGCTACCCATACAAAAAAATATGGTAGATGTTAGAAGTTTAGTTTTTCGACTTATCCTTCCTTTATTCGCACATTATGGGTTCAGAATTTAAATTGATTGTTTTAAATTTAATCAGTGTAAGTCTATTTAATTAGCTCTCAAATTTTGACATTCGTTTGAATATAAATATATAATTGTATTCTACAAACTGTTAAACGATGTTTCTATAGAAATATATCAAAACACCGTGATATCAAACTTATCAATTCGGTATATATTATTTACAATGTCCAAAAAACATTCTTAATGGAAGTAAGAGATGTGTCTCCCCGCTCTTTGTTTTACCAAGGATTCCTTTTCTCACCTCATTCCTTTTCTCACCTTTCTTTGTAAAATGAAAGGTCTTGATTTCTCTTTAATTTTTTACGCATTTTTTTATTGTTTCTTTCCTGTCGTGACTAAAGCAGTTCTTCAATACTTCACTATCCTTCTGTCACTCAGGAAAAAGGGAAATCTCTTTAGTCAGGTGATAAAAGCAAACTTACAGCAAAGTTGGTGATAAAGGTAATACCTGCGCCGAGACCTCAGTTACAGACGTTTCTAACTGCAATCTGCTGGATTCTTGCAAGAACCTAACAATAATTGAGGATGACATAAATACTAAAGAATGAACATCATACAATTGGTCAAAATATTAAAAAAGTGGTTGAAACAGTATCTTAACCCTCTAACGGTACAGTGGTTTGAGACGAAGTAAATGGTACGGTCAGGTTGGATCCGACCTGATGTCTTTTTTGATGAGGTTTTTGTTAGAAATAAGTACACAATAAGCATTTTTGTTGTATAACATTTATTGATAATATTTTACATGAAATGAAAATTTTTTTGTAGAAAAAAGACCAACGAATTGTAATTTTTATAAACAATGAAAACCTCTCTGGCATTTACATAGAATGTCGTATATATTAGGTCTAATATGTAATTTAGCCTTGTACCTAGTTTTAGAAGTTACTGAACTAAATTCCCGAGCACACAAAAAGGTAAAAAATAACATATACTGACGTTTTTGGCCTTCAAAATCGAAATAAAAAAATTTTAAATTTAAAATTAAAAAAAAATATATTAGTAATCATGAATAAAGTTTTTCTACAAAGATACTGATATTTACTGCAAACTTATAACTGCAAACGCTCCATCACCTGTTGCAAGACTGCCTGTTAGGATTCCTTATCAACTCGATCTCTTGCAATGAGAGGGGAGAATGCGGGGGGGGGGAAGCACACCCCTGGGTGGGATCTGACCCCCACCGTACCCTATTAGGTACCCCCACCGTACCCTTAAGTCTTTTAATATTTCATAAGATGTAACAACGTTGATAATTTGAAAGAAAACTTAAAAGTATGCTTTAAAATTTGCAAAAAAATTTCTTAGATTTCAAACTCTTGAAAGCTCTCTTCATTTAATTTTTTTTTTCTGAATCAGTTCTATAACGGACATCTATTTACTCACATTTTCTCCTCTTGACATATTTTTCAACTACTGTTATTTTATGATACTCTTTTTCCTATCAATGTTTCATTCCGCGTTTTTGAGTTTTACGCCTTACAACATTAGAGAGTTAGTTTAAAAAGATCAATTTGGGTAAAGAAGTAGAACTGAGCGCACGAAGATAACCTGAATCTGCCTGTCACGTCACTTAACCGTTTTTTGGGAGAGTTTAAACTTATGCCTTCGGTTGCGTGCCGTTCATCAGTTAGGTACGTGGCAGAGAGATAGAGTGAAGCTACAACTGTTTACTAATGCTGTGTTGTTGTTTTTACAAAAAAGGTATAATTACTTAGAGGTGGGTTATACGAGTAAATCCATAACAGACAGCTGTCATTTGTTTGATTGTAATTTACTACGCGTAGAGGAAAACAATCTGAACTGATAGTCTTGGTATTATTCCAAGTATGTAATGGCATATTCCAAGAATATAAGCGAGGGACAAGGCAATGATGATATTTTTATACTGACTTTTTACTGATAAAGAAGGAAACTATAATTATTGTCTATATAGTGTTAGGTCCTCAATTTATTTAACACTTACCGTAAAATATCGAGTATAATACGCACTTTTTTTCACATTTTAGTCCGCAAAAATTAGGGGGCGTATTATACTCGCGTACATAAAAAAACAAAACAAAAAAACGTAGTTTTAAACATTGGATAAACGAACGTACAGCAGCTGTAAGACATTGTCGCAACACGGGTGCGTGTGAATCTGCACTCTGTGATTCATCCACCCGTTTACTAAGCAAGTATTCCTTTTAAACAAACGGAACTCACAGTTCATATCGTTAAGTGAGGATGATGATGGCGATGTATATTACGACGGCAACAGTAATTATGACATGGAAACAAGAACAATAACTGAGCTGTATTCGAGTGAAAGTGATTAAGACTGGTAATTTGACAGTATTGTTTGTTTTGAATTTGAAATTATGTTTTTTTTGTCTACCGAAATTGACGTTTTCGTTTCTTTTTGTTACAAATTTTATTTATATTAATAAATATTTGTGCAATTTTAAAATAAAATATTGAAAAGTTATGGGTGCGTATTATAGTCGAATTTTAATTTTTTCCGATAACTTCGCGCAAAATCAAAGATGCGTATTATACTCGGGTGCGTATTATAGTCAAGATTTTACGGTAATTGTTGTGCGTAATTCTTGTGTTGTGTGTATACACAGTGTTGTTTTTTGTTGTTGTTTTTCAAAGTCGTTATAATTACTTGGAGAGGGTTATACGAGTAAATTCATAACAGACAGTTGTCATTTGTTTGATTGTAATTTACTACGCGCAGAGGAAAAAGACCTGAACGAATAGCCTTGATTTTTTTCCTAGTATTGTTTATGTTCATATGTAATGGTAGTATTGGTTATGTTCATATGTAATGACATTTCGTAATAAGCGAGGGACAAGGCAATGTTCATATTTTTATATTGACTTTTTACTGATAAAGAAAGAATATATATATATATATATATAATATATATATACCCAACAAACACAGAGGCATCGGGCCGGGCCGGATGATTCCGGCCAGCCGATTTCTCCATTGCCGGGCCGGCGCTTTAGGTCAGTATCGGATCCGTCACGGGCTTGTCCTCTCGCCCGCGACTTCCCCGTCGAGTGCTGGGCCGCTTCCGGTAACAATGAAGCTATCGTGCATCCGACTGCGTACCGTGATTGAACCGCAAAGTTCCCGTCGATGTGGACATACAGCCTCACCATTGCCGGAGGCTGACCGGTCGGTTACGGGAGCAATAATTCGTGTCGACAGGCCGTCAAATACCCATCTTGAAACCATCAAAGCGCCGTCGATCAGGGTTACTTTCCAATGCTGGGCCATAATTGGAACTCCGACAGATTTTCTAAGTTTTTCTTAGACCCCTTCCTTTCACATGCTTTTTATTTTTATTAATGAGATTGTTTATGATAACAGTACTTGTGATAACAGTGTTTATGATAACATTTGATATACATCAGATGATATATATCTGATATATATCTGTAGATATCAGATGTTATATATATAATACTTGATATATATAACATCTGATATCTACCCTTACACTTTATTTCTTTTTTTTTTCTGGCTCTCCATGTATAACTAGTATTAATATTTTTAACTTTTCTCTTTTTCTCGTGTATTTTCAGGTAATAGAAAATATTAATCTCTGCTAAAACCTAAAATTTTTGTTCAGAATAATCCCTTAAAATTATATTTTGTACATGTTATTTTAAGTAAAGTTCGTAAATGTTCTCGAGATAAGAAAATTATAATATTTTCCATAGAGGAAATTTATTTCATTCTTCTCAAAGTTAAAAGTGAGGTGTATTACATATTTGAAAACCAAGAATTACCCGATTATATAACTTTAATTGTTATAATTTATTTGAAAATAATTTAAAATTAAAATTGAAAGTAGTTCAATGTTTTATAAATTTTGTCAGTACTTTTTTAGTAGTTGACAAGTGAAAAAAATTCATAGTTTTGCATATCAAAGAATGGTTCATTGTTAATGCTTAGCTGTTCAAGAAATATTTTGTTTTGAGACATCTTCAAATACGTCTTGATAAGTTTATTCTTTGGTGATAAAAATAATAATATTCTGTCATCCTACAGTCTTATATTGCTGAATACGATAAGACTGAAAAAAGGACTGAACAAAATTTATAAAACATTGAACTACATTCAATTTTAATTTTAAATCATTTTCAAATAAATTACATAAATTAAGATTATATAATCGGGTAATTAGTGATTTTCAAATATATATTACACCTCACTTTTAACTTTGAGAAGAATGAAATAAATTTCCTCTATAGAAAATATTATAATTTTCTTTTCTCGAGAAAATTTACGAAGTTTACTTAAAATAACAAGTATAAAATATAAACATACCTCTCGGTCATTGTCCAATGACGGTATATTAAAAAAATGTTGGAAATAAAGAAAATCCCACACAGTCGAGCATCGGAGAGATAGGAAATGTTCAACCATGTAGAGAACTGCAGACATTAACTGTGTCGGAATAATTGGCATAAATAGCGTGCGCCATAGGTTTCGCCAAAACAACATCGCCAATTTTTATACGTCCTGTATAAAAGATTGGCGACTGCCCAAAGAGCATTCCCGTCTATTTTTAGAATTACCCCCCCCCCCACACACACACACTCATTCTCAGAAAACGGTCCTCTACTTGCACCTACAAATGTCCACGGAGGGAGGACACAAAGGATCTCACCACCCCAAGCGAGGCACAGCACACAGCTGGAAAGTCGAGAGGGGGAGGGGGAGGGGTGGGGGCGGATGCGCGGTTAAAAAAACTTAAAACTAATTTATTAGTAAAATAATGAATATAAAAATATTATCATTATGCTAGATAACTACTTAGAGTTAAAAATGAATTTTACAAGTATAACTGGAAATAAACAAAACTACATTGGTTTTAAAAACGCTACTCCACGTAGCAACCAGTTGGGAAATACATTTTTCGTTTTTGTTTTAACACGTTTTAACCCATCAATAGCGTCGGTTAGGGCGGTTTTTGTCAGGTTGCAGGAAAATACTATTTTATGCCCTGAGCCTATAAATCACGGCCCGGGATAATTTGCACTATATTAATTTTGAACGTGTCCACCTCAAAAACTGAAAAACAAAGCTTTTTGTCTCTAATTTTTGTGCTGGATTTTGTGATTGCTGACCAATAAAAATATTTCACAGGTAAGGAAACTTGATGATATTTTTTCATTAAAATATCACAGCACCTCACTAGAATCAGCAGAAATCCATCAAATATGCCTCATTATTTACAGTGGCTCCCAAAAGTGTTCGTACACTTACGATTTTCAATGAAATAGGGGTCTATCCATTAATTAAAATGAATATTTCAGAATGCGTATTTAACAATAAGATGTATAATCTAGTCTTAACAAAACTACATGAAATATTTTAAAAACATAGTAAAACTTTATTTTTAAGAAACCAGTAATCAAAAAGTAACAAAAACTTTATCCCACAACAGTCATCGAACACTTGTAAAAAAATCTCTACTTAAAAGAAAATATTCTAATTTTTCGTTAAATTAATATTTAGTAGGATATCCTTTAGCATCAACAACAGCTTTTAAACGTCTGGGAATAGATTGCACTAGTTCTTTTGTAATTTCTGCATCAATGTTCATCCATTCTTCCATCATAATTGTTTTTAGTTCGCTTTTTCTTTTAAAAATGTCGTGTTTTCGTACTCGAACCTCCAGTTCTCTCCAAAAATGTTCTATTGAGTTTAAATCTGGCGATTGAGGTGGTGTTTTCAAAACTTGTGGACAATTATAGAGACACCAGAGGCGAACGTTGAGAGCCGTGGGCTTAGGATCGTATCTTGATTAAAAAAAATTAAAAATTTCAAATACCCAAATTTTAGGCTGATAATTTTAAATTGTCTCTTAAAATATTTATATAAACAGCACGATTCATTATGCCATCAATAAATACCAAATTACTTAGTCCTGATGTTGACATGCACTCCCACACAAGGACACCTCCACCGCCATGCTTAACTGTTTCTACTAAGTTCTTAGGATTAAGTTCCTCATTTTTTCTTCTCCATACAATTATACGCCCATCGGAACCAAAAATGATAAACTTGCTTTCATCGGCAAATAAGACATTATTCCAATAGGTTTGGGGCTTATTAATCATTGATAGTGCGAAGGAAAGCCCGAGCTTTCTGTTTTTCTCACTCACAAAAAAAATTCTACGGGCAGAACGCCCATATAATCCAGCTGCTCTGAGAACTCGTCGAACAGTTTCAGGTGAAATTGAAGTAGAAAATGGTTCATTAAATTCTGCAGAAAGTTTTACAGCACTCAAACGTAGATTTTTCACAAATTTTCTAATTAAAAATCTCTCATCACGTTTTGTTAACTTTGCCGGGCGACCTTTTCTTATCTTGATTTTGATCCGATTTTCTTCTTTAAAGCGTTTTATCACATACTGCACAGTATAATGGGATAAATTAAGTAATTTAGCAACATTCCGAACTGATTTACCACAACTATGATGAAAAATAATCAATTTTCGATCAATGCTGTTTGTTGTTTCTTTGCAAGCCATTTTTAAATAATAAATAGAATATTACGGAATAGGCAAGCAAAAATTAAAGCCAAATGATATTTTAAATGCCACCACAATTCAAAAATAAAAATAAAGCGCCAGGCGATAATTTTAGTTATGAATTTATCCGAAAATATTTCAGTGTACGATGACTTTTGTGAGATAGTTTTTGTTACTTTTTGATTATTGGTGTTTTAAAAATAAAGTTTTACTATGTTTTCAAAATATTTCATATAGTTTTGTTAAGAATAGATTATAAATCTTATTATTAAATGCCCATTCTGTAATATTCATTTTAATTAATGGATAGATCCCTATTTCATTGAAAATCGTAAGTGTATGAACACATTTTGGAGCCACTGTAGGTGTTCATATTCAAAATGAACTATTTCCCTTTTGGAACAAAAAATAAGACATGAAATAATATCACTCTTAAAATTTTGTAAATATTATTCTACTATTTTAGATTCCACCCCTGATCTAAGCAACCAAGACCGACTTACTGTTGTAGTAAGATTTGTTCTATTAAGTAATAAATCAAAGCAAATGGAAATTAGGGAGCATTTTTGGGGGATTTATTTCAATATCAGATTTCCTTGAAACAGATAAATCAAATAGGTCTACAAAATGTAAATATGTGGAAAGTATGTTACATGATCCATTTAAAAATGAAAAATATATTATAGCTGAAGATTTATGCTATGAAACTGACAACATTGCCCTCTATATTTCCCTTGAAATGAACGCGTTAAATGTGATTCAATACCTATTTACAAACGACCTCATCTATCTGTGTCCAAATTTAGTGATTACCATACGAATTTTATTAACATTGCCTGTGACTGTGGCTAGCGGGGAAAGAAGCTTTTCAAAACTTAAAATAATAAAAAATTATTTGAGGTCTACAATGGGACAAGAAAGGCTTTCAGACTTATCTATTATTAGCATCGAAAAGGACATTTCGGAAGATATAGATGATCAGATATTATAACAGAATTTGCATTAAAAAAAGCAAGGAAAGTAAAGATTATCTTTTTGACTGACTTATTAAGTATATGTATTAATAGATATGTGTTGTATGTATTTAATATAACGTATTCATTTAGTTGTTATATCAATACATTAATAATTATTATGTTAGGTTATAAAATTAAAAAATAAACTGAATTTATAATATTTTCTGTAATTCGTTGTTTCATTTAAGGTAAAAATATTTCAGAGAAATTTCAATTAATCCATAGGGTATGAGGGGGGGGGGAATTATTCTCGCACACGTATGGCAGCTACCCTAGAAACTGCCCTGTATTTACTAGCACATCAAAAGCTACTAAATTACTGTCAACATTTACATACATACAAACACACACTTTCTAATTTTATCTCTGATGAGATGGAGTTTGTTTTTATAAAGCATATTCGAAAAATATGAATGCAGTTCATTTCAATGGGTGTTAAAACTTATAAAGTATTTGTACCTACATTTACATATACGTTGGTCTGCTATATGAAATTTATTTTCAGTCATCAATTATTTTTATTTCATTTCCTAGATTCATTCTTTATTGTTCTATACATCACTAGCTATAAAGTATGCGAATAAATACTGTAAAAATGACGAATAAAATTCAATGTACCTCAATATTTTAATAACAATATTATGACTGTATAGAGGTTTAAAAATGTATGATATGTTTTTAGTGTTTAATCTGTTAAACATTTATTGAAATGCATTCGGACGCAATTTCATTTAAAAGAGAACTGTCACTCGAAGTATTTTACTTTATGCTATGAATATATCTATCTTCTGATAAATAAAAACGGTCATGTTATTCATTACAAAATCAATATACTTACCCCCCCCCCCCCGCGAAAAAAAAAGTGCCAAAATAAGCTAAAATGGTCATGTTTCTATAAAAAAATGGCTCCAATTCCTGCGTCACGAAATATTTAAATCATGAAATAATTATCAACACCATCACCGAAAAATTTGAAGTCCAAATAAGTGTAACCCCGCGGTCTACCAAAAAACGAAATGTAGCGCCTAACGAAATTCATATTGGCCCAATGGAACTGGTGGTAGGGTTGCCAAGTAAATCGCAGACAACCTGAGTATGAAATGAAGCGCCAGATAGATACCCGCTTTGGCATCCAAGAGAGTCTGCCGAAAAGTCCGTCTTAATCAAAATGAAAAACAAATTTAGGCAGGTACTACTCTTTGCTCTCCTGTGCATAAACTCTTGATCGAAAAAATTATCCATTTGTAAGTGGATGTTTATTTCATTTCTATATAAAAGCCAAAAATAAATTAATATAATCTAACAATAGTTGATGTCTGTCAAAACACGACGGCTAGATAGTAAATAAATGTACTAATACACAAATTATATTCAACACATCATTGTCAAATGTTGAAAATCATAATAATGCGCAGAAACAAATTGTGATTAAGCGGCTTCGCGCTTAGTGAGTATCTAAAGACAGATTTAAAAATGTCACTGAGCATGCGCAGAAAGCAATTTTTTAAAATTGTAAATTATCGCTAATTAAACAGCATGAAATAAACAATTTCCATGAGGTTTACTGTTGTATTTCACAAATATAATTATCATAAAAATAAATAAGGCAGAGATATATCTAGAGAGACTTCTCGGAATAAACGTGTTTACCATTAAAACATGTCACTGAGCGTGCGCGGAAACAGTGAGTTTCTAAAGACAGATTAAACATGCCACTGAGCATGCGTAAAAATCAATTGTAAATTATCGCTAATTAATGGAAATTGCTGTCACAAAAACCAAATTTAACAAATCTACAGATTACAATCTTTCGTACAACCAAAATGAAGTAAATTGATGCAGTAGTTTTCTCTCACGGACTGCACAAAAAGTCGGCTTAGCAAATTAAATATATAGATGATATATATTATGCATATATCACATAGTATAACCGAAAGATTATATTATGTCAGCCGTATACTCCTGATATAATTCAATCTTTTCATACAAGGAAAATTATGTGAATTTTTCGTGCAAGAGAAGTTTCACAAAAGTGAAATAAATATTTATGAAAAGTCTGTTTAATCTAATCTTCGCCTTCCCTTTCAAATCCATAATTCTGATGCAGATTTCTGTTACTTGTGATTACGAATCGGACTATCGATTCCGGACGTTACAGGGAGAGCGGTTTCGGGTCGATTCCTATCCAACCATCACCGGCCCTCAAACAGGTACACACTACGGGATTCCGCGTCGGAGATTCGTAAATCACCCGGCAACGGTACGGATCATTTTACCCGAGCCTATCGTTCTACCGGCGCCTCCAGAACCGGCCCGTCAAGTTGCCGTCAGTCTTGTGTTTGTAGGGTATATATATATATATATATATATATATATATATATATATATATATATATATATATGTCACGAATAGTTATTCGTAACTTTATTAATTAGTTTCTTATTAATGCAGGCCCCCTTTTTTGTAACTATAAATAGGGTGATTATTGTAAAATAGCCTGAATGGCGATCAACCCAGTAATATGGCAGCCTTTGGCGTTGGCCCAAGCTAACCATCGCGCCAAGTGGGCGCTACAATAGCGGCTAGGACAGGTTCCGGCAGAGATGGTCAGTGACCTTTTTTCCCTCTCTCGTGATGGGTATAGAAGTACCATTCCTAGGCTAGGCCTAAGAAGTTCCCACGTGGGGGGCAAAGTGAACACAATAATGTGTTTAATGTGAGTATTTTTTTATCATTACCATTTGACCATACCGTTATTACCTTGTGTGTTTTTTAAATGCTAATTTTAATAAATCTATTTCTTTTAACTATTCAGTGAGTCAGGCCATTCTTTTCTTTGTAAACTGTGCAGGCTATGTATTTTATTCTAGGTATGTAGATCTATTACTTACTCTAATATACACAACGCATAAAGTTTTCCACTATACGGTTTGCCATCTTGTGCAATTTCATGGTTTATTGTTTTCATAGTTTTTCTTGTGATGCACGTTAACATTTGTCTAATTTTGGCACATGGCCGCATACTTCAGGTTACTTTGTAATCCTGTTGCATCTAATTTAATTTACAGGCATCAGTTTATCTACTCCCCTCAATAGTAATGTAAGTGTAGTGTTAGTCACCCAACCTAATTATTAATCCTTAACTTTGTTATCCTCCAGATTTCTAATTCCACAATTAATGTTCCGTATCCCAGTTTGTTCGGTAACATATTAAATAACATCCCTTAACATATAATTATTCCATAACATATGGAGCCGCGTACCAGCTCTGAGTTAATTGCAAATAGTAATTTATGTTTGGTGTGGTTCCCTGACTGAAGAATAGTTTATTTTTTTTTTTGTTTTGTGTAAATTTGTATCTATACTAAATTGGAAATGTTTCTTAAATTTTGTTAACACGCTCAACCAGTGTTTTAGTATCTGTGAGTCATTTTACCTATTTATTGAATTCATATTTATTATAGTGTGTGTAATTATGTATGCATTTCGAATCTATTTTGCTTGTAACTAGTAAGTGTCGTATTTTTCATAAGTATATGCACATGTCACCTATCATTTTTATTTGTCGTATTATGTGTTATTTTAATATTTAAAATATTACTTGAAGAAAGCTAAACCTACCGTTGTTTTTTTGTTTCTTTCACTGCTGACTTATTTTTATTCCCTCGCCTGTGTTAGTCATAACTTGTTTAGCCTTATGCCTAGATCAAATAATAGTATGATGGCTAATTCACATCCTTTTCAAATTAATATTGCTCCATGGGATGGCGACCATGAAACATTTAATTTGTTTAAACATCAAGTAACTCAAGTCTCTGACTTAAATAAATGGTCGGCAACGCACACCGCTGCATTTATAAAATCCAAACTGATCGGTGCTGCATTAAAGTTTGTGAGCTCATCCCAAGACCTGTTGCAGTCTGATGACCCAAACGTAGTGCTTAATGAACTCAGTGATTTTTCTCTGAATAAGGAGGAGTGCACTAATTATGCATGTGTGACGTTAAATTTGCTACCAGGTGAATCAGTAAAAAACTTTTCGTATAGACTGTCTCAGCACATAACAAAACTCTATCCACAAATCAAGGATAGGAATACCATTGATTCTTTGAAATTTGTACAATTGATGGCTGCTTTACCCTCTTCATTTAAAACTCAGCTTTTAAAAGAGGATGTAAAGGAGTTTTCTATTGCTGTAAGGAGAGCTCAAACACTTCAATCCATTGACTCTCATATAACTGGTGCTTCAAATTCTGAAGCAGTGGATAGTAGTGCTGAAGTCTTTTTGTTAAAGCAGGAAATGTCAGCTCTGAAACAAAAACTTAAGGTTTTAGACCAGGGATCAAGTTCCCAGTGTACGAAAAATGACTCGCAGATAGTGTCTAGTGTAAGCCCACAAAAATGTAATTATGTAAATAATAATGTGAGCTATAAATATAATAACAGGGTACGTCATAATAATGCTAATAATAGTAAGTTCAAGCCTAAGCAGAGAATGGTCTGTGAATTTTGTGAGAAGGCAGGGCATACTGCCAAGAATTGTTTCAAACTAAAGCATGCCTTGCAAAATCAGTCAAATAAGCACCCTAGAAGAAATAATGTAAATAATAATGGCAGACCTAATTCATATAGAAGTCATAATCGCAGTAATTATATGTCTGATCTTAATCCAAATGCTGCTTCCTATAATGGTAATTCTAAACTCTCAATGAGAGCTGATGTACCTGATGGTGTCAGTTCTCAACTTTTGCCTCATCCATCAGTTAATGACTACTTTGACTATATTGTAAATCCTCAGAGTGAACCTATAATAGCTAAAACTGTTGCTACTCAAACCAACTGTGTAATTAGAATGCAGAGTCATGCTAATACACAGACTGAGTTTAGTGAAGCTTCTAATAATGATAATACCTTGCATCTTAATTTTAATGTGTCAACCAGAAATCCTGTACTTCCATTAATTGAATTAAAAATTAACAATTTTAACTGTAATGCATTAATTGACACAGGATCTTCCATCTCGTTGATCGATAGTGAGTTCTTTTACAAAAACAAGGACAGTTTACAGTATAAAAATATTTCTAGAAGTGTTGTCATATCAACACTTAACTCTAAAATCCATTTCTCTGCTTGTATAATCTTAACATTTAAAATTCAAAACAAATTTTTCAAACAGTCTTTCTTTGTCACTGATTTTCAGGACAAACAATTTTCATTCTTGCTTGGCTATGACTTCATCAATGCTAATAGGGTTATCTTAGATACCCCTGTAAAATCTGTAAAAATTAATGATATTAATGTACCTTTATTACCCCAAAATCAACAAAATGTGGTGTCTGAAATTAATAACAATGCTAACTGTGGAAATAAATGTAGTAATTCTGTACATTGTGTAAAAAACTGTATTGTGACCAGCTCACCTAATACATTACCTGATAATACTGTAAAATTAATTCAAAAAATCATTGTACCACCTAATGAAAGTAAATATGTACAGGTGGGTGCTAAGATACATAGTATTGATAATGTCAACAACTACTTTATGTTTGAACCTTCAAACCATAATAATTTTATTGTATATCCATCAGTTCATGAGTATATTAATCAAGGCAAAGATTTCAATTTTTTTATATGTATAACAAATGTGTCTAATGCCTCAGTACATCTTAATAAAAATATGGCAGTTGGCAGACTGCAGGATGCACTGATTGAAAATGATCATGTATCTAATTTAAACAAACATGAGTGTTCGTTGTTATGCACAAATTCAAATACTTCTGAACAATGTAATCTCATGTATAATACTAATGATACTTATGAATCAGTTAATGTAATTCAACCATCTGGTGAAATGTTAGAGGCTAGACGTAAGGAATTTTCTGTTACTAATTTTGATTTAAATCATTTATCACAGTGTCAAAGACAATCTATGTCCACCATGTTAAGTGATAATTTTGCAGCTTTTTCTGCATCTCTCAGCACTCTTGGTCACACCGATAAAATAATTCCTAAATTGAACTTTTCTCATGATTTCCCTGTCAAAACTCTCCCTTTCCCAATTCCCCAATCTTTGCAAACTGAAGCAAAGAGGCAATTAGAGGAACTTCAGGCAGCTGGAATCATAGAGAGGTGTGTATCTGAGTGGGCTTGTCCCATGCTTCTGGTCAAGAAGAAGCCTGACTCTTCTGGTCATGTTGCTTTCAGATTAGCGTTAGATCTGAGACTAATTAACCAAATCATCCAGAACTCGTCTTACCCTCTACCTAAAATCCAGGATATAATCTCAGCCATGGCTCAGTTTAAATATTTTTCTTCTGTTGATCTTAAGAATGCTTATCATCAAATTAATTTACCTCAGGAATATCATGATAAGTTAACCTTCACTACAATGTGGGGATCCTTTCGTTACAAAAGATTGGTGTTTGGGTTGAAGACTGCAGCTTCAATTTTCCAGGCACTAATTGATTCTGTAATAGAAGAATCCAAATTGTCTGGTGTGTTTGCATACCAAGATGATATTGTCATTTGTAGTAATTCTTTTGAGGAAACTTCTCTTAAGCTTAAAACCTTATTCAATCTGTTCATTAAATATAACTTAACTGCTTGTCCTCAGAAATGTACTTTTCACACAGAAGATATCAATTATCTAGGTTTCAAAATAGCTCATGGTAAAATTTTTCCAGTGTCTACCAATATCCAAAAAATCACTGCTTTTGAACCTCCTAAAACCAAGAAACATCTTAAACGCTTTATTGGGTTATGTGGATATTATCGACATTTAATACCTAAATATGCTCATCTCATGTACCCATTAAATGTGATGACTTCACCATCTGTTCCCCTCAAATGGGATCCTGAAGAACTACAGGCTTTTCAACAGCTCCAAGCCATTTTTTTCAAGGCACCTTTTGTTATCCAGCCAGACTGGAGTGCCAGTTTTTATATCAATACTGATGCTTCTAAGCAAGCAATTTCTGCTGTTTTTCTTCAGAAAGTAAATAACCAGTTCCACCCAATCTCATACTTCAGCAAGACTTTGAATAAAGCCGAATCTAATTATCCAGCAATTAAACTGGAGTTAATGGCAATTGTGAAAGCTTGTGAAGCCTTTCGACACTACCTTTATAACCGTCATTTCCATATTTTGTCTGACTCCAAACCTCTTAAGCATTACAGGAAGACTAGTTCTCCTGCCAACCTCATAACTAGGTGGTTAATGACTTTAAGTGAGTACACTTTCACTTTTTCCCATATACCTGGTAAACAAAATTTTATGCCTGATCATTTATCCAGAGAACCTAATGTTGTCACTCAAACACTTGAATCTCATCCTGAAATCTTACAATCAAATGAAATTTTGCCTTGTATAAATCATGAATCCATTAATACTCATACTGTGAATAATAGCTCTAATTGTAATGTGGTGCAATCTGGTAATCATAAGATAGAGTCTGTAAATAATTCCTTGGTTGAGCCTGTTAATAGGTATGGTCATGGTAAAGAAGAAACTCACAAGTTTTTACCATCTTTTTTATGTAAATCTAATAATGTGTTTTATATTGATAATAGTGTAAATGATAACCAGGGCACACTGAATAAGCAAATAGTTTTTGAAAAGGTCTTAAGGTTGACAACTGTGCAAAATAGTCTATTAAATGAAATAACACCAGGGGAGGTATTGTCTGCACAAATTAAAGATAAAAAGCTTGGTCCCATTTATAATAAGATTATAAATCATGGAAGTTCTGATGACAGACAGTTTGTAATCGACAAAGACTCTATGGTCCTCATGACTACAAAGGATGGTCACCATGGGGAGAGGATTTGTCTACCTGAGTCCTTACTTAATAAGGCCATTGGAATTGCTCACACTATTCATTTAGGTGTTGCAAAAACATTCCAGCTTGTGGCCAAAAGATATTTCTTTACTGGTCTGTTTCACAAGGTCAAGCAATTTATCAGAAATTGTTCAACTTGTGCTACCACCAAGAATTTAAACATATATAAAGCTCCACTTCAGGCTAGTCCCATTCCTGAAAGGCCTTTGCAGATAGTATCCATGGATATCCTAGGTCCATTTGAAAATAATGTGTTTGTGCTTAATATTGTGGATCATTTTTCTCGCCATCTTCAACTGTATCCCCTAAGCAGGATCAAGGAAAATGATGTGGTAGAAGCTTTATTTAATTACATCAATATTTTTGGTCGTCCTGAGACATTGTTAACTGATAATGGTACTCAATTTACCTCTGCTGTATTTAATACCTTCACTGAAAAGTTTAGCATTCAGTTAAAGCATTCAACTGTTTACCACCCTGAAGCAAATGCAATTTCAGAAAGGGTAAACAGATCCATTAAAAACACCATTTATGCCTTACAAAAATCTGGAGTGTCACTAAGACATGCTCTCGCCTTACATTGTGCAATATATAATTCTTCAATTCACCCTGCCACTAAGGCATCACCTAATCTTGTGCATTTTGGAAGGGCACTTCCTTTAATAACTGATACATTTAACTTTGATTGTAATATGCCTCATCTTGATGTATCTCATTATGTCCAGAACTTGTGTGATACCACTGCAACATTGATGCAGCAAACCTTTGAAAACTTAAAATCTGCCCAAAATAGCCAAAATAATAAAGTTAATGCCAAAAGACATCTACGTAAGTTTTCTGTTGGTGACACAGTATACCTTAAGTCGCCAAATAAATTCAATTCAAAATATAAGGGTCCATATGTTGTAAAAAAGGTTATTTCTAAAATTGTTATGCTTATTCAAGAGTGTGAAAATCCTAATGCACCTCTACTAAGGAGACACATAAACCTTCTTTTCTGGGCTCCACCCAGACAAGCTAATAATGTTAACTTGTGCGATAATTATTGTTCGAGTCCTTTGGTCTCACCTCTTCCAGAATCTACTATCCAAGAACAGGATCCTGATGTCTTTCCTGTAGGCGAACAGCGTGAAACGCTTCCAGCTGAACAAAATCAACATGTAACAGATATAAGTGATGATGTCCCTGTGGTACCTGTTGCCTCGCCACCCCAGAGATACAACTTGCGTCCACGTGGGAAGATTGTCTCCTCATAATCCTCACAAGTCCTTTTTATTGTTAAGCTACTTAATAGTTCCTGTTACTCACCAGATGATAATCACTCAGGTTACAATTATTGTTATGTGCAACTGGATATCTACACACTCATTATGTGCCTTTCTGTTTGTCTTGTTTGCTTTACATAATTTTGTACAGGCACAATTGCTCTCATTATTTATGTGTATGGTCATTTCTATTATTATTTATGTGTATGGTCAATTGTTTTTTTTAAGTACATATGTTTAATTTTTAATCCCTTGATGGACAATTTTGTATGAAACATTCTTTTAAATCAATTTGTTTTTTTGCCTTACCTATGAACCAATACTCTGTGCCAATATTGCACATTTTTGTGACCTTGATTCACAATAATTTAATAAGTAGGCTGGCCACCTATCTTTATTATGGGAGATACATAGAGAAATGCTGTAAATGCTTAAATGCATTCTGGTAATTAAGAATACCTTAAGTTAACCAATTTGTTTGCTCCATTAGTGTGTGCCAGTGCACGGGTACTCACTTCACCTTTTCATTTATGGAGTGCAGCACTGTTCTGCTTTATGGTTAACGTGTCATGTAATTGACTAACCTTGTTGTGTTGACTATTGTCACACTAGGTTTCTGCAGCAACTCCCTAACTTTTAATATCATGCAAACATGTTACTGTCACTGCATGTTGTGTTAAAATTTTAATTGAGTAAGGCTTATGTATAATGTATTTTGACCATTGTCAAAATTTTGATCAATATTTGTAATATGCTCATATGTCGAGCAAAAGTTTTTGTGGAATACTCACATACCCATTTTTTATGCCGTATACCTAAGCTGATTTCTGTATCTTGACTGTACTGGGCCAAACAACCAAAAGTACTAGCTTTTGTTTTATAACAGTAATTTAAACTTGTTCTTGCCAACTTGTGGTTAGGCCTGCGCAACCTAACTACAGGTCTGTAGGAAGTATTTTTTTTTCTCTCGTTAATGGGGAGGATGTCACGAATAGTTATTCGTAACTTTATTAATTAGTTTCTTATTAATGCAGGCCCCCTTTTTTGTAACTATAAATAGGGTGATTATTGTAAAATAGCCTGAATGGCGATCAACCCAGTAATATGGCAGCCTTTGGCGTTGGCCCAAGCTAACCATCGCGCCAAGTGGGCGCTACAATAGCGGCTAGGACAGGTTCCGGCAGAGATGGTCAGTGACCTTTTTTCCCTCTCTCGTGATGGGTATAGAAGTACCATTCCTAGGCTAGGCCTAAGAAGTTCCCACGTGGGGGGCAAAGTGAACATAATAATGTGTTTAATGTGAGTATTTTTTTATCATTACCATTTGACCATACCGTTATTACCTTGTGTGTTTTTTAAATGCTAATTTTAATAAATCTATTTCTTTTAACTATTCAGTGAGTCAGGCCATTCTTTTCTTTGTAAACTGTGCAGGCTATGTATTTTATTCTAGGTATGTAGATCTATCACTTACTCTAATATACACAACGCATAAAGTTTTCCACTATACGGTTTGCCATCTTGTGCAATTTCATGGTTTATTATTTTCATAGTTTTTCTTGTGATGCACGTTAACATTTGTCTAATTTTGGCACATGGCCGCATGCTTCAGGTTACTTTGTAATCCTGTTGCATCTAATTTAATTTACAGGCATCAGTTTATCTACTCCCCTCAATAGTAATGTAAGTGTAGTGTTAGTCACCCAACCTAATTATTAATCCTTAACTTTGTTATCCTCCACATTTTTAATTCCACAATTAATGTTCCGTATCCCAGTTTGTTCGGTAACATATTAAATAACATCCCGTAACATATAATTATTCCATAACAATATATATATATATATATATATATATATATTGTTCATATATAATTAGTTCCTCACTTTATTTAACACTTAATTGTTGTGTATATGCACAGTGTTTATATTTTTTTCAAATAAGACAGTGTAATCCCTTAGAGGGGGGTTATACGGGTAAATCTTTAACAGACAGCTGCCATTTGTCTGATTGTCTTTTAATAACGGTACAGAAAACAAAACCTGAACTGATAGTCTTGGTTTTATTCCTAATATTGGTTATGTTCCTATGTAATGACATTTCGTAAGAATATAAGCGAGGGACAAGGCAATGTTGATATTTTTATATTGACTGTTTACTGATAAAGAAAGAAAATATTTTTATTGTCTGTATATCATTAGTTCCTCACTTTCTTTAACACTTAATTGTTATGTAAATACACAGTGTTGTTTTTTATTACAAACACAGTATAATCCCTTATAGGTGGTTATACGAGTAAATCTATAACAGACAGCTTTCATTTGCCTCATTGCATTTTACTAAGCGTAGTGAAATTATCCTGAATAGATAATCTTGGTTTCATTCCTAATAATCGTGATGTTCATATGTAATGGTAGTATTGGTTATATTCATATGTAATGACATTTCGCAAGCATAAAAGCGAGGGACAAGACTATAAGGATATTTTTATATAGACTTTTTAAAGAAGAAAAATATATTTATTAATCATATATAATTAGTTCTTCACTTTTTTAACACTTAATTGTCGTGCATAATTGTTGTTTTGTGTGTATGCCAAGTGTTTTTTTTTGTTTGTTTTTCTGTAACAGATATGTTATAATTATTTAGAAGGTTTGTTAATCCATAGCAGACAGCTGCAATTTTGTATTGCATTTTACAACGTGTAAAGAAAAAAAACAACTTAAACCGACAGTCTTGGTTTTAGTCCAAATTTGTAATGACATGTTGCAGGAGGATAAGCGAGGAACAAAGCAATGATGATATCTTTATATTGATTTTTTACTGATAAAGAAGGGAAATATATTTATTGTTCATATATAACATTAGTTCATCATTTTGTTTGACACTTTATTGTTGTAAAAATTTGTTGTGTTGCGTGTATACACAGTGTTGTTAATTACAAAAACGGCATAATTCCTTAGATGATGTTATAGGTTTAAACCCATAACAGACAACTATAATTTATTTGATCGTAATTTACGACGTGTAGAGAAAAAAACAACAACTTAATTTGATGGTCTTGGATTTATTCCAAGTTTGTAGCGACACGTCTCAGGGATATTAAGGCACGGACAAGGCAAACGATATTTTAACACTGACTTTTTTACTAATAAAGAAGGAAAATATATTTATTGTGTATAAATCATTTGCTCTTAACTTTCATTGACACTTCATTGTTGTGTGTAATTGTTGTTAGTAAAATTGTTGTGTTGTACGTATCTGTTTTACAATGACTGTAAAATTACATAGATGATTTTATTCCTGTAAATCCATAACAGACAGCTGAAATTCATTTGACTGTAGTTTGCTACGTGTGGATAAAAAAGCATAAACTCACGTTCTTGATTTTATTCCAAGTTTATAATGACATGTCGCAGGAATATAAGCGAGAGACAAGGGAATGGGACATTTTTATAATCATCTTTTACTGATAACGATGAAAATTATATTTATCGTTTATATATCCTCATTTTCTTTAGCACTTACCGTATTTTTCGGTTAAAAAGACGCAACTGTTTACATAAAAAAAATGGACTTCAAATTTTTCTGCGTATAATGGCCCGAAAGTAACATTAAAATGAAATTAATATTTTTTTATATATATATATTATATATATTTATTATACATATATATATATATATATATATATATTTTTATAGATATTTTTTATTTTTATTAAGTAAGAAATGGAAAATATCTTTCTATACATAACTAAATAAAAAATGTTATTTTCTAATAATCCTCCCATAAATTTGAGGTACGTCTCATCGTACCTCTTATGGTCCTAAAAATACGGTAATTGTGGTTTGGAATTTGTTGTGTAAAATTATTTTGTTTAGTGTATTTGTTTTACAATGACTTTAAAATTATTTACACTGTGTTCTTCGATTAAAACCATAACAGATATCTGTAATTTGTTCATATATAATTTCGTTCCCTAGCACTTACATGAAACTTCTTGAATTTCGTCAAAATTTTGTTTGTATTTGTTTAATTTCATGATCAGTTGCATTCCACAATCTATTTCTATGTAATGCAAATATGAGAAATGCATTAAAATAATCGTAGTTTTACAATTATGATAAACCTACTTGGATAACGTTCTTCGAGTAAATCTGTAAGAGACAACTGTAATTTATTTTATTGTAATTTACCAAGCATAGAGAAAATGGAATATAAATTGACGGTTTTGGTTTTATTCCAAGTTTGTAATGACATGTCGTAGGGATGTAAAGTCGGAATAAGGCAATGATGATATTTTAGCTTTGATTTTTCAGTGATAAAGAATGAAAATATATTTACTGTTCATAGATCATTCGTCCATAATTTTGATTGACAATTCATTGTTGTGTGTTATTGTTGTTAGTAAAATTGCTTTCTTGGGAGTATCTTTTTTACAGTGACTGTAAAATTTCTTAGATGGTGCTATTCAAGTAAAGCCATAACAGGCAGCTGTAATTTATTTATTGAAATTTACTACGTTTAGAGAAAAAAAAATAACCCAAACTAACGTTCTTTCTTTTATTCCAAGTTTGTAATAATATGTCACAGGGATTTGAAGTAGGGATAAGATAATGAGGATATTTTAGCATTGACTTTTCAGTGATAAGAAGAAAAATATATTTACTGTTCATAGATCATTCGTCCATAACTTTCAATGATAATTCATTGTTGTGCGTTATTGTTGTTAGTAAAATTGCTTTGTAGTACGTATCTTTTTTACAATGACTGTAAAATTACTTAGATGGTGTTATTTGAGTAAAACCATAACAGGCAGCTGTAATTCATTTTATTGTAATTTACTACGTGTAGAAAGAACATAACCAAATCTGACGTTCTTTGTTTTATTCTAAGTTTGTAATAATATGTCGCAAAGATGTGAAGTAGGGATAAGACAATGATGATATTTTAGCATTGACTTTTCAGTGATAAAGAAGGAAAATATATTTACTGTTCATAGATCATTCGTCCATAAATTCCATTGACAATTCATTGTAGTGTGTTATTGCTGTTAGTAAAATTGCTTTGTTGTGTGTATCTTTTTTACAGTGACTGTAAAATTTCTTAGATGGTGTTATTCAAGTAAAGCCATAACAGGCAGCTGTAATTTATGTATTGGAATTTACAACGTTTAGAGAAAAAAAATAACCAAAACTAACGTTCTTTATTTTATTCCAAGTTTGTAATAATATGTCACAGGGATGTGAAGTAGGGATAAGACAATGATGATATTTTAGCATTGACTTTTCAGTGATAAAGAAGGAAAATATATTTACTGTTCATAGATCATTCGTCCATAACTTTCAATGACAATTCATTGTTGTGTGTTATTGTTGTTAGTAAAATTGCTTTGTTGTACGTATCTTTTTTACAATGATTGTAAAATTACTCAAATGGTTTTATTCGAGTAAAGCCATAACAGACAGCGGTAATTTATTTTATTGTAATTTACTAAGTATAGAAAAGAGAAAATCTAAATTCGCAGTATTGGTTTTATTCGAAGTTTGTAATGGCATGTCGCAGGAATGTAAATTAAGGATAAGGCAATGATGATATTCTAGCATTGTCTTTTCAGTGATAAAGAATGAAAATATATATTACTGTTCATAGATCATTCTTCCATAACTTTCAATGAAAATTCGTTGTTGAGTGTTGTTGTTGTTGTTAGTAAAATAACTTTGTTGTGCGTATATTTTTTACAATAACTGCAGAAATTACTTAGATAGTGTTATTCGAGTAAAGCCATAACAGACAGCCGTAATTTATTTTATTGTAATTTACTACGTGTAGAGAAAGAAATAACCAAAACTGACGTACTTTGTTTTATTCCAAGTTTGTAATGGCATGTCGCATGGATATAAGCGAGAGACCAGGATATAAGATATTTTTATATTCATTTTTTTACTGAAAAAGAAGGAAATTATATTCATCGTTCTTGTATTATTAATTTTGCTTTTTCTTTAACATTTAATTGTTATGTAAAATTGATGTGTTTTGTACATTTTTCTTACAATCTCTCTTTTCTAAAAAAAAGTAACTGCCGCCGCCGTCGACGCCACCGATGTCAAAAGATTGTCACGCTATCTCCTCCGAAACCGCAGGGGGTATGGGGTCGAGACCGATACCAATAGATGCAGAAAAATGCGGGGAAGAAAGTAAGACATGTCTCATCTTCGTCGGACTTTAAGTTTTTTTATTTTATGTTTTGTGGAAAAATATTGACTTTTTCATGTTCAGATTACGATAACTCGCCAAAATTTAAGCGTAGAATTTTGATCTTTTTACAATCTAAGACTACAGACATTTCTCCTTCAAACAAGACCTCATTTGTTTAAAAATAATTTAAAACAGACTAATATTTTCATCAAAATATTAAACCCACTTTTTGGAGAAATATCGTGACATATGTGGATGTAATATCGATGCTCCTCGAGTTTTTATCTTAGAAAGAAAATATTTACATCATCTGGAAGATGAAAGTTTTCTCATTCATATAAACCTCATTTCAAGTCTCTATCTTAAAATTTCGATTTTTAATTGAATTTTAAAGCTGAAAGTGATTCAACAGTGATTCCCCTTCGCATAAGGGTGACTGACAAAAGTAAATGGCTATTACATTGCCCGAGAATCACCCCTATGTATCTCGCTATTAGCCATAACAGAGGAGCGAGCGTAGCGAGCCTAGGGGCAAAGTCCCTAGTGACTTAAAAATTACTTAGATGGAGTTCTACGAGTAAAACAATAACAACCAGCTGTAATGTGTTCAGATATAATTTCGTTATTTAGCAGTTAAATGAAACCACTTGAATTTCGTCAAAAATTTGCTTGTGTTTATTTAATTTCATGATCAGTTGCTATCCAGAAACTGTTTCTGTGTAATGCAAGTAGGAGAAATGCATTAAAATAATCGTATCTTTTCAAAGACGATATACTTACTTAGATAATGTTCCTCGAGTAAATCAGTAACAGGCATCTGCAATTTATTTTAATGTAATTTACTAAGTATAGAGATTAAAAAAATCTAAATTGTCTGTCTTGGTTTTATTCCATATCCGCAATGACATGTCGCAGGAATATTAATAGGGAGGAACGAGGAAATGAGAATTTTTTAAAGTTAATATTTACTAATAAAGAAAGAAAATATATCTATTGTTAATATATAGCATCAGTTCCTCATTTTCTTTAGCACTTAATTGTTGTGTAAAATTGTTGTGCTGTTTGTATGCATAGTTTTGTTGTTTTACAAAGACAGTATAATTAATTAGAATATGTTCTTCGGGTAAATACATAACAGAGAGCTGTAATTCATTTTTCTACACACTTTCTTTAGCATTTAATTGTTGTGTAAAATTGTTGTGCTGTGTGTATACATAAGGTTGTTGTTTCACTTGTACAAAGACAGTATAATTACGTAGAATATATTCTTCGTGTAAATACATAAGAGAGAGCTGTAATTTATTTTTCTACGGACTTTCTTTAGCACTTAATTGTGTAAAATTGTTGTCCAGTGTTTATGAATAGTGTTGTTGTTTTACAAAGACAATATAATTAATTAGAATATGTTCTTCGAGTAAATATATAACAGAGAGCTGTCATTTATTTTTATACGCACTTTCTTTAGCACTTAATTGTTGCGTAAAATTGTTGTGCTGTGTGTATACATAGTGTGCGGGCTTTACAAAGACTATAATTACTGAGAATACATTTTTGGCGTAAATACATAACAATTACCTGTAATTTATTTTATCGTTATATACTATCCATAGAAAAAAAACCTAATGCTATGTACTTGGTTTTATTCCACATTCGTAATGATATGTGATAGGAATATTAGCAAGGGACAGCAAACTGGATATTTTCATTTTGAGTTTTTATTGATAAAGATGGAAAATTTATTTGTTGTTCATACATCATATAATTCTTTAGCACTTAAATGAAACTTCTTAAATTTAATCAAACATTTGCTTGTATATATTTAATTTCACGCTCAGTTACGAAACAGAATAAAATTTCTCTGCAAAGCAAATAAGAGAAATGCATTAAAATAATCGTTTCAGGAAAATCAGCAGACATGTTGAATATCTAAAACACATAGCGAAATGTTCTAAATATAAAGCGCCAGAGAAATTTATGTTCGCATCCATAACGCAAGTCACATCTTATAATATATACTGACAGAAAATTGTTCGACATTTTCGCATGGAAGAAAAAAAATGCCGAATTTCTTATGTACCAATATAAATGTAAATCAGACATTTTATATCTCTTTTATATATCTTCCAATTTAAAGTGTCTTCCTAAGATAGATCTGTACTAAAACATGACAGGAGAGAATTTCTCTACTTTTTCTGTATGATAAATGAGTTATTTAATATGCACAATAGTGTTTTCTAACCTTTTTTACCCATTTACGTAGCTTTCGAGCTGAATTGCTGAAATAGACTTGCGGAAAAAAATAACCTGACGTGAGAGAATGTTTAAATTATTATTTAATATCACACTGTCAACATATTTTGCAGATATGAAAAGTAATTTACTTTGAAAAAAAACTTTGATTTTCTATCGATGTGATTTTTTTAGGTGATTATTACACTTTTATTTAGTAGTAATTTTTTTTAGAAACACATTCTAATATACTTTTTTCGATTTTCAGATAAAACTGTCTACTATCAAATCTGTTTCTTTTAATGAAATACTCAAAATTTAGTAAAACCATTGTTAGAAAATTTCCAGGGCCGATATTTAAATCCTTACCTATCATATTCAAACGCAATTAATGGGTGTTATTCAGTCAGTTATTAAACATGAACTACTTTGGGATCATTAGTTGCTATGTTGAATGAATAACTGAATAACACCCATTGAATAAATGACTGAATATGTTATTCAGACATGTTATTCAGTCGTTTACCTGATGTGTGTTCTGAATAAACATATCCTTGGAAGTGGTTTGGTTTGGAGCGCTACGGTCAACCTTTTGTTACATGAGAGCTAATTAGACCGGGACCTTCAGTTGAAAGCCGATTCCGAACGGCTACAAACACCCATGCCAACAGTGGCACTCGAATCCACAGGATATGAACCGAATGCCAGCGCGCTAGCCATTCGGCCATCACAACGAAACCAAACCTTGAAAGTGTTTCCATGTAAACTCGCCAGATGGCAGGGCTGCTCTTAGCAACCCACTCTTCGGATTGTTGGCGCATTCAGTTGGAAGTTACACGAATGACGTGGTAGACACGGAATTCCGAGCAGATAATTTTAAGTTTTGCTTTATTAAGTAAGCTACATTAAGTTTTGCTTTAAGCTAGGGGAAAATCCCAGTGTATCCTCGCTCTACCACACCCCTCATATTCACCCGATCCATCGCCGTGTGAAAGGGAAGCGTCATGAACATATTGCAGCAAGCCAAACGGCTGTGACACATGTGTTGCGAATAATGCCGGGTGAAGCTTTCTGACCTTGCTACCATGACCTCCAGAAACGGTGGCAGCTGTGCATGGACAGCCGAGTGATCTTCTTTGGGATCATTAGTTGCTATGTTGAATAAATCCTTTTTTTACGAGCTCCGTCCTGGGACTTTTCTCACAAAGGATATAGTCTATTGCAGTGGTTCTGAACCCTATGTCCCCGGGCGCACGTACGCTCGCGAAAGTGTTGGAATGCGGCCGACTTTATTTTGAAATTTCTTTTACAAATTTTATTGCTTTACTGCTTTGAGTAAAAATGTGGAAAACAGGGACAGCGCGCCACCAACAGCACACTGGTCGTCATTCGGCGGGGTGATCTCAACTTACTGATGAACATCCAGGCCCAGCCTCAAATTATTATTTTAAAAGAAAAAGAGAAAAAGTTCCCAATTCAATTTTTTTTATTTTTCCTTTTTTATAGCTTTTATTTTATATATTCTTTCAAATTTGATTGATTGGTTAATCATGAATCATTGTGAAAGTACCATTGTATATTTATATGTATATGTCATTGTATATATATTGTAGTATATATATAGGGAATAAATAAGTTTTTCTTGTTGCATTGTATTGGTGTTTTAATGATGAAGTTAATATGTTGTATTGTTTTTTGTTATTTGATAATGTTCTAGGCTACTAATCTTCAAATAACCAATTCTTGGTAAAATGGTTCTGATGTTTGAAATTCAGCCTACCAGTATGACGTTTATACACATTTATACCAGTATGGCGTAATATTATATTTGCTTGGTTCCTGCACATGCGATTGTTTGCGTGCTTGATACTATATTTTGTGTTATTTATACTTTACAATAACTGAAGATGACAACTTCTATAGATACTTCAGTCAATATAATTGAATACGTTTTTAAGTTGTATTAGGACGAGGAACCTGTCATTTACTAGGAACTTCGCTGGCATCGCCGAGTAGGGCATTTCAGTCCGTTGTTATATATTTTGTTTTTCTAATTCTCAATAAATGTCCATGTTGTTCAATACCTGGAAGTATTTAATTCAAAAGAACAAAACGCCACAATGGTACTTTCACAATGATTCATGATTATTTTTCCCGTGTGTCAATTTTGGAACTTTTACGACCACATCGGTGTTAGGGGGCCCCCATCCAAAGTTGTGCCTGTTGTCAAGAAATTTCTAAATCGGGTCCTGTAGATTGCTCAAGAACGGGACTATCATCTCATATCCCCAATTACAAAAAATTGGCTAGTTCAGTTCAGAGTCAAAACTCTCATTAAATAAAGCATTTATATATAATAAACCTATTATACAACTCATTTTTTATTTCCATGTACCTACTTATAAAATAAAATAATAAAAATTTTATTTATTTTCGTCTTTTTTTTTATTATTATTATTTTCAAAACATAATCGTTGTAATAATATTAGTAGATTTGTAACGTACTGTTGAATAAAAAATATTTCTATCATGTAAATCATAGTCATCGGTGATTCAAATACCATTGGTTGTGGCCGCTAAACTCTCTGAAAACTTCGATGTGCTCTGGACCATAGGAAGGTTGAGAATCACTGGTCTATTGGGTTAGCCAAAAAGTTCATTCGGTTTTTAGTAAGATGTTTCTGGTAATGTCTAGTTGTATATAACGTCATTCTATGGCATTTTCTGAGATTGCATTGGGACAGCTGTCCTATCAGCGTGCATTTAAAACGCAAACGCACCAAAATTGGGGAATTTTCGTGCATTCATTTCTATATTAAAGATATTAGTAATATTTTCGGTATACTACGCTTTATTATTTCCAGAAAGGTAAAAACATGAGTAGAGCACAAAAAAAAAAAAAAAAAAAAAAAAAAAAAAAGATTTGTGCAACGTAAGTTTTGGGAAGATGGAATTACGAAGTTGCCAGAAAGAAGGCAGAAGGTAGTGGAACAAAATGGTGAATTTGTTGTTCAATAAAATTATTGGTGAAAATCAGAAATGTGTATTTCATTTTCACTAAAACAATTTTTTAGCCAAATTAATAGTTTGCAAAAGATTGGGTTGGTTAGGATATCGTAGAATTTTCATTACGCATATTTTATTGATTATGTATGAGAATCTTTATTACATATTTGAGAATTATATTAACATTTTTCCTTTAAGATATTGCTGTGTAATGAAATTATATGCTAGAGAAGGTATACTAAATTTAATTGAATAACAGAAGGACATGAAATTACTCTTTGCAAACTAATTTCGGGTTTGAGCTTCATAATTTAGAATGCTTCTTTTATTTTATTTTTAATATCCGCAATATGCTAATATTATTGATGATAACAGTTCTTTTCCTTACATTCAATCTGCATGGAAATCCATTTCAAATTAATTTAATTATCTCTCATGAGTATAAACTAATTTTATTACTCAGTATAGCTTTTTATCCTTTTTTTACCTTACATTGCATTAATTATTTCTGTGTCTACATATTTCACTTATTTTGCATTTTTCCATGTTTCAGATCTTTTTTTTTAATCTGTTGCCTTTGTCTGCATTTGAACTATGGTTAAAAATTTTATTTTTCTGAACTGGTGAAGTGTACTTTTTTTCTTCTGCTTAACAACTCAATTTCAATTGCAGCATGTTGTACTATCCCGCTATTATAAATTGTGAAAGTTGAATGGGAATAATTACAACACAGAAATAACTTTTTATATACCATGTTTTTAATTTTTCTGTTGAATCATATAAACTTGACAATTCTATGTATTAATAAATACTTTAAAAATTTTTTTTTGATGAATTATCCCATCAACTTGAAAGAATATGAAGTTAATTGGAAGTTAACTTGCGTTTAACTTTTCTTTCCCATATCGGCCGATAAATGGCTGCACCAGTCTACAAAACAAAATTAAATGAAAATTAATTTAATTCTGCTTAAAGATGGCTAAAAGTATTAAAATAATGCATTGTCATCGTGTTCTGAGCTATTCTTAAAGATTCAAGTATCTAGCTAATCGGGAAGCTAGTTAAAAATCGATTGCAAAATTTGAACTGGTCAAACACACAAACAAACAAGAAAGCGAGGTAATAAAAACATGTAAAAATATTTACTCCGCTTTCGAACTTTTACTTCACAATAAAGGTTAAGCCTTTTTAAAACGTTTTCCATACTATATTTTCTAGTTCACAGTGTCGTACTTTACGGCGATATTCTTTCTATGTTGAAGTAGTACAAAATGCATTAAACAGCGCGCAAGAGAAGCAGCCTTAAGCAAAAATATACGTCTCCAGCTCACAAGTATACTCTTAGAGTTAGGTTTTGCACTTTTTATGCACTCCTCTGCAAGGTATAACATATGAGTACGCTAGGGGGAAAGGATTGCCTGATGCCAAATTACAGTAAAACCTCTTTGATCCAGATCTCCGGATAATCCGATCAGATTTGTAGACTTTTTTTTTTGTTAATTTAATGTTCACATTAGATAATAATTAACTATGATAGCAAGAACGTAACTATAATTACGCCAAATATTCTCTTTTTAGTTTGATGCAATGTACTGTTGCTGCATAGATTGTAAAATAAATTAGTCTAATAAAATGCTTTTTGTTGGGTTTAAGAAAGCTTTACTAGACTGTCACAGGGCGTTGACGTGGATTGACCCAGAAAAGTTATTTTTATATTTTTAATGCCTTGTAAAGAATACTTATAATTTTTGTCAAAAATATAGTTTTTTATCGTAATAAACGGTGAGTCTGCATAGATAAGGATTTTGTTTGCGTATTACCTATATTACCCAGATTATTCTTTACGCCACCTCCGTACAGGAAATGGTGGACATTTTGAAAAGACTGTGATGCAGTGATTGCAAAGACTGCTTGCAAAGACTACGAGTTTATTTATGCCGGCTGATACGAGTTGTACAGCACCATCTGTTAGCAGCTTTTGTAGCTATTTCGAAAATTAGTGTATAAAATTCTTACAGCTTTCACGATAAACATACCGTTTGTTGCATTATTCTACAGATCTTTGTTTTCGAGATTATTAATTTTGAAATCAGGGACTCCTTCACAGGACACGCTGTATAATAAATAGTCATTCGACATGGAAAAAAAAATTCTTACACACTTCCATACCAATAATGAAACGACACACATGCATTTTTATTACGTATCAGGAAAACACAATCATGCTATGGAAATGTACTAGTGCAGACTTATTACATGAGAATTCTGCAGTGAATAGAAAATCAATCACTTAAAAACGTTCCTTCAATATATATTGTACTGTCATATCCCCCATTTAGGTGCATCGGAGAGTGTGAATAGTTAAAATATTTCAGATAATATTCACGAGCAAATATAAACTGAGCAGTTTCATAAAGTAGGATGTTGAATCCTACCTTCACGTTAAACAATCCGGAATCTCCAGTCGAAGGATCTATGCCGTAATATAATTGCCTAACAACTTTGAGAGCTCATCTTTCATGTAGGTGAACCCTCAGGATTTAAGTGCAGAGTAATGAATTAAAACAGTTTAACTGGTTAATGGTCTCCCCGGAATCAGAGGATCTTTCGTAGTTCGATTATAAATTAATGGAATATTAAATAATGCGCTTGCTAATAGGATGTTAATATAATGTATACAGGAAGTTAGTGATGTGCTATAAATATATATATACCGGGTGGGCAAAAAGTCCGTAAAAACTTAAAAAATTCATAAAAACCGGAAAAATAACCAAGATAAAAAAAGGTTTGCAGTGTTATCATCGCTAGATCACGGGATTCTTTTTAAGACCGGAAAAAAAACACCTCAACAAACAGCCGTCAGGTGGCGCTGACATACACAAATCAAAGAAAAGATACGCAGATAACGAAAAGAATACTTCTAAATCGTTTAATACAGCAATAGGTGTTCCACATGGCCCCTACCACAAGGGATAAGTCATTAAAGGGCTAGTCACAAATACAGCAACGTCAGAGTGCAGCAGGTCCGGATATATACATGACACCTCTCTGCGGATCGCGGCACAACGGTGAACTGGTTGTGGATTAAGACCGCACGTTCTTATAACCGTCTCATTTGCACATTTCCACAGAATTCTCTCGGACCAGCGCCACCTATCGGCCGTTTTTTCAGTTTTTTTCAGGTCTTAAAACAATTCCCATGACCTAGCGATGATAACCCTGGAAACCATTTATTTTGGTTATTTTTCCGGGTTTTAGGAATTTTTAAAGTTTCTACGGACTTTTTGCTCTCTCGGTGTATATATATATATATATATATATATATATATATATATAATTCAAGTAATGTGCTTTACTAAGTATGTATTAATACATAGAGACAGTGAAGATATGAACCATTCTTTCATTTCTTTACCGTTAAAAAAACAAATATTCTTTATTTACCGCACACTACTGGCTTGATACATTATATTACCGTCCCATTTGCGAACGTGTGGTATGATAGGCCATTATTCTGTAATTGAACTACGAAAAGTCCCCATTAATTCTCGGGAGAACATTAACTGCTCAAACTGATTTATCTCTCTGCACTGAAGACCTGGGGGTTCACATACATGAAAGATGAGCTTTCAAAGTGGTCAGGCAATTGTATTACTGCACAGATCCATTGACTGGAGATTCTGCAAAGCTGGGATTCCAGCACTTACTTATGAAAATTTCGGCCCTAATACGCTTGAGAATATTATCTGAAATATTTTAACTATTCATACTATATGAAGGACTGAAACGGGGATATTAAAGAATAATGTAGGGATAAAAAGTTTTTTTAGTTATTGATGTTCTGTTCACTGAGGAATTCCCGTATAGTAGTTCTTCACTGGTAAATTTCCCTAATGTGATTTTATTTCTCTGATATGTAATAAAACTTAACACGTTATATATATATATATATATATATATATATATATATATATATATATATATATATATATATATATATATATATATATATATATGTGTGTGTGTGTGTGTGTGTGTGTGTGTGTGTGTGTAAGTAAGTAACAATAACGCCCCACAAATATTAATTGTCTTAGAAATCTAACGCACATTCTCAATTATCCTTCCAATAAAGGACAGCTCCTCTTCCAAATTCGACCTAGAAATAAACTAATTGACCATCTGTACTACACCTTTAAGCATATACTGATCATTATGCAGTCCGTCGATAATATGCCCAAGTTTGTGATGCTTTAAAAGTTTTTTTCTCTAAATCATTGTACAGACTTGGGTACTTATTACATAGGAAATAATATTTTTTAAAGAGATATAAGCAAACAAAGCATTCTTGGAAAAAACTGACTTTGGCACTTCTTTTACCAAACCACACACACACACACACACATATATATATATATATATATATATATATATATATATATATGTCGAGCATTGTTCTACGCCCGCTCATTGCAGTTTAATTGCAGTCTTCTTAACGATATGCGTGGTGAGTGGAAGGAGATTAACACAGAGAATCCATACATCCAAGAACATGGCGTTTATTCCTTTCATATATACCAAGGCTCCAAGTTAATTTAATCAGAATTTGCCATTTTGGAATAAAGACGCGGCAAAGCATATGCCTGTCCTCAATAAATTTGTCCCGCGCTCTGACAAAAGTTCGCGGGCATCTCCGAGCGTCAACTCTCCCTGCACATGCGCAGAGCCCAAACCAGACATCTTTCAAGGAGAATTATATAATTTTCCTCCTCGAACGCAAAACCCACAGGCGCGCCAAGATTACATAATGAAAAGGGGAATTTCCCTTTCCCAATTCGCGTCTTGAAATACGAACAATTAGAGGCGAATTACGCTACGAATATAATTTAATTCCCAAGCCCCCTTTTAATTTAAGGTAATCATTCTTTTCCCACTTAAATTCTGACATATATATATATATATATATATAATAGAGAGATAGATAGATAGATAGATACATAAATGGATATATAGATGAAGATATATAAATGGATGGTTTTGAATATATACAAAAATTTACTGAACATCCCTTCATATAATTTTACATATGATCATAAGCATTTATTAAAGCGCAGTGACAAGAATGTTTGAAAAACAAACAGCTATGTAATTGTGTCAAAGAATACGTGAATCATTGTTTCATTTCCATATCGTTAAAAAATATTTTTATTTATTGCACAACACTGATTACATTTAAAGATTATACTAACGTGCCATTAGCGAACGCGTGGTATAATACGCCATTAAATTACAATCGAACTACGAAAAGTTCCCTTTAATTCCCGGGATACAATTAACCGTTCAGACACGATTCATCACTCTGCACTCAAATCCTGAGGGTTCACCTTCATGAAAGATGAGCTTTCAAAGTGGTCAGGCAATTGTATTATGGCACAAATCCTTCGATTCGAGATTCTGGATCACGAAACGCGAACGTGGGATTCACACACTCAATTTGTGGAACTACTCGGCTTTAATACACTCGTAAATATAATCTCAAATTTTTAACTGCTTATACTCTACGATAGACCAAAATAGGGATAATAACGGACTGTTTAGGGACATCAGGTCTTTTAGAGTTAGATGTTCAGTTCACTGCTGAACACTCGTGTAATAAATCTTCACTTTGAAGCGTATATATATATATATATATATATATATATATATATATATATATATATATATATATATATATATATATACACTCATGGACAAAAAAATTAGCGCAGCAAGATGGAGTGATGTCTTGAGGCATTTCGTTCCATATTTGCTGTAACCTGGCCTCAAGTTCGTTCAAACTCGTGGGATACCCAACTCGTCGTCCCAAATGATCCCAGATATGCTCGATTGGAGACAAATCTGGGAATCGGGCAGGCCAAGGAAGGGTAGTAACAGTGCGGAGACAGTCGTGTGACACCCTTGCCGTATGAGGCCGAGCATTGTCTTGTTGAAAAATGGCTCCTGGGAGCCGTTGCATGAGTAGCAACACATGTGGTTGCAGGATTTCATGAACATACCGCTGGGCTGTCATGGTGTATTGTAGGCAATGGCACCCCATATGACCGTGTATTGTAGACCGTGTATTGTAGGCGATGACACCCCATACCATCACACCAGCTGTGGGAGCGATGTGTAGCTGTACAGCAAAGGCAGGATTGAAGCGTTCACCACGGGATATCCACACACGAACACGATTGTCATCACTGCCGAGATTGAATCTGGATTCGTCGCTAAAGACGTCCTGGTTCCATTCCGCTGCAGTCCAGTTTCCTCGTGTGCGGCAAAACTCCAAACGGAGGCGTCGATGGGTGGGCGTCAAGAGCAGCACACGTAATGGGCGCCGCGATACCAACTATCCTTCAGCCAGGCGCCTTCGTATGGTTCGAGAAGACACAGAGGCCCCTAGTGAAGGTGCTACCTGTGACTGGATGGCGGCCGATGAAGCAGTTGGCTGTACGCGTGCATTTCTTACGATGTGGCGGTCTTCTCGACGACTGGTCTGTCGAAGGCGTCCTGAGCCTGGTCTTCGTGTACATGACATCTCTCTGGTCCACTGGTCCCAACACCTCCTTACAACACAATCAGAGCGGCCTAATTGACGATCTACTTGCCTAGCTGACCACCCAGCTTCCATCATCCCGACGATTCTTCCCCTCTCAAACTGCGACAACTGCTTATATTGTCTTCGAACACGGCGTAATGGCATGTCTATCTCAGCTCTTCCTTTGTAAATGATTCAGCACACTCAAACAAGCTTTGGTTACCTGTTTTATACTCCACAGAGTACGATGTTCAACGCCCTCTACCGGCTATACGTAATGCGCAATCACGCTGCATTTCTAATCATTTGCATATCTCCCCGACATGTACCTTCATTGCAAGTTTCGTTACGATCCCGCAATTATTTCTTGATGCGCTAATGTTTTTGTCCATGAGTGTATATATATAAATACTTATTACTTATAATAGAACGACAAAAGCATAAGGGAAATGAATGCGTAAAGAATTATCGTACTACACTGCTGGCCATTAAAATTGAAACAATGAAGAAAGTACCATACAGAAGTCAAATTCGTATGAAAAGCAGAAGATTCTGGGATATACAAAGGATTACCATTTAAGTGTAATCGAATGACACAGGAGGGAGAATCGCCATCTCCATTTCTGTATAAATGGAATGTTACGCAGTGGGTTTCTCATTCGGAAATCGCATTTGAATGTTGTTTGTTTGTGAGAAGATCGTGTTATGCCTCGTATGAGAAGGAGAAATGACTACTAGCACGTGTAGGTATTCGATGGCAGTAGAATAGTGGCTTATCGAGAGTGAGGTTTATCGTTCCACGATATTGCAACAGACATTGGTTGGAATCAAACGACTGTCATGAGAATATGGGAAGATGTGTTCAGGAGGGTCATACTGAACACCATGTAGGATATTAACGGCCTCCCGCCACTAACGCCAGATGGCAGGAATGTTTTCAGATCGGTCTTGCAGGATCGTACAGCCATATCACGAACCTTGAGTCAGAAAATGACCTTGTTTGCAGCATGACAAGTATCAACACGGGCAGTGCGACGACGGCTGGAGCAGGACGGACTATCTACACGGCGATCATTCTCGCGGTTTCCCTTGACACTGCAGCATAGAGACGCGTGGCAACAGTGTTGCACCGAACGACAGAACTGGATACATGAGTGTCCCCACATCTTCTCTTAATAGCCCAGTCAAAATAGGTTTTATGGCTAAAAAAAATATGAAAGTTTTGAAAATTGGTGGAGATGTTTGTTTCGGCATACTGTTGAACATACTAAAAGTCCCCACCGATCAGACTTGAGCTTTCGACGCCATCTTGGAAAATATGTAGACTTTTTTGGTTTTTTGCATGTAACTTCTGAAATATTGATTTTATGTAATAAAATTTACTACAAAAATTTAAGAGCATAAAATTATGAACAAAAACATTCTTTACATTCTTTTATATGTCTAACACGAACAAAGATAATTGACTTTGAAAATAGCGAACAATCACGCATAGGACGCGGATGCGCGGGTCATCCCCATCGCGATGGGTGGATGACCCACGTATCTGCCCCAAAAGTCTTGCACACTCACGTGTGTCAAACCTCTGCAAATCAAAGCTCGAGATAAAGTTGCAGCAATATTCAATCCATTGTTATCAGGTTGTATTGTGAGGCTTAGTGGATTCTATCTTTTTATGTCATACTTAGGCTGCATTGGGTACATAATGACTGGAAGTGGGTAAAAATAAATACTAAATTTGATGTATGCAACTACGTCAGTAAAAAAAAAAATTTTACTGGCCATGCATACGCTATAAAAATCCTAGCTTATTTATTTATCCAAACATCTTTAGGAAAAATAATTTTGACGCCACGGACATATCTGATTTCTAAAGCAGTAATCTCCATGAGTTGTTTGAAGATTTTGATGGCCTTTTTTGCGTTTTTGCAAATAACTTGGGAAATATTAACTTTATGTAAAAAAGTTTTATACAAAAATTAAAGAACATTAAATTGTGTACAAAAATATTAAGTACATATTGTCGTAACCCTAACACGAAACAAAATATTGACTATTAAATGCGGGTTGATTATAAATGTAGGGTTCAAGTCTCGTTGCAGGCGCTTTCCTTTGAATTATCTCCTCTCCCTCATTTGGGCAATCTTTAAACACAAGAAAATAGACTAATGTTTTTTGGTATGTAGATAATTGATCATTTTTAATTTTATGAACGAATGTAATAAACTTGGATTTATTCACTTTCAAATCTCCTTTCTTGGAATTTTCAAAACTTTCATATTTTTTTAGCCATTCGTCAAAATCGGGTCTATTTTGACTGGGGTATAAGACGAGTTCCTGAACTGGTTGCAGCGTTATGATGGACGTACCCTAGTCTGGAGGTACCGAGGAGAACGCGCGTAGCCTGCTTAAATTCGATGTCTTTATACGGACCCCGTACCTGGTGTGATGGTATGGGCAGCCATTGGGTACACGATACGAACACCTCTTGTTTGCGTCGCCGGTAATCTGAACATCCAGCGTTACAATTCTCAGATCTTAACGCCGGTGGTTGTGCCCTAACTTCGAGTCCTTGGAGATTTTATCTTTTAAAAAGTTAACGCAAGACAGCATGTCGCCCGTCGTGTCCTGACCGACCTCAACACAGAGGGTGTTCAACTGTTGCCCTGGCCAGCATGTTCTCCAGATCTCTCACCAAAACTTCTGGCCATGGGTTGCTGAGAGACTGAGCCACCACCACTCTCCAGCCACTACGATTGATGAAGTGTGGCATATACTTGAAGCAGCATGGAATGACTTGCCCGTATCTGTCATCCAAGAACAGTTCAATTCGGTGCCTAACCGAGTCCGAGCCGTATTAGCTGCCAGAGGCGGCCACTTTGTGTAATAATTTCGGACCCTCTATGCCCCCAAATTGCCTACAAATTTAATGGTGTTTTCTTCCTACTATGCCGTATACGTACAATAAGTAATTATTTCTTATTTGCTTTCCTTACTGGTGTTGCAATTTTAATGGCCAGCTGTATAGAATTCCGCAACGAATAGAACTACAATCACTTACAAACATTCTTTTACCATTTTGTTCTTTATTACACCCATTTCAGTCTATTATTGAGTATGAATAGTTAAAATACTTCAGATAATAATCACGAGCGCATTAAGGCCTAGGAGATTCACATAGCAGGAACTTGTATCCTAACTTTACAGAATCTCCAGTCGATAGACCTGTGTCGTAATACAATTGCCTGATAACTTTGAGAGCTCATCTTTCATGTAGGTGAACACTCAGGATTTAAATGCAGAATGATGAATTGTCTCTGACTGGTTAATGGTCTCCTGAGAATTAAGAGAACTTTCGTAGTTCATTTATAAATTGATGGCGTTGATCCGCGCGTACTCTAATGTCAGGTTAATATAATGTTTAGGGGTAGTCGGCAATGTGTGATAAATAAAGAATATCTGTGTTTTATTGTTTTGAATATAAAAAAAATAAATCTATTATTCAAGTAGTCTTACACATAATTACATGTCTACTGTTTTAAACATTCTCGCACCTGTGTTTTAATCCATGCTCACAAAAGCATATAAAATGAAATAAAGAAACTGTCAGAAAACACAGGAAAGAATACCTTAAAATGGGATGAGATTGTGCCAGGTGGGGTGAGAATAGGCAAACACGGAATTCAGCAAATCACTGCTCTCTTGTGTCTTGTTATTAAAGCTATTAGTTTTTCCCTTTTACAACGGGGCAGCGGTATGTTGGTATACATCAACAAGTGTTACACTCATCTGATACAATCTTTGTGACTGCCGCAATTTTTTTTTTAAATCACTATTTTATACATTTTTTGTAACCTGTGAAATCTGTTTGTTCTCGTGATATGAAGGATTATTTTTTTGAACTGGGAAGTAATATATTTTAATTCACCTACTACCTGAAGTCTTCTCCGTGGACTTTCATTACTGTACCTTATTTGGTTGTCATTTTATCACATTATCATTAAAATAAGTTCACTTCATGGGGTGAGATTGTGCCACAATTTTAAGGTTTTTTTTTGTGTACTGTAACCACATTTTTTTGAAAACTGAGAAATTATTGACACAACTCTAACTATAATAATAGCTAGAATTATTGCAATAATATCTCTATTTAATTTTTTTAAGAAACTTTAACTATCTGTAGAAAAAAAATGTTTTAACAAAGTAACATGTTTTAAAAATCAAGTAGCATGCGCTCTTTGCTAAGATAATTGAGTAATACTGACTACAAGGATGATTCTACTCACATGGACAGTCCACCAAGACGAAGAGATCACGAACATTCTAAAAAGGACGAAGAGGAATCAAATACAGAGAATGCAGTTGCTGAAGGTATCACTACAACCAAAACAGATTTAAGAGCAAACTACTTCGTGGCCATTTCGGATGAAGCGAGGGTCTATCCGGGTCAAATGCGCAGCAACTTTGATGAAAATAGGGAATCTCATTTATCCTGTATAGTGAAAAAAGTTTATTTCTTTATTCTTATGAACGTTTTTGTCTCTGTAATTTAACACGTGCTTATGAATGCATAAAAAATTAAATGGAGAAAAGTCCCGTGAATGTGGAATTATATTAAATTACATAATACATACATACACACACACATAAATATATATCTATATATATAAAACAGTTTTAAAATTAAATTTTTAAGCTGTTTTAGTAACTTTTTAAAGTTTTCATTTAAAATAATAAATTGAGAGTTATAAAATTTATATCACGAGAAAGATAATAAAAATTCCTTTAAAATGAGATCGTTTACGAATATTTACCCCCATTTTCTGATTTTTTGGTGAATTTAAGATTAATTTTTTGAATTTAATTTACTAAATGCTGATCACGTGATTTCTTTTTCTGGTACTTTAAATAAATTTATTGTCCCGTGCATAACAACTAAATAGACAAAAAATATTTTCTTTTCTTGCTAATGCGGCAGATGATTGGGCATTATCCAAAAAAATATTAAAATACAGTAAAAGATATTATGTTCATCAAACCGTACTATATTAACTGTACTATATATAGTCTTTAGTATGTCCTATTAGATTTAATTTGAATATTTTCTTCTACATTACTTTGCCTATAAAAATATCCCTTACGATTTTCTTATATATATATATATATATATATATATATGTATATATATATATATATATATATATATATATATATATATATATATATATATATATATATATATATATATATATATGTATATGTATATGTATATGTATATATATATATATATATATATATATATATATATATATATATATATATATATATATATATATATATATATTACATCAATTGTATACACTGATCGTCGTATTTATTATAAATATATATATATATATATATATATATATATATATATATCGAATTTTATTACACTTCAGAGAAACACAATCACATTAGGTAAATTAACAAGTAAAGAATTACTATACGAGAATTCCGCGGTGAACAGAATATCAATCACTTAAAAAACTTTCTCTCCCTACATTGTTCTTCAATATCCCTATTTCGGTGCATCGGAGAGTATGAATAGTTTAAATATTTCAGATAATATTCACGAGCAGTTTCACAAAGGAAATGCTTGAATCCCACCTTTGCGGAATCTGCAGTCGATAGATGTGTGCCGAAATACAATTGCCTGATCACTTTGAAAGCTCATCTTTCATGTAGGTGAACCCCCAGGATTTAAGTGCAGAGTGATGAATCGTCTCTGATCGGTTAATGGTCTCCCTAGAATTAAAGGGAACTTTCGTAGTTCAATTATAAATTAATGGCGTATTAAACCATGCGTTTGCTAATGGAGCGTTAATATAATGTTTAGAGGCAGTCAGTGGTGAGCGATGAATAAAGAATATATGTTTGTTTTTGTTTATTATACATTAAGAAGTGAAACATGGAATTACGTATTTCTATTTTTTTATTAATTGTCTATCATTATAAATATTTATTATTATTTTTGCGTTATATACACGCAAATGAAAACATTTAAAAATTTTGAAAAGTTTCTAAATTATTATTCAAACTACAAAAGTTTAAAACCTTAAGGAATATAAACGACTGCAATTAACGAAATGAAGTTTGATTAAATCGATAATTATTTTTTAGTCACTTGAAAGCAAGCACCTACAACGCTATGAACTAAGGGTTAATAGTGTTGGAAGACGGTCATAGTATGTGGGCTGGCTCTCATTTTTCAGTTAATTATTAATTAATAATGGACTAAAGTGCCCTCTTTAAGGAAGTATATTTAATGTACATAGGAACTATAGAATAACTAGTTAGATGATTTTCAGAGTGAAAATACTAGTTGAATGTAATTTATTTTTTTATCTTGTCATATTCTATTCACGATGCATGATTTTGTCGTCCTAAACTTTCAATTTATATCATATATCGGTATATAAAGTTCTGTTAGAAAGTAAAACGCGATAAGAAAAATATATCTGTGATTCAGAGAGACATACACTGATTAATATTCAGAGTGGTACGGGTATGACACAAAAAAATATTTTTTTAAAAATCTCGACAACAGAGGGCGCAGCTGCGGAGGAGGAGTACAAAAATCAAGACAGTTAACCCTTTCGGGACGAGCGTGTTACATATGCAACGGCAGCGAACGTTATATCACACCCGGGTGTATCATATATGAATCGCCGTTTAAAGAGACTCTGCGGACGGGTGTACCATATATGACTTTTGAGATAGAACAGAAATTATTATTTTTTCTGGCCGCTAGATGTAGCCCTATGTCTGTTATAGTGATGTTTATCGATACTGACGTATGTTGACTTTCATTCCTGTGCAGTATTTTTTATTTTTGTTTATTTTGTTTCGGAATGACGCCGAGATTCGTGAAAGCTGAGTAATGTAAATAAAGAGTCGGCCTTTTAACTTTGTCAGCTGATATAAACAAGTGACGTATTTTCGATGCTGCGAAATACTTTTTTTTGTGTTTCTGTTTTTCTAGCGATACGGGGATAGATGGTTTACATTTTACAGGTTTTATTTATTCCTCTGGGATTTTGGCTAGCGTTGAGAGGCATATTTTGTATCGTTTAGCGAGAATTTTTTTCCTCCATAATGGCAAAACGAAAACGATATTTATCAAAAGTGGAGTATACACGGATGCTACATTAGTAAACAGTCATAAAAACCAGAAAACAGCAGCAGACATTTTATTTGTGTGAGATATGCAACGTAGGTCTTTGCGTACACCCATGTTTCAAAGAACTGTCTCCTTTTTGAAACATTGCTCCATTTTGGTTGTTTTCATGCATGTTTTTTATGAAAGAGATTTTAAATAATTTTTAAGTTTTATTAATGCGTTGTGTGAAATAAAATCTGATTGTTTTGGATATTTTTTTTCATTTATATTTAGTTTCGGTAAGTCAAAAGTTTTATCATTCTCGAATTTATTTTATAAATTTTGTAAGGAAAATGATAAAGTATTAAAATTAATTCTGATAACTACCTGAGTGCTCCTCTCCTAGTGTAGCAAAAATTGGAACAATTGGACAACAAATTTAATTTATGCGATTGTTTTCCAAAGTTAGGCTTAGCTGCACGAATTGCCCGTCCCCAAAGGACAGTGCATCTTGTTAGCGATGAATAACTGTTCTCTCGTGTCTCGAGAGAACAGTTCGGTGACTGAGGCGCCCGTCTCGAAAGGGTTTTAATAATCCAGTAACCTTGTCATGAAAATGGGGACCTAATATGCATCAAATGGGGGTAGTAAGTTTCATTCTTTTTTCTTGTATGGTATGTGACTGAGATGCAAAATCCAAGTTTTCGACCTCGGCAGCCTCCCGGATCACTTTTAAATACCCCCAAAACTGCAAAATTTTCGCACTTTTTTTTGGTTTCTTCTTATTTTGACTATGAAGGAGCACGTTTTCGTTAAAAATTATAATACACATTTTTAACCTAGATTAAATTTGCTACAATTTGAAACCAGAATGGGCTCGGTATACCTAATAGTTTCCGAGATACAACCTTTCAAAGTTTGGCAAACTTTCCAAACTTTAAGATTTTAAGCTAATTTTCCTGTTTACAATTAATTTGCCCCTGCATATTAATAGTATTTAAAGCAACCGATGTCAATACAGAAACCCAATAAGGTTTTAAGTTCATCTTTCAAGAATTTGTAGATTCTTTTGAATCTTGTAGTTTCTTTTTCTCATTCTTTTCTATGGTTGATTATACTTTCTCCTAAAATTTTCGTAGTAATCTATAATATCGTTAATTATTAAAATAATTCTCTCAAATAATAATTCTTTTTTCTTTTGATATTAATAAATTAAAGTATGTAGTTTCATTTTGCGATGTTCGGGAACAATCCCTGTAGAATTTTCCTTTCCGCTAGTGTGAAGGTCAGGTACTGAGAATCTCTGAGTCTACCTGTCTTCAGAAATATAACATGTGTCCATTTGAGAATAAAACAAAAATATTTTTATACTTCACAATAATATCATCACTTGCTATATTCCACTAATTTTCTAATCGACGAAAATCGGAAACCAAATTTTAATACATAGTAATACATATTAATCTTAATCCTAATAATTATAATATGAATCCCCCCACCTAACACCACCTTTCTACGCATTTTGTCTCTTCGAACCCTTTACCGACCACCCTACCACTTACTTCTGCATGAAAATAACCCTAGGAACTTGAGCCGAGTTCCTTGTATTGGATTCCCTCTTCCCCCTAGTAAATCAACGGGCAACAAAAATAAAGGGGTTCCTCTCCCCTTTCTCCTTCCTCACCCATCGTTTCCGTTCCTGCCAAAACTCCCTCCTCGTCTGTCCGCTCAGTTGATAGCAAAGACCCGGACGTTAACTTGCGGTTGATTCACTCGTTACTATCGTGTACTTGAAATTAGTTATTTGTGCCGTTGAGATCCGAAATTCTCACTATGACGGAGTCGGGATCGTCCGCGACTTCTACGTGTTTTATATGTAGTGAGAGTTTAAATGAAGGTGAAATAGCGTTGGTGAAAGAAAAAGGAATTAAAACCCTACAAGTGTCCAGTGCTGAATTGAAAAATAGAAAAAATGAACATTTATTGAAACGTTTGTCTGAGATTCATGAACCTACAGCACGCCAGAAGCGATACAACAATCCTAAGTTGATCAAAGCAGCTGTTAAACGTAGAGGCACAAATGTGACAAGAGCAAAAAGGGCTTTCATTGAGAAGTTCAACTTCAGAGAACAGTGTTTCCTATGTGGAAAAGTTATAACGAAAGAATTCATTGAAGCTCAGAAGAAAAACCGCCAGAGAAAATAAATACTGTTATCACTGTTGAGAAGAACTTGAAATCAAACATATTGAAAGCAGCTGAACGAAGGGGTTACGAATGGGCAATGAAAATAAAGGAACAAATTTCAGAGGAGACTAATTTGGTAGCACTCGACGCGAGATACCATCTGTTTTGTCAAAGGATGCTGTATAAAGCACCATCTAAAGTTATTTCAAATGGTGGTTGTCGGCAGTCTACCGTTGATGAAGCCACGGGGTCCATTTTTGCTTATTTTGAAGAGCATGCAGATGAGTGGCAGTTTTCACTTTCCCTACTTGTCGACCTGACAGAATGAGAAAAACCTGATATTCGAACATAAAAATAGACTGTTTGACAAGTATGGGGATGACATACACATCACGGACGTTGCATTTAAAAAAAAATTCTCAGCTTCAAGAATATTGGACACAAGATCCTTACAAAGGCCTGGTATGAAGACAGTGAGCTCATCACTTTCACTGATGCCTTCAGTGGCTGTGATTTCACCTCGTGTTTCTTCGTCCAAGGGAAACTTAATTTGCTTCAAATACTACAGAATCGTGTAGAACTTAAAGAGAAAGCTTCAGTTCTTTTTATAATCCAGCTGCGACACCTGCCCAAATAGCTGAAGCCGGAGAAAATCCTCATTGAGCTGTACGGTGAGAAAAGGTCCAGTGAAACCCTCAACGACCTGCGCTACCAGCTCTTCACAAAGGCTACAGCCAAGACCAGTTTCTGCCTGGCCAGACTTCCTCCCACGCAAGATGCTGAAAAGCTACATTCGTTTTGAACATACCACCAAGTGCAGCAGTGGCTGGGTTACGAAAAGAATCCGCACGAATGGAGATGGGTTGCTACAGACCGAGGCCTTTCCCCAAAGATGATGTCGAGGGAAGTAACCTCTTCAAACCTGCTGAACATGATTTCCTGCAGTTGCAAGAAGGGGTACAGAAATGCTTGCAGTTGCAGGAAAGCAGGTTTGAAGTGTTCAGTTGTCTGCGGAACCTGCAATGGCCAGTCCTACGAAAACCTGCCTGATATTGCGGTAGACGTCGATGTCAACATCCACGATTTGGACGAGCTCGACGACGATGACGAGAGGGATAGGCTGCTCGACTATCCAGTCATCTAACTCGCCGGATATGCTATTGAACAAGTGGAGGAACAATATCAGGTATACTTACACTCGTTCTTTTCTTGAAAGTTACCATTATACTATCTATTAATTAATACTTACCCACATGTTATAGATACCATTATTTCTATTAATTCAAACTTACCAAGATGTGTGTTGCATTTATATTAGGACATTTTAACAAGTTTTTACCTTGGGATATTCAACAAAAAAATATTTTCATTCCAATTTAGAAGGTGCAGGACGATGAATATGGCACTAAAGGAGATGGATCGGCGGATTTGCTCGGCCATGGTCCTTCGAAGAGGAGGAAACACCTTTAACTCACATTTCGCTTACATTTTCATTCACTCCATTTAAACTTTTTGTATACACGTGATGTAAATGTTTGCTAAATAAATGTTGTATTTCAGTTTCAGTCGTCTGGTTGTGAACAGTGACCCCAACGACACCCCCCTTCAAAATGTTAAATTGAATAAATGTTAACTTCACTGACTCATATCAGACAGGTTATTGAAGATATAAAGACAATTGCATATGATGAAACATAAAAATTAGCTTAAAATTTTAAAGTTTGGAAAATTTGCCAAACTTTGAAAAGCCGTATCTCGGAAACTATGTCTACCGAGTCCATTCTGGTCTCAAATTGTAGCAAACTTAATCTAGTTTAAAAATGCATAATAGGATCTTTGCCTAAAATCTGCTCCTTCATGGTCAAAATGGGAAAAAATCGAAAAAAGGGCGAAAAGCACTTTTTTTTGCAGTTTTTGGGATATTCAAAAGTGATCCGGGGGGCTGCCAAGGTCGAAAACTTGGATTTTGCATCTCAGTCACATCCCATACAAGAAAAAAGAATGAAACCTACTACGCCCACTTGATGCAACTTAGGCCCCCCCCTTTTCATGACAAGGTTACTGAACTACATTATTAACTGACTTTGCTTTTGTACTGCTCTGCAGCAGGTGCGACCTCTGTTGTCGAGATTTTTATTATTTTTGATTGATATGCATGATTTATATTATTTTTGTCAAACTGCTTCCCAACGTTGAACCTCGGACTCGAAATCTGTTCCAAGAATGGACGGGATGAAGCCATATAATTTTACTGGATTAACCTTGAAAGTGATTTTTAAACAAAAATGACTTGGCCCCGAAATTTGTTCCCTCAAGAACTATTTGCCAACGTTAACAAAAAGGACTCGACTAAATTCTCCTAATCTCTTCAAAGAATGGAAATTATGCTCGAATAATATGTCTCATTCCACACTTATTACCTCTCTTTTTTTTGTTCCTCCTCCGCAGCAGCAGCGCCCTATATTGTAGATATTTTGGAATAATTTATTTTCGTTTCATACAAAATCCTGTACCACATTGAATATTAATTTGCAAACTGCATGTCTCTCCTATCCATATATCTTTTGTTATCGTATTTTACGTTCACACCGGAATTTTGAAGCACTAGGTATATATATATATATATATATATATACGTATATATAAAATTCACGTAGAAGTGGGAGATATACTGAATAAACCCATACGCTGTTACGGTCAAAGAAGTTTATTAGCAGGATGCGATCACACTAATGAACTGCCTTAAGCCTTCTCCTACATACAACTTAAGAATTCTCTAGAAATGTTCAAATTAACATAATAAATTAACAGAAACACGTAAATTTGCCTAAATAGGAACTTTCTACGAATTTTGAGAAGGGTAACATAAATTAGAATGAAAGTAAAAGCAGAAGTTACTGACTGAATTCGAACCGACGATCTGCCAGTCAGCAGTCCAGTCCTTTAACCGTTTGGTCCTGCTGCAACTTGCCGTTTAACTTCGCAATGTGGCTTTACCCCTCATTTAGAAATACAGCCTCTCGCTGTTATACTGCGGCGTTCGTTCTGGAACGAATTATCGGCCCTGTAAACTCTGTCCGCCGTTCCTCAGGATAATTCGAATCTTGCGTGGAATGCTTGTTTCCAGGCGACATGTCTTCATTGTGTGTTGTGTCATTACTCACAGCAATTTATTGGGTGATCGGGTCATAGTATGATTTCATTCGAACCACATGAACGACATTTCTAGATTTTCATCATTTTGAAGATGGGTCGAAATCTTGAACTTCATAGGTAACGTCAGAGAACTGCCTTAAAACTTGATGAGTGCCGATGTACCTTTTGAGGAGCTTTTCCGATGGGCCAACTTTGCGAACTGGAGTAAAAATCCATACTAAATCTAGCTTGTCTATACTTTACTATTCGATGTTTAGCGTCATAAATTTGACGGTCTATCTTTTGAGCTCCCAGAGATCATACGAAAGCTAACTGCCTGAATTCTTCAGCATAGTTCATCAATTGATCAAGATAATCATGTGCTGTCCCGTTATAACTACAAGGAAACCTGGTACCAAGGGTTGTTTCAGACTCGCGGACATGAAAGAGGTAAAAAGGTGTAGAACTTGTCTACCGTGTCTTGCCGTGCCGTATTATAAGCATACGTCACGAATGGCAGTATTTCGTCCCAATATTTCTGTTCGACATCAGCGTACATCGATAACATGTCTGCTAACGTCTTTTTGAACCTCTCGGTTAGACCATTAGTTTGACGGTGGTACGCCGTCGTTATTCGGTGGTTAACATTGCAGAGTCTGTTAAGTTCGGATATTAGCCTGGATTGAAACACTTGTCCTCTATCGTGATTGTCGTTCTCTGTGAACCATGCTTTAAAGTTAATTCCTCAATCATAAACTTTGCGACTTCGGGTGCTTCGAGTGCAGCAAACGGTAGAGCTTTTGAAATAGCGAGTCGGATAGTCGATACATACAATTATCCATTTGTTTCCAACTAAATATTTAGGAAAACGGCCTAGCTGATCTACACGATGAAAATGTTCTTCCTTTGGCGGTATTGGCATTAGTTGACTGGGTCGTTTCTGTGGGACGGATTTCCTCCTTTGACATTCTTTACAATGCAAAACATATAGGCAGACGTTTCGATACTGGCCGGGCCAATAAAATATCTTCCGTAATCTGTCATAGGTCCTCGCAAATCCCAAGTTATCGGCTGTCGGTGCGTCATGAAAAAGTCGAAGTAGATCTAATCGTAAATGTTTCGGAATAACTGGTAGCCACCTCTTTCCTGCAGGAACGATATTTCTATTGCACAAGATCCCATAAACTATCTCATAATCTGCTTTATAACCCGCGAGAACTCTCACCGGGTATGACATACCCAATCCATTTTCATTCAATGTTTTTGTTATCTTCTTCTTATCGGATTAGGCCAAAATTTCGTGTAGCTGTATTCAAGGCCACATTCTTTCAGCGGGGAAGAAACTAAGTCTGCTCAATCAATAGATTTTGAGAAAAATATTTCGACGGGTATGTCATACCCGTGCGAGTCCTCGCGTCAGTCAGATCTTTCTTTTTTTTCTGCCAGTTTAGTACATCACGGCGCGATTTTTGAATTACGACGAGGAAATAAAACAATTGCGACACCTTTTAGAGACTGTTTCTAGTGATAATGAAGCTTTATACCAAGATAATGATGCCTTTGAGGATGGAGAATAATGTAGCAATCACGATTCTTCTACTAAAATTGAGACAGAAACCAAAGAAAAAGGTTCACTGTCAACAGCCGATTTTTATATTGGTAAAGATAAAATTTCAAAATGGCTGAAGAAAAAATACCGGCAAAATGTAACAAAGCCTTCAAGGAACGAAATTATCAAGCTTCCAGGTAATACAAATTATTCAAGAGATGTCGCTTCTCCCGTAGATGCATGGAATGTTCTCTTCAATAGCAACATGCTAAATATGATGGTGCCTCAAACAAAAAACAACTTATTCAAGCCCTTCAATGGAACTGGATATCACTAATAATGAACCGCCTGCAAAAAAACTCAAGACAAAATATAAATGATGTTAAATTTGCCCAAGTAATAAGGACTGAAAAACAAAGTTTATGTGCCAAAAATGGGAAAAATGTCTGTGTTGAACATGAGTATGTAGTTTGTAAAAAATTGTTTATAAAAATGTAAGTATTATTAAAATTAACTAAAAATCTTTAATTTATTATCTTATGTTCTTTAGTTACGTAAGGTTTGCATATAAACAATATTAATTGATATTTAAATGGCAGAAATGAATTAGGGTATGAGATACCCGGCGCGAGTTCCTGTGTTCGAAATTGGGCGCGAGTGCTCTCGGGTTAAGGCTTTTGTGACCTTTAAATTAGCGAGCCAGAAGAATGAATGATGATCAGTCATAACTGTGAAGGACTTTCCAAATAGATAAGGTCGAAAACTTCATTATGGCCCATACGACATAAAGACACTGTTTTTGTGAAGATGAATAATTTTTCTCTGCATTTGTTAGCGTTCTAGATGCGTAGGCTATAACTTTTTCTTTTTTGTTCTGCTTTTGGACTAACACGGTACCAATTCCATAGCCACTAGCGTCTGTATGTAGTTCGGTAGGAGCCGCTTCGCAAAACAGATTGGGTTCAGAAGTAATGGCTGACTTAAGCTCGTTAAGAGCCTCTTTCTGTGGTTGGGTTTATACAAACTTGGAATCAACCTTTAATTACATTTGAAGTGGTTGCGCTCTATAACAAAAGTCCTTAATGAAGCGTCTGTAGTCAGAATAGAGCCCGATGATTGTGTTCTGAGTATGTTCTTATATCATGTACGTTCTCTGGTGTAGGGAAGTCATGAACATCTGATGAACAGCTTTTATTTTATCGGTATCTGGTTTCACATCCTCACTAGATACTAGATGGCCTAGAATCTTGATTTCCTTTGCACCGAATACACAATTCTTGGGATTCAAGAGGAGTCCTGCCTCTTGTACACATTTAAGAACACAGTTAATAATTTCAAGATGTTCAATAAATGTCTGCTAGAATACCACTATATCGTCAAGGTAACAAGCCTTCACTTGTAACAAATGTGGTTTTCTTTCGATCTGTCTTATCCACTTCATTTGCCAGTATTCTGAATAGAGTTCCATTGAAGAGAAATATTGCGGCCCCTTTAAGCAATGCAAAGTGTCATTAATACGAGGTAAGGGATAAACGCCTTTATTTGTAATTTTGTTCAAGCGGTGATAATCCACTCAAAGGCATCAACTTCCATCTTTCTTCTGTACCAAAACAACTGGAGATGACCAGGGGCTTTCCGATGGTTGTAATATTCCTATTTGTATCATTTTTTTTGACTTCATTATGAATTTGACTTCATTATGTCGTTCAGCAGGCGATACATTTTAGTGTCTTTGGCTGATAGGGAATGATCTCCGGTATCGATTTTGTGTTTAATTTTGATTCGGCATTGAATGTTCTTACCTTCATTGAACGCATGAACGCATTGAACGCATTTCCTCTCATTGAACGCATTTGGAAATTTCTTTAAAATTTTTAACAGTTTTTGGTGTTGTTCGTCGCTGAGATTCGGCGTCAGCCTCGATGTGTAATCGACGGCTCTCGCTTCATCTTTAGTAATATCTTAATACGAGTTTGCTACTGACAGGGCATTGACACAGAAAGGAATAAGTAATTCAGCATGACCTATACAAATACGTTTCGGAAGGTGTTGCGCATGATTCAGCCTATTAGCAACACACAACTTTCCGTTTCCGCTCTCCGTTTTCAGAAGGGTGATGACCGGCATAGCTAAATCTTGGCTCAGCAACAAAAAAAATTATTGAATTCGACGAATGTTCCTGTGGGTTACCATAAGAGCAGTTACTGCTATTTTCATCATGGAATAAGCAGAAATCAAACAATCTGCTATGGCAAATATACCCCATCTTAGCGGAAGTGGTGACTCAGGCATAATTTCATGAAAAATGAGTTCTCGTCGACCACAGTCTACGACGGCTTGATATGATTTCAAGAAATCCCTGCCAAGGATGACATCCTGGCTGCATATCCGCATAACTGTAAACTCGAAAGGCTGATTTCGGTCCCGCATTGTAACGCAAAGAAAGCATGTTACCATCGGCTTTACATGACTACAATCTGCGACTTTTAAAACAACTTTTTTTAAACAGCCGAACAGAACTTTTCTTCTCTAGTGTTGATATCTTTTTGAGATAACGGAAAAAGAAGCTCCAGAGTCCACAAGTGGATCTTCGATAATGATATCAACGTGGTTTTCATGCATAGCGGCAGCGGAAGGATTTTGAGAAATAGCGGCCTCACCTCCATTAAAAGTCACGTGATTCAGTTTTCCTCATTTCGACGACCTTGGGACTGACTGGATGGTCGGTATAGTGACCGAGTTCTATAGCGGCGTGTCGGCGATTGTCCTCAGGTTGGATTAGGCTATGGGGATCTGGCGATTGGTTGTCTGGTCTCTTCGGCAATGCGGCTTCTTCAGAATATGAGGAAGTTCCTTTGTCCGTAATTTTGACGATGGGCGTCGACGTACAGTTTTTCGGTCTCTGAAATAGCTTACGACGGACTGTTACTTGCAGTTACCACTAGAATGTGACATTATATATATATATATATATATATATATATATATATATATATATATATATATATATATATATATATATATATATATATATATATATATATATATATATATATATATATGTGTGTGTGTGTGTGTGTGTGTGTGTGTGAGATGCTAGAAGCATAAACTATATTTAATTATATTAATAAAACGTTAAACGGTAATTTTCTATTAAAGGCCTAGTGTGTTTTCCAATTCAGCAAGTAGATTGTTTTTCTCATAATGAATATTTTAATATTTTTTAATAATTAATGTTGTGCATTTTAGCTATAAAGCAATAGTTTTGTTCGCATGATAATTTTCGTCTCAAATGGACGCTTGTGTATTTTTTAAGTATACCCCAGACCAGTCCAGCCAAATGTGAATAGGGAGTACTTTATTAAGGGGAGGAAATTTCATTAAATTAAATTTTAAGTTTAAATTTTAGTGATCATTTTTGGGGTCTCGCCTGTGGGAACTGGCCATTCCTACATCCGAGCCTCATTTGGGGAGGGGGGGGGGAATTGTGATGCTTGAATCATAAACTATATTTAATTATATTGATAAGTGTTAAACAGTAATTTTCTATTAAAGTCCTAGTGTGTTTTCCAATTCAGGAAGTAGATTGCTTTTCTTAGCGAAGAGTTCAGAGTCACCGAATTGCTCGCACGCGCTGGCTGATGCAATGCCGAATGTTCGAGCGAAGGGGCTCGAGATGATAGTCCACGCTTTTGCATAACGTGCGAGAAAGAACAAAGCGCAGTTGATGGATATCTTTGATAGAGTCAGGACGCGCGTTTTCCGGCAGGAGGGCTTGAGTCGAATTTGGCGGATCGGACTGTTTAATTAATATTTGAATAAACAGCTCGGCTACGATATGGAGTTCCTATAATCTCCGAGTCTTTTATTTTACTTATTTCTCCTGCACAGTGGACTTATCTTAATTTATCGGCAGCTGTGTCACAGGCGTGTCATACACAAACACACACACACATACACACACACACATATATATATATATATATATATATATATATATATATATTAATTAATTTATTTATTTAACGACAGAATTGTAAGATAAGCTATTGTTAATGCTTATAAATGCTAATATACCTGATTTAAGAATGTTTCAAAAAGTGTTTACAGCAAATCGTACACCAAAAATAGAAAGTTTAATGGAAACCTTTTGAAAAAGAAAGATTTCGAGTTAAATTGGGAATATAGCTTCAAACTGTTAATTATTTATCACGGGTGTCAACATATGTATCTATAGATGTAACAAAGCTGTTTACCTATAGGCGCAACAAAATTAAGAAAGAAGTATTATTTTTCTTCTTCTCTCGGCAGAGTGAGACGCGATCGCCAAATATAGTGCATGAAACGAAGTTGAATAGGGAGGGGAGGTCTAAAAAGGATTTCCTGAATTTAACGAAGTCATTAAGTAACTACGATACGAGAAAGGGAGATTGCAACTGGGATAAGAAAATTATTTCATTTCAAATGTTTTCTTCTTGCTCTATGTTTTTCAAGATTTTGAGTTTTAAGCATGACTGGTGCCAACATAATGTCTTAAAGAAGCTTTGGAGATTTGACCTGCAACCAATTTCCGTTCGTGGGGCCGTTATCGTGATATTCGCTAACTGGCGAAGCTCTGAGTGGGCGAGTTTTATATTAACTAAAATAATAATCAAATATTAATGCACCTTTGAAAACCTCTATGTAGCTTACCATGACATCATCTCATTATATATTGGAATTTCACTTATTCTTCTGTAAACTGTCATAGGGTTGTAAGCGCAGCTGCCTAACAATTATGCTGTCCGCAAACTTATCATAAAGTATCCTTTGTCTTGATGCTCATATTACCTAAAGAATACTTAATAATATGAAGCTCATCGTTCTCCCCGCTCATGAACATATCAGGGATTGGTGTTTACAAAAATTATCAACCATCATTAAACATCAGACTCGTTGGATGGTAATGACTCAAAATCTTATGTTCTTGGCACTACTTCAAACGTCGTGTTAAGGATTAAGACCTAAGGTCAGACACAAGCTTCTTAGTGCACATAATTTTCTCAAGTCCTCTGCACATAGCTTGTCTGTAAACAAAGCTTTCAGAGACAGCCCGAAGCTATTTGGAGCTTGAAATTTCCAATGGACGGCACTATGCAGTGAACTAACTATAATTGATTGCTCTCAAACAGACTTGATCAATTTTTGTTACTCTTTTTTCAATAGCAGGTGACGATATCTTTAAATTATTCCCGTATATCAATTCCGTCTTTTGAAGAGTCACGACTTCCTGGGAGAACATCTCCATCGCGTTGGGATTTTCCACCAACCAAACTGTTCTCTTTGTAATATGGCAGAACCAATGAACCGAACCCACCTCCATCGTTGCTTGTTGCTTGTCACTTCATGGTTACTACGAGACGACGAGGTACTGCAAGCTAGAGGACGCTTAACCTTCCCCTTACGGGTGGGATAGCATGTACACCAAGAATACGGGCCCAATAATTAATATTAATATATATATATATATATATAACCCCCTTAATGGCAGTTCTTACAAAGGAAGTATGAAGTTTCCCGTTCTAGACAGGGAATCGTAAGAAAGGACCCCTTAATCTAAAGGTTAAAGGAATGACTTCGGTTACTTATTGTTGAAAATGTTTTTGTTGTACTATTTTGAACTTCTTTCTTTTGTATTGCCTTGCCACTGGAAATAAAAAAAATATTCCGTAAGTCTATTACACTTTTATTAGAGAAAAACCCATAAAATTTTCCACCATAGTCCTTCACTGTAATACCTCTAAAAGTTTGTTTGTTCACGAGAACTTAGTTCCATCCGACTTCTAATTCAGAGAAAGAAGGAAAAAGAATATTCATTACTTTTGAAGTTAAATCAAACGCAAAAACAATCAAATTCGTAAATGATTACAATTTTCTTACTTGCTTGAGACTTGGTTGGACAACACCATTCCTCTCAATTTTTATAAGTAAAAAAAAGAATGAGATCCGTTGTTGGATAGTTAAAATTAGCCTTCCAGTCGGTAGCAAACCATTAAAGTGTTCAGTTCTTTTCGACTGCCTTTTTCAAATTCTAACTAATTTATGAATTTTTGATAAGTTTGAACTCCAGTTTAGATGTACATAATTTCCAATATTGCATTTTGAATCATTTCTATCATTTGCAGTTTGTTTTTTACTTACTTTTCCATTTATTTAACGGGTATCGCATAATCTAAAAATATTTTACATTGTCTTTATAGCTTTTGATACCATTAAATTTTAAAATATCTGAAATACACAGGAGAAAGCGTAAATATTACAACAGAAAAGTACGTAACATATTCTATGTTACATAATACATTCTTTGCTCTTTCCTTTTATTTTTTAATGTATAAAAGAAAAAAAAAATCTGCCGCTATATATAAGTCTCGAGGATATAAGAAAATTCGATTGCACTGGGAATATGACTTGAAGTTAGAAAATACTATGTTTAGGCTTCATTGATTTCGGAAATTATTTTGCCTCTTCGAAGTTTTGAGTCGAGAGTTTCTTATATAAAGATCGATAACTTCTCTCCTTCTTCAGATTGTATCTGTTCTTATCGATACAATGCAATCAATAGAAAAACTAATAAAATGATGTATTTTTTCATTTGCTAAAATTTTAACTATAGGTTTTAATCCCTTAGTAACGTATTCAATAACTATGTCTTTTTCTTTGTTTGGGAAGTAATTACGGATCTGTAAAAGGCAATCTTGAAGACAGTGCATATAAAAAATTACTGCATTATTAATGTGAATACTTGTTAAAATTGTAACTAATTTGTTGTTCAACTGTTATTCATAGTTGTAATTAATTTGTAATACACTCGTTATTCACATGTTGTAACTCATTTGTTAAAATTTTAATTATACGCTTAAATCTCATGATTAACGCTCTCAGTTAATATGTCCATTTGATTTCTTTTCAGGGGGTGGGGAAGTAATTACGTATTTGTGAAAGGTAATCTTGAAAACAGAGTTTTTATTAAATTACTGCATTTATAAAGTAAATACTTAATGTAATTACTAAATGCAATTCCGTTTTAATTAATATCTTGTAATTCCTTTGTTAAAATTTTAATTATACGTTTTAATCTCTTGTTTAAAGTACTCAATTCTTATGCATTTTTCATTATTTAGGAAGTAATTACATATCTGTGAAACATAATCTTGAAAACTGTGTTTGTAATAAATTATTAAATTATTAAATTAAATACTTGTTAAAGATAAAATTAATTTGTTATTCAACTGTAATTCATAACTGTAATTGAATTGAAATTCCTATGATATAATTAATTTGTTAAATTTTTTATTGTACGCTTTAATGCCTTATATAGCATACTCAATTACTGCGTCTATTTCTGTATTTGGAAAGTTACAAAGCATCTGTGAAAGATAATCTTGAAAATTGATTATATAATAAATTACTGTACTATTAAAGCAAATGCTTGTTATAATTGTAATTAATTTTTTATTCAACTGCAATTCACTTGTTATTCATATGTTGTAATTCATTTGTTAAAATTTTAACTATACGGTTTAAACTCTTGCGTAAAGTACTCTGTTCAAAAGTCTTTTTCATTATTTGGGAAGTATAGGACGGTCATTAAAAAAACTTTGCCGATATATCGACCTTTAGCGGCTGTTCTGTTCAACCGATCGAGATAAGATTTCAGATATAGTTATTCAGAGGTATCAGATCGGGATTCTATAAACGGCAATAAAGTGGCGCTCAAGGTTAGGGTTATTGATACAGAAACTAGACATTTTCGAATGGCGGCGCCCTCCTTTTCCCGTCGCAAAATGCTCAGGGCATGCAAAAACCCTAAAGAGCGTTGGAACTGTACGTGTATCACAAAAAAATGGACGCGTTATGCACGCACAAAAAACAGCTCTGCGACCGACCAACAAAAACGCGACCGGGGCTCACGGAGGAAAATTTGCATATAACAGAGGCAAGACACTAATCACTGATGACAACACACATCGTACAAAAGAAAACTTTTATTTGGATTGCATATTTTTCACATCGGTGCCCTCACAGGCCGTTCGCAGAGCTGTTTTTTGTGCATGCATAACGCGTCCGTTTTTTGTGACACACGTTCCGCTTCAACGCTCTTTAGGGTTTTCGCATACGTTGAGTATTTTGCGTTGGGAAAAAGTGGGCGTTGCCATTCGAAAATTTCGAGTTTCTGTAACTATTACCGTAACCGTGAGCGCCACTTTGTTACCGTTCACAGAATCGCGAGCTCATAACTCTGAATAACTATATCTGAAATTTCTTCACGATCGGTTGAAGAAAACAACCGCTAAAGGTCCATATATCGACAATGTTTTTTATGACCATCCTGTTATTATGCATGTGTCAAATGTAATCTTGAGTAATGACTTTACAATAAATTAATGCATTGCTTATTTATATACTTTTTAAAATTGCAATTACCGTGTAATTTACTGCTAATTGATAATTGTAATTCAATTGTAATTCATATGTTGTTACTCCTTTGTTAAAATTTTAATTACACCTTTTAATTCCTTGTGTAACGGGATCAGTTCGTATATCTTATTCTTTATTTGAGAAATAATTAGGTAACTGTGAAAGGTAATCTTGAAAATTGACTTTATAATAAATTCCTGCATATTATATTTATATATATATATATATATATATATATATATATATATATATATATATATATATATATATATATATATATATATATATATATATATATATATATATATATATATATATATATATATATATATATATATATATATATATATATATATATATATATATATATATGTAACATACTGGACAACCCAAGGAAAAAATGGGCGTCCAGCACATCACAGGCAATGATGGTGTAGTCGTGGCTATAATAATACTCGACGCAGCAAGTTACAGCATTGTACTAGTTTTTATTTCGTCGGCGAATACGTCTTCTCAAGACAGTTACAAAATCCGAAAAGCGTACATGTTTCCGTTCAGGCGGTTTATATAAACTTTGTCATGTGATCAGGATAGCGATTAGGGATTTGCTGTTGTCGATAAGTCACATGTGGTTTTATATAATCTGCGCAGAGCTTATCTAAAATATTGGGGACGCCGCGCCTTTTTGAAAAAGGAAGCCATTTAATTTTTTCTCTCGAGGTTATTAGAACTTAGAATCAAAAGCGAAATTTAGCTCGTACGCCCAAGGGAACTTAGAATAATGTTAGATTTTAAAATGGTATGGGGTTTTTAATGTTATATATATATATATATATATATATATATATATATATATATATATATATATATATATATATATATATATATATATATCTATATATATATATATATATATATATACAGTGGAAACTCGATCGATCGTTCTCGGATCCATCGTTTTTCCGTATGTGTCGTCCATTTTATCCAGTCCTAACGATCTTATTGCATTGTTATGTTTCCGCATCTATCGTTTTCCCGCATTTATCGTTCATTTCAATCGGTCCCTTGAAAAACGATAGATCGAGATTCCACTGCATAGTATATATATATATATATATATATATATATATATATATATATATTTATTTGAAACTATGTTCGGAAAATATTCATAAGAATACTTTTGGCATACACCTAAAGCTCTACTCGGATTTCAGAATACATCAAGGCATTATAACAATAAACATCAGCATTTGCTAAGCATGCAATAAAAAGTTCTATATAATACCTATTACTCGAGATTTTAGGGAAATATAAACTCATAAAATTGCATTCCTTTACTCAGATACCCCTGATGCCTGCGCTTTTGAAAAATGCATGCATTCTAGATACGAGATCATTTTTCTTTTCGTTTGCGAAACATTTTTGTATGCATTTTTACTTAAACATCACTCAAAGAAACGACTTTAGTTTAAAACACGAGGTGAGATCGCTGCATCGTAATCTCTCCTTCGTACTCTCATGTTTTAAAGGAATTTTTTTTCATTGTCTGCATTTACGGTGTACTTACCTGTAGTAATGGTTACTTTTACATATATTTTAACTGCATTTGAAAGTCTATGGAAGGTAAATTATGGTGTTTATATTCAGAAATGGTTCCTTAAGTTACTAGTGCTTTCACGCTTTCAATGCGTTTTCTGAGTTTTTGGGAAATAAATTAATATATATATATATATATATATATATATATATATATATATATATATATATATATATATATATATATTGTAGTGAACTGAGGTTCGTAGTTTCAACCAGTAGATGAACTAACACACCAGGTATACATCACTCATTACATAAACAAAACAAATGCAATTTATTGAGCAATTTGATGATGATGAGATATGTATACTGCACAGATGTAAGATGAACTTCGTAAACTTAGGGAATCACACTCGATTTAATCGTCGTGGGGCGGAGTAAGAACACAGAAGTCCGCTAGGCTAGCAGAACTGGCTCTGCTTCAATGATGAAGAAACGGCACTTCGTCCTGATGGGAAAGGGGCTCCCCAATAATATCAACGGCGGTGACCACTGCACGCACCCGGTAGCGATGAAAATATTAAATTAAGGAGAAAGGACTCCTCACTGGAAAATAAGGTAGCAAAGGCTACTTCCACGAAGACTGGTCTCCGACAAATTAGCGGAGTGTGTTTACTCCTGCAGGAACTAAATCGTCGCTGCAAACAGTCACAAGGGACTCTTGAACCTCTAAGGGCGGCAAACCCGGCTGCTCTTAAACTGGACTTGCTTTTAACATACAACAAAAATCCACAATGCAAAATAGTTAAACACAATGTAGTTACACTATTTCTTTTGACCACAGTTACATTCCTTAATTTCTGGGAACTAATTTAACACACTACTATTTCAATAAAAATTCTACTTTACACAATATCAATAGTTCTTATTTTACTTCACATTACAAAAAAAATCTTAACACCTTTTAAGTTCAGATCAAGCTATTAATTACGGTTATTAAATTCAACAATTTACTTCTCCTAATTCTGAGAAAACAACCAAAATATTATTCACTAAACTACTGTTGGATACCAGCACAAAAGAGGAACAGAATGGTACTCACAATTTGATGTGAAGACTGGCATCTAGTTGGCACTGCAGCAAGTTTATCAGATGGCACAAGAACGTCAAACGTTCTACTCTAATTCACAGGATACACATACCCGCGATAGCACTTTCACACAGTCTCAGTTCTGAAACACGCGCGAATGTCACTAAGGAAATTAACACTGCAGCAGTTTAGCAGATTCCACAAGAACGTCAGCCGCTCTACACTACTTCACAGGATACACACCCTCAATAGCACTTTCGCACAGTCACAGTTCTGAACACACGCGACTGTCACTAAGGAAAAACAAAATGTTCCTACCCTCGCTTCTTTTCGTCGGAACGCTGCCACCAATTTATGAATGAATGTATACCTTCTGTAGAGAACTGAGGTTCGTAGTTTCAACCAGTAGATCAACTAACACACCAGGTATACATCACTCATTACATAAACAAAACAAATGCAATTTATTGAGCAATTTGATGATGATGAGATATGTACACTGCACAGATGTAAGATGAACTTCGTAAAATCGGCGTGGGGCGGAGTAAGAACACAGAAGTCCGCTAGGCTAGCAGAACTGGCTCTGCTTCAATGATGAAGAAACGGCACTTCGTCCTGATGGGAAAGGGGCTCCCCAATAATATCAACGGCGGTGACCACTGCACGCACCCGGTAGCGATGAAAATATTAAATTAAGGAGAAAGGACTCCTCACTGGAAAATAAGGTAGCAAAGGCTACTTCCACGAAGACTGGTCTCCGACAAATTAGCGGAGTATGTTTACTCCTGCAGGAACTAAATCGTCGCTGCAAACAGTCACAAGGGACTCTTGAACCTCTAAGGGCGGCAAACCCTGCTGCTCTTAAACTGGATCCGCTACGTGTCAGGAACAAGAAAGACGCAAGCCACGACTAAAGGGTCCATTCTCTTTTATAGGAGAGCCTCCACCGGATATTGCATCACTCTCCGGAAAGGTCGAACGATCTAGAACAAGTGAGCAACGGAAATGGGTTTCCTGGGGCGATAATGAAATATTTTCCCCGGGTCTAAAGCGGCCGCCTTTTTAGCTTGTCCTCAAAGCCACTTAAAAGAGTCTCAAAGGGCCTCTTCGGTAAAATGCGAAGGACACGAGTCCTTTTGTTTAGGCACGCGACGCCTCCAGGATGCTGCTTAACAACTGATAGTTCATGAATGGAAAGCACCTGGAGTCTCCTGTCATTTATAACTGACGTCAACCGGCGTCACCCGGCGGCGATGACTAAATCAAGAAAAATGACCGAGGTCTCCTAACGTTCTGTGGAACAAGTCAATCGGATGAACAAAGGGAAAAATGCCGTCAGCATTTTGCCACCTGAGTTGTCGGGCTTCTTTTGATGACTCTCAGGCCGAGATAGAAGAATTTCTTTTGTTAACGGAGAGGTTGAAATGCAATACTCTACAATATATATATATATATATATATATATATATATGTAGGATTTATGCGAAGTCTGTTATGCCCTAGTAATTTTCTCTGTTGCTATGCAAAACAATCTAATGTTGCTATGCGACACATTCTGTTCAATCTAACAAAATGTGTAGAATCTTGGTTGCTTTTTGGACATTATTCTGTAATAGACGCAAATAGCAAAGAGAGAAATCAAGACATTGAGCTTCCTGAACCCATGAGTCAGATTTGGAGTTCATTATAAAACTTTTACAGTTATTTTTAATTTTCATAAAATTGATTATTTTAAAATTTCTCTGATGCTTCTCTGAAATTTGAAACCAGAAGAAAGGGTGGAGATCCGCCCCTCCGAAATTTGAGGGCGGAGAGAGCGTTGAGACGGAGGTCATCGAACTTACGACAGCACCCCAGGTGTCCGAAGGGAAAGAGAAAAGCGATTGTGGTGACCGTAGCGCAATGGTTACAGATTTTGAATTGCCTCAAAATTTTAGTGGAAAAGCGATCCTTAGTGTTTACGAACTTCGTAGTGTAAACGATACAGATTTGGAAATGGTAGCGAAATTTTGTAGTGAGTCTGCAAAATGTTTTCCCGACTCAAAAGTGGTGAGTTAATACATTCAAGAGTATAAAATAGTGATTGTTATAATTCGGCAAACTTCTTCAGATTTTGGCAATGCACCTGTAAAATTGTGCTCCGCTTGTGATTGTGAATTCTAAGTGTGTGAGAAGAAAGTGTCATCAATTAAATGTCGTGAAGGGCAATATGGCTTTTGAGGGTTGTGTTTGGCCCATATGGTATCCCTAAGTGTCACCGATACGGAAGACGAAGTGCTTGTTTTTGTGAGTGTATGTTTGATAGTGCTATGATTAAGTGCCCAAATACGCATTTAAACAGAAACTTGGTGTAACCGAGTATTTCTTCAGTGCTTTGAAAGAGTTAAGTGTTGTAGTTAAAGACGAATTGTGCATCTTAATTTAAACGTGATGCGCCTGTGTGTTTTTTAAAGTATTACAGTGAACTGTAGTCCACTGGCTCCGACTAGACATTCAGAAAAGAGCCATGGCCGACTGTAAACAACATATTACTTTCTCTTTGTTTCATTGTTTTTGTTTCGTCTGTATTATTATGTGTGTTAAAACGGATGAAGATGATGATAAGGCATAAATATGCCTAGGACATCAGCATTGTCAGGACAGCCGAGTTATGGGAATTGTATTATCCCAGGGTTCCGGCTATAGGCTATATGTCGCCGTGTACGCTATGCGACGACAGCGCTACTAGGATTCCGAAAAATGAACTGAGAGAAAGTGTTTGAGGGGAGACTGAGATTGAGTCCCGACCTAGCAAGAGGTGTCGAAAAGCAGCAGACGGGCTGCGACGGAAGAGACAGTCTCGACGGGGGTATGACTTTGGCTCCTGATAAGCGGCAGACGGCGGCTTAGTTTACCCTATCGCGACAGACGGCCGGATACTGTAACCCATTGTGGAGGCCTGGTTCGGCCTCACGTGTAACGTATATGTAATGTACTTCAACATCTGTAAATAGTCCTAAATGTCAATATATTGTGTTCGTGGAAAAGACGAGACTCTGTCCTTTATTGAGTACTGTCTAAGAGAGTCTAGTTCCGCCGTTCAGTACGCGGAAAGGTTTCTATAGAAGTGGGCGTCCGCCCAAGAAGTAGTTTCTATAAGACTGGGAACTCACCCTAGACACCCCATTTTATATATATATATATATATATATATATATATATATATATATATATATATATATATATATATATATATATATATATATATATATATATATATATATATATATACTGCTGGCCACCCAAATTCCAACACCAAGAAAGACAAGAGATATCACAACAAAATTTATTTTGTAGATAACATGTTGACCAAGTATCAAATGATTAAATTTATAGACTTCTGTGAAGTGTGGTTCCTGCTAAAATCAGTAGCCAGAGTAGCCGCCATTGATGGAGATCACCGCTGCCACACGCCTCGGCATTGATTCAAAGAGACTTTGGATGAGTTCTTGGGGTACAGCAGACCAAGTAGCTTCCACACGTTGCCAAAGTTGATCTGCTGTGGCAGCTGGGGAGGGAATCTGGGTCAATCGTAGAGCAACCATGGACCACATGTTTTCTATCGGTGAAAGATCCGGAGAGCGAGGCGGCCAGGGAAGCAATTCAATCTGGCGTTTGACGAAGAACCGTTGGACAATGCGTGCCACGTGTGGTCGCGCATTATCCTGTTAAAATATGGCTGTGGACAAGCCCTGAAGGTAAGGAAGGAAAACTGGCTCCAACACCTCGGAGATGTAGCTCTGGCTGTTTAAAGTATCGGCAATGCGTACTAGAGGTGTGCGAGAGTGATATCCAATACCGCCCCATACCATAATACCCGGTGCAGGAGCAGTGTGGTGGTGCATACCGCAGCTGTTCAGCATCCTCTCTTCACGGTGTCTCCAGACTCGAATGCGACCATCGTGGTGTTGCAGACAGAAGCGTGACTCGTCAGTAAAGACAATTTCATTCCATTCTGCCGTCTACATCCTTCTGTCATCACACCATTGGAGGCGGAGACGTCTGTGGTTCTGCGTCAAGGGTAGACAAAGCAATGGACGTCTTGCGGACAGACCACTCTGCTGTAAACGGCGTCGAATGGTACGCGCAGACACTGGATGATGCGTTAAGACTGCATGTGCTGTGCTATGGTTCGTGATGTGACTGAGCGATCCGTCACTGCCATGCGCACAATTTGCCTGTCATCACGTGAAGTGGTGCGCTGAGGTGGATGCGATCGAACACGCCGGTCCGTCGTACCCTCCTGCATCCAACGATCACATATCCGCATTACAGTTGTTTGGTTTCGTCCAACACGACTACCGATTTCCCCGAAAGATAATCCACAATCTCGGTAGGCCACTATCCTTCCTCTGTCGAACTCGGATACTTGATCAAAAGATGATCCCTGTTTTCGACGAGGCATAATTGATCGTTTTTTTGAAATAACCACAAGAAAAACACAATTGCCGAACTTGAAATCGTCGAAATCTCCAAGCCTTAAATAGCGCTTTGAAGTGGCGCTACAGGCGCGCGTGATGTGCGTCTGCGCTGAAATTCTAATTATTTGCATATCTCACCTCTGCTAATGCATGTTGTAAATTTCATGTTATTTGCATGTTTCCTTCAGGGTGTTGCATTTACAGTGGCCAGCAGTGTATATATATATATGTGTGTGTGTGTGTGTGTGTGTTTGTGTGCTTTGTTTATAAAGATAGGCAGTGGGAGCAGAAAGTGTTTGGAAATAGTTTTTCCGATATATTTGGAAGGAAGTAAAGTGCCTGACATAATGAACCATGTACGGTCCCTCTTCATCGAATTCTCCAGTCTCGTAAAGTTTATTATTATTATTTTTTTTTCTATTGAATACTTTATAACTGTAGAAAGAACATTATATGAATGCTGTTAAACCTAACACCAGGGTTAAATATGGGCTTGGTTTAGTAATGACGGGTACAGGATTACACTGAAAACTTTATTTTTAAGTTGACACGTGGTAAAAGCAAATTGCAAACACTTTTTCTGCTCATACGCTTTCGGTCATTTGTTAAAAAATTACAAAGCTATATTCTTATATTTACAGGCTTCAATTCCATTCCTACGGTACCTAACCCTAATTAGCAGTAGCCACTATTGAGTATATAATAAAAAATTATAGGTACTTACCATACTAAGTATCTATTATCATTGCTACAGTGCTCAATCTGCATTCGCCAAGTAACCGGAAAACTCAAATCAAAGAACTCAAAAGCTGAGAATCTGGTACTACAGAAATAGGACTCGCAATCTTAGTAGATGTCGCATTTGATGTTGCAGTCGAAGAAGTAGGAGAAAAAGCTAATTCGCTTCTCGTCTTTTATACTTTAACTTGCTAATAGCAGTTCTTATTTGAACGCGTGATCTCTGTCTTTATTCAAATTAAGGCGACAATGGACCTTCAGATTGACAAAAATATGTCCCAAAAACGATTTTTTTTTCTTTCAGAAAATGATTCTGCAACTCATCAGCTTTAAATAATAATAAAATAAAACTATGTTGATCCGATCATTATTAATCGAGTTATAAGTATTTTATTAATCGAGTTATAAGTATTTTTTCAAACGTAAACAATGGAAATGTTACGTTAAATTAAAACTTTAAATGCTATTTTCTCAAAACAAGATTTCATGTCGTTTTGGTAAGTTCCAAAATGTTCCATGCGACATAAGTTTTCTTGAATTTTCATAAAATTCCCTAAAGTGATTATTTATATATGTTAGAATAAAACTTCGTAATAAATTCATTATACTATTTTAAAACACCTTAAAATGCGTACAGTAAAAAAATTGATAAAAGTTTGCATAAAATAACCTATTTTTATCAATTTCTTTTCTAGTTTTTATAAATATGACTGTAAATGAAATATTGCTACTAACTTTTATTATAGCTATATAAAGCTAGCTTTAGAAAGAAAATTAGATATCTGAAACAAAAATTGATGCCCTTGTAGCATTTTTAATTAGAGTAATTAACAAACTGATTTTAATTATTATCTTAATTACACACTGTTTTTTTTTTAAATTTAGCATTTTCATCTCTAAACAACACTGTATAAGTATACAAAATTTTATAGCAATTGGTTGATAAATTAAAAAAAAAGGTTTTCATGGTCTATTGTCACCTTAAGCGTTAGTCATGTCATCTTGATAGAATGCTATCATAAAAAAAAAGAATTGAGAACGAAATCCATAAATAAATTTTGTACGATAGCAAAAATAAATAAAGCCAAGACCACGAAAATATTAATATAGGTTTTTTATATCTTCCAAAAATCCTTTGCTGAAGAAAAACTGTTTAACTTATAACATATTTAGAAATAATAACATTTTTGGAAAACACAATATGTTTGCTTACTCATCATTTTTAGTTGCTTACACACATTCTTTGGTATTTAATTTGTAATCCACTGGCATGTGTAATATCCCGGCGTCTATTCTTTAATAAATAAATTTGATACTTAGCTGTTTCATGAGCTATTTGAGCCCATCCTTTCTCGATTATTGATTCTACTTTACTTTACTGGCAATGGGACGCTTTTGAACTTTTAATTTTACAGTGTGTAATTAATATTCAATAACATTAATGTCAGGATACTGGGGAGGTATAATTAATCTTCTTTTGACATTATACATTAGCCTTTCTCAAGTAATGCTAAAAGTACACATAAGATCATTATCCTGCAGGAAATTGGAACTCCTTCCATTTTCCAGCATTTGGCGAATAGGTCACAAATTATGCCTCCGGAAGTCAATATAGTGCCTTGCATTAGTATTTTTTTTTAATAAAGTGTATGTTATCAATACCAGAATATGACATGCTTCACCAACAGTACAGCACCATATCCAGCGTATTTAACTGTAGGTGAAATCTTTTTTGGTTCCACTTCCAACTTTATTCAGGTTTGATATAGCCGTATTAGGGTGACGCCAGATCATGTGACGGCCATCTCTGTGCCAGAAATGTTGAATGTGCTCTCATCAGTAACAAATGCATTTATTTTCAAAATTCGACAGCAATATGTCTACCACAGTTTTCGCTTATAAGCCTTGTTGAACCTGAAGACCAGACGCTGATTTGCAAAACCTCCAATCTCAGCCGAGGGTTGATTTCCCCTGCTTGGTTATGTTTCATATGGGCCTGGGAGCCGGACGGTCAGTATAGACCTGCCGACCAATTTGGGCAACCCGGTGGCCCCATTTATTTTATTTTATTTAATTAAAAATATTGCAGGCTGATTTATGTACGCCCATCAGTAAAGAGCATGTCTTTTTTTCTGTCATCTTCCTCATTATATAGTTTTTTCCTGGAACTATAAGATGGCAATTGACATATTTTAAAACATCTCGGTGGATAGATGAAAAAACACCTTTACCTACTGGTATTATAAAGCCATGTCCTTTATAACTTGCTCAATTGTAATTTAATTGCATTAAAAATATCGAATGAAATTATCACCGCTGGGGGCGAGGCATGCCAAGTAAGACTGCCTTTCGCATCCATTGCGCATGCGCTTGGCGTGATATATGTATATTGGCGACAGGTGGAAGGAACGGGTTTTTCTAGACTCGCTGAGAAGACACTCTCGGTTCGACGGCGTTAGAGCAAGGTCGCTTGGTACAAGGTATGGTGCTCGGAGTCAGAAGAATGTGGACTCGTATGCTTAACGGCCATTTTCAACTTTGGTAATTGTGTTTGCACTAAAAATTGTTATTTTTTATGATAAATTAATTCTATCTTGCAACCATCTTGTCCCATTTATTCCTGTTAGTAATGTGAGTCCAACTTTCTTTTATTAAGTGTTAAATTAATTCTTAGTGAATCCGAGCCACGTGGGGCAACTCATAACGTAATGGCGTCAGTTTTCTTTTGTAGATCCAAATTAAGTTTGATTTTTATCTTTAGCGCTCCGCTGTGAAAACCAATTCTGGGTTATGCTATTAAAATACTATGTTAATGTGCTGCTATTTTAATAAATTAATTTTAATTCTTTACTTTTATAACGCAATGTATCTCCTGGACACTTTTGTCATTGCAACAACTGATTCAGTAAATATTTCAGCTTATGTTTGTTAACTCGTAAATGAAGTCATTCGCACTTGTTGAACGAATTATGAACGATTTTTGTAGGATAGACTTTCGGGTCGAAATTAGTGGTCTATATTGGTTGCAGTACACTAGGCTCCAAGCCTTTTAATTGCAAAATCTAATAGAGAAATTGCATACCTCTTTGTTGATATCTGTTGTGAAAACATCAGCGTAAAACTGGTTCGGAAGCAGCGTACTTGAAACTAGACGGAACCGGTTTTATTTCACTCCTGATCGCCTAATCGGACATTCTCCAGATCTTCCTACAAAGTTTTAAAACAACGTTGGCAACAGAAAAGGTGTGAAAATTTCTCCGGCGGAAGGACATTATGAAAGGTGACTCCTCGAATGTTCGCGGCGAAAGTGACGTCTTTGTTCTTGGAGAGAGGGTTGTCTGAAGCACGTGGTTGCGCGAGTGATAAAGTGTGACTCAACTGGTCTAACAATTGTGCTGTATAAGTGACCTCAACATGCGTGCTATAGATGGTGATGTACCATGTGCAAAATATTTTTTATGCTCTCTTAACTTGTCTTAAATAAAGTGTGGTAAGTGAATTCCAGTTTTATTCCTTTATTTTTTTGCAATGTGCTGATCTCTTATAATCACGGCCACAACTAAATATCCTTTACATTGGTGCCGTTTGCAAAAAAAAAAGAAGAAAGATGGTGATGCTCAAAACCAATATAAAAATTACATAGTATCCAAAACCACATTACAAATAACAGATTAATATACACAAAAACACAATATACACTAATTGCTCTCTGGAGTGTGAATAATAACATAGTATCCAAAACCACATTTCAAATAACAGACTAATATACCCAAAAACACAATATACACTAATTGCTCTCTATAGTGTGGTAAGTAGTTCTTAAAGGAAAGAGGAAAAAAAACATATAAGTCTATATACACCATTCAAACCCCCTTTGTAGTAACGTTATGTCATATTAAGCTTTCAATTATCATCTTGTATCTTTTAATGGCTGAAATTCACAGCATACATATTTGTTGAATTTAGTTTTCAACTTAAATAATTCTAGCAGTTGTAAAATTGATTAAATGTAAAAAAATCTGTCTTATTAATTCTATATATTTCTGCATGAACATTTCAATGACTGTACATTGACATCAATTAAAGATTTTACACAATATGAGTTTGAACAGTTGACCTTTCACTTTAGGTACAGCAGCTATTATATTTTAAATATCAAGTTGCTGTCTTGAATTAACCCAACTTTAAATTTAACTATTTGTCTTGAAAATAAAATAACTCATACAATTTAGTAGGAAATTTGGATCAGCCTGCAATTTCCCAAATATGTGCCAGGTGCTTTGACACATAAACAAACACTGAATAAGTAAAACAATTACTACAATGCTAGAAATATGAGCTCTGAATGGGTTTATGGTATCAAATGTAAAGGATATTTAGTTGTGGCCGTGATTATAAGAGATCAGCACATTGCAAAAAAAAATAAAGGAATAAAACTGGAATTCACTTACCACACTTTATTTAAGACAAGTTAAGAGAGCATAAAAAAATATTTTGCACGTGGTACATCACCATCTATAGCACGCATGTTGAGGTCACTTATACAGCACAATTGTTAGCACGAAGATTATGTGCTCTTGGAAAATACAATTCTCAGCAAAAGAACCAAGAATCATCGGTCCATTCCATATTTCTGTAAATCTTTCGTAGACCAGTTGAGTCACACTTTATCACTCGCGCAACCACGTGCTTCAGACAACCCTCTCTCCAAGAACAAAGACGTCACCTTCGCCGCGAACATTCGAGGAGTCACCTTTCATAATGTCCTTCCGCCGGAGAAATTTTCACACCTTTTCTGTTGCCAACGTTTTTTTAAAACTTTGTAGGAAGATCTGGAGAATGTCCGATTAGGCGATCAGGAGTGAAATAAAACCGGTTCCGTCTAGTTTCAAGTACGCTGCTTCCGAACCAGTTTTACGCTGATGTTTTCACAACAATATCACGATAACTTTTGCCCTTGAAATATGAAATAACACATTTCCCCAAATTAACCGATAGTATACTCTGTATAGAGAAACTTCGCTGTATCCAGAAAGTGTTGAGCTCATACATCGTATTCATTACCAAACTTGAAAATGGCCGTTGTCTTAATTTCGGTTTTATTGAAGTCATTTTATTAAGACTTTCAGAATCCAGATTTGGCAGCATCACAGGATTTTGCACTTTTATAGCCCACTTTTATATGCGCAAATTATTTTGAGTCGCAAATTATTTTTCTCTTACCCCAAATAATAATGCATGATAATAATCTTATTAATTTGCTTAATATGTCCCAGTTTTAATAGCTAAAAAAAAGTAATTTGTAAATACTTGTCACAACCATTAAGTGTATATATGCAGGGTGTCCGGGTTAAAGGTATCCAAAAGTCATGACTTATTTTTACGGAACTACCCTTTTAGAATTTAATTTTTTTAAATAAAAAGATCATCTCACCAAGTTGTAATATCAAGCATATATTTCTATCATATTATCATAGATTTCTATTTGTGCACCTTTTGCAGCATGACTAACGTCTAATGTCCAGTTCATTACAAGTGTTTCGTGGCATATTAGGCGTTATTAGAATTTTTTGATTGGGGATTCATTAAATCTGCTGTGTAAAAACAAAAAATTGAAACTGTGGAAGAGTTGAAGAAGCGTATCATTCAAGTAATTCGTGTAATAACTCCTGATATGCTACGAAACACTTGGAGAGATCTGGATTACCATTTAGACGTTTTTCGTGCTAAAAAGGTACACTCATCGAAATCTATGATACTATGATCGAAATATATGATTGATATTCAAACTTGGTGAGATAATCTTTCTATTTAAATGTTTTTAAAAAATATTCTAATGGGTAGTTCCGTAAAAATAAATCATGACTTTTAGATACCTTTAACCCGGACACCCTGTATATATATATATATATATATACACACAAAGTGATTTCCGCTTATAAGAATCATGTTTGTTATTACTGTTTTTGATTCTTATAAGGGGTTGATTCTTATAGCCGAAATTTAGGTTTTTGGACAGGCACACACACACTTATATATACATATATTAGATAATTTACTATAAAATACTCTTTAATTTACGTTAATTATCTTTTATTAAAATTATTTTTTATAATTTTAAAAATACAACTTAATTTCTAGACCTATAAGTTGATACACATGATTATAGTAAGAGAAGAAGAAAAATCCTATATTTGTTACAACATACTAGTGCCGATAGTTAGTACGTGCCTTAGTACCTGCTTAACAGTTTTAACATTTCAACTACAGGAAGGGAGCAAGAAAAAGTTTTCTATGGAAGTTTGACGTAATGAAGTTTTCAGTAGGCTGCTTATACCTCTTTCAATGCTAATCGTCTCAGACGAAGATTCACCTTCTAGCTTACGTTTCACGGTTCGATAAAGTGCTGAATCTAGTAATGTCACGTTTGCCTTAGTGGACACTTAGCCGAAGATTTATGTGTTACAGGGTCCAGGAAGCCGCAACCAGGGTATGGGAAGTGGGAAAAAAGAGCCACTGACAAACTATTTTTGTTTGTCAGTGGAGAAAAGTGAAATAGGACCCGGACGGGTAAAGATGCCCCTGGGTTAAGCTAATAGGACATTGTTGTGCTAAAGCGTTTAAGGGTAAACTATTATGTTATGTTATGTTAAGAAAGAAATGGATGAATTTTACCACTATATTCCATCCCATCTTATCAATCTTTCTTTAATAAAGAAAGGAAAGAACTTCGTGCCTTTTGAGGGTTTAAGTGGCTTTTTGGGAAAAATGAAAGGAAAGCGAAGAGTGTAAACCGATTCTTAAAACCGGTGGATTGATTCTTTAAAACGAAAATTTTAACATGGAAATAATACATTTGTTTTTGTTTTCGCGATATTGATTCTTATAAAAGGTTCATTCTTATAGCCACTAATCACTATAAGCGGTGGTTACTGTATATGTATATATATATATATATACATACAGTCGGACCTCTATTTACGAACTTTTCCTTGGAACCAAGAACATTTTTCGAATTTCTTCGTAAAATAACCTCCAAATAGTTTAGTGCATTCTCTGTTTAGCGAACTTTTTCTTGTGATCCATTACTTTTTTTCTACATCTTTCTCAAGAAATTTCTGAACATTTCAAACTTATTGTTTCATTTAACACAATTTATTGAGATCAATGACCTTGAACTGGTTTTACCAGACTGCTAACTCAATGTCAATAAAACTCATTAATTTTAATATAATTTTTTTTTTCTTAATTGAAAATACAGAGTATTCCTGGACAATGTTTTGTGTCATTCTTGTTTTCCTTGCAAATTTCTTTCTGATGGGTAAGATATATAAAATAAAATCTATGAATTTACAAAATAACGGTGTGATTAATTACTATTTTTAATAATATTTAGTGCTTATGAATTTAAAATATGTTTTGTGTAGTTTAAAGTATTCTAAAAGGGGAATCTCTATTTAACGAATTTTCCATATAACTTACTCCTGTTTGGGATTTAGACACTTCGTTAAATAGATGTCCGACTGTATATATATATATATATATATATATATATATATATATATATATATATATATATATATATATATATATACAGTCATTTTTACTTCAGTTACCTGTAGCATACAAGTTACTGATACGGGTACAAAACGGGCAAAATGTGAAGAAAATATTCAGGTGCGACTTTAACAAGTGCTACGGAGTTCGTTTTCTTTCTTTGCGTCTTACAAATCTCTAAAATCTTGAGGGAATTTCATCGTGTCCATTAGTTTGCTTAATCGATTGAGCGCGTCGGGTTTTATTTTTATTTGTTCGCAAGCTTATGGCATATATTGTGATTCCAGGAGACGCTTAAGAAGGGATTAGATATTTTGTATTTTTAGATGCGATATTTCTTGTAAATGCCGCCAGTTAAGCCCCGAATAATTTGTCATGCTGTTGGAAGGACTTTTGACATTTAAAGAGTGCTATTAATGCTTTATACAAAGTAGGTATATATTTCTGAGCAGGTAGATTTTGGAAAAAAGATACGCTGTCTTTATTATGGTATCTTTTTTATTCTAAATAATTTAAACAGGTTTATTTTTTATATGTCCTAAACCACCTTTTTTATTCGCGGTTTGACAGATGTTTGATGTGAAAAAGTTTCAGTCCTTTTTTATACGTGCTATCATAATGCATAAAAAAAGTGAGAATACTGCATAATACAGTATTTTGTCATCTTGACAATAATATATAGTTTTTTAAAATTTGAATCCTTACTTTTATTCTTAATATCCACACAATTTTTTCCTGACTAAGAGCTTTCCAATTATTTTCATTCGCATCCTTGTTTCTTCTTTTCATCTTTCGACATTCATCATCTTGATACAAAATTTATGGCTTTTCATCCTCTAGGGATGTACAAAATGAATCCACGTTTCTAATTGTACTTAAATAATTTGGAGGCATTTAGGAAAATGATTGTTTATTTTATACGAGCAGTTCCACTACTTTCCATTTTCTCACGTTTAGCAGTACGTAACTACTTTCGTGATTATTCTTATCAAAAAATTAAAGTTAAGTATTCTTTAAAAACTGCATGCTCAGTTGCCAACTTCTCCAAGGTACCCAGGAGGTCAGAACATAGGAACACACACACACACACACACACACACACACACACACACATATATATATATATATATATATATATATATATATATATATATATATATATATCCCTCTGTAGCGTACCAGGCAGTCTCGGAACTACGTTTCGCCCTTGTTATGGGATACAGGTTTGAAACCTGGTGGCGTAGTGGTTAAAAGCGTCAAGCAGCCATCCCACAGGTCCAGGGTTCAACCCTGTGACTGGGCAAGGTCGACTCAGCCTGTCATACCTTCAGTGGGTCTCATAAAATGAGGACCAAGCATGCTTGGGAACTAAACTCTGGGGGTCCCACGTCAGGTTGACCACCTGACTGAGACATATGCTGTATGGCACCCCAAGCCCACGGTTACGAAAGCGGACATGGGTACCCCTGGTCCACATGTTGCGCCGTGAGTTTTAAGTTTGTGGGATACAGGATACCCCGAAGTTACAGGATAGGTGGGGCCGTTAAAAAGTCGCGTAAGTCGAGGTACAACTTTGCATATAAATTTTGTCTAGTTGAGACCAAGAAATTACAAAAACACCACTTTAAAGGAAAAATATTGTATAAAATTAAAATATTGTGTTGCATATTAATATTAAACTTATGTGCATGATATTAAAAAATATGTTCACGATTTTAAAAAATCCAACAAAGTATTCGAGAAATTCTTCTATCACACTAGAAATAGGATCAGTTTAAGGAGGAGTTTCCGCCTCGTTTAAATATATATATATATATATATATATATATATATATATATATATATATATATATATATATATATATATATATATATATATATTGGACAAAGTTTCTTCCAGACACCGTTTAAAGTTTTTTTGGGAAATTTATTCTTAGATTTAAAAAGATGAAAAAAAGGGATCATCAAAAACTGCGTAACTCCGAGTTCGCGTAAATCGAGGGTATTACTGTACTTAATAAGGCTTAGAACATAGGTGTCCAAACTTTTGGCTTTCCTTGAACGCTTTGAGCGAAAAGGAATTGTTATTGGACCGTATATAAAATACATAGCAAAATTAACGTATATGGGAAACAAAAGTTACTTTATTTTATGTTTGTTTCTTGTTCCTTAGAATAAAGTTGAAAAAGAGGTTATCACAGCCATAAAATTAGTGGGAAATTAGTCCATTCTCATGACTTGTCATCTGGTACTTCCTTTGATTGTTCACAGTTCTGCTCTTTCTAATGAGATTCATCAATGTTGTTTCCTGATTAATGTCATCATCTTTCTGCGTTAACTATATCTTTATCATTTCTGGTGTTCCAGCTGCTTAATATTACGAATAAATAATCTATTAGTTAGAGTTTTTGAATGAGTAACAACCCTGACAAGCCGATTGGATAATATTAGTTAAACACACATATATATATATATATATATTTAACTAATATCGACTATGCCTCAAGACATAAACTATGCATATATATTAAATACTAATACTGATTTCACGCAATGAAGCTTTAGCTTGAATGCTAATATAATAAGCTAAGCTAACCAAGCAGACAAGTTCTAACAGTTTAGAGAGTAAGTGCAATGAACAGCATATATTGTAATTTACTGCAAGTGCTCCTTATTCTTTAGTTTCGCTACTGAAAATTAAAGAGTAGTTTGATTGTTATGCGCCGAAATTTTATACATTATTCTTTATTAATTATTAGTTATCTAAAACAGAAAATCTTCACAAAATGGAAGACAATTCTTTTATTGAAAATCATGAAAGGGTGAAAAAATATATAGATTCCATTTTTAAAATTATATATCGATTTATATTAAATATTGAACTTCTCATATAAAACTTTTTTCCGCATCTTTTTGTTTAAAGTAAACTTATAGTACTTATCATTACGAGAAAAATTATTGCCCCGTAGGCAGTGTAATGAAAACCCACATTTTCACCCTATGCCATTATGTGGGTCAAAATGCTACATCACATTGCTCTAACGTAATCGGTTTACGGTTTTAATATACGAAAGTGACTAATGATATTGTTATATAAATAAAACTTTTACTTAGAAATAAGGCAAATTTTAAATACTTTTGCCAAAACATATCCGATGCGAATAAAATCACTGATGTTTTCAGAAGCAATTATCCACTCAGAATTGGTAGATTTGCAGAGTAAGTTAATTAATAAATTTATCACAATTTTTCATTAACTACCTTTTTGTTTAGCGACTCCTTTTCGCAAAGATTCCGAATTCTTCGTGAAATAATGAATGGTTTTTACTAAAATTAAATAATAATTGAGCTTGAGGTAATCAAAGGAATAATGTTAGGATTGCCAAATAAGAAAACACATTGAAGATTGTTTAACTAAAATGTATCTACACTTAAAACATTCGAAAAAGTTAGGAAACTTACTCTCTACATTTAAATCTATAGTAGAAATTTTTAAACAAAAGTATCAAAAATATAATGCATTTTTTCAAATCCAGAAATAAAGTCAAAGCTGCTTAAAAAAATTGTAAAAGTGTTTATAATTTATTTATCAATTTAAAAACACAAACTTAAAAATAAAACTTATAAGATGTATTAAAACTTTGTATTTTTTACAAGAGATTTGTATTCTTTACTTTGTATTTTTCTCTACAAGAGTTTTAAATAAAAAAATATTTTAAATTCCAATTTATTATATATCGCTTAAAAGATATAAAGATGGATATTCCTCAAAGCTTAGCGTCAGGACAGAAGATAGACGAGTTCAAACGAATAATGTTAAAGAAAATAGATATATTTCATTTCGACCGTTTCAAGATAACGGTCTGTCTAACTTTCTAATCCTTGTTTAGCAACATTTGCCCTTGCCAAAGATGATGCAAACCTTTTCATAGAAACAACAAAAATTTATTTTATTGTATAAGATAAATAAATATAAAAAAGCAGCTACTTGTAGTAAAGCGCTTTTAAATAAAAAACTAGCTTTATTGCATGTTTGCGATAAAAGTTGGAATCAAACTGAACGCCGACAGTAATTATAGAATAGAATATAGAGTGAATATAGAGTGAAGTTATTTAGGACGTAGCCCGTGAGAGACAGCTTTATGAGCTTTGAAGAGGGGAAGGTCTGAGATAGAGACACAGATTAGTTGACGGAGCCTAAAGAAGACATTATGTTACACAGGCCTTTTATGTTAAATTTATGGTAGTCTGGTTTGGAAGGTGGCTACGTGCAAATCTTGGGTGGTCTAAAAAGAGCAGGCAGTGAGGGCGTGATGTTTTTAAGTTCAGAAGCCAATGAGAAAGTGTGAAGGGAGAATAGCGAATGAAAAGTTTACGGTGTCCGGAATGGCTGATTGAAGTTTATGAGAAGGTGCAGTTATGGGTGTGAAAGGGGATTAAAATAAAATATATAGAAAGAGTATTGGAAGAAAAAAAAAGAGAGAGAGTGTCTTGATCGGGGAAGCGGAAGGTCCCCATCTCCAGCACGACATAAAAAGTGATACTTTAAGTGGACCTGAGGGTTCCACCTAAAACCCGTTCCGGATACTGTGTGGGTAGATAGAAGAGCTCCCCAGATTTCATATACGATAAACTTAAAGAGAACGATTGCGTTGACTACGTAAAATAGAGAGGTCCGCACTCGAATTGCAGCAGAGACGAAGAGACCCAGCTCCCGTGCCACTGGCGAGAAGCGAACCCCATCGCGAGCGAAACAGTGAAGGTACACGTTAAAGAGAGCCCGACTACGATATCAACTAAAAGAGATTGATCCCTCATCTTGAAAGAAGTAGAGACAGCCCCCTGCCCAGTGGAGCAGTGTGACCCCGAACCCTCGGCGAGGCGAGAAGGCCAAAATAGCAAATTGGGTTGATGAAAAGCATTTGGGGTGAGTGTTAAATCTCAATTTGATTGGTTAAGTTCCAGTTTGAGCTAGGTAAATTAGATTTTTCGTAAGGAAGGATTTTTTTAGTGAGAAAGTATTTAATGTTGAACTAATAGATAAGTTTATTTGTTTTGTGCTCGGGACGCTCCCTAACGTTTGCAAAGTAATAGTAAATACAATTTGTGAGAGATAAAAATATTGTGAATTGATTTTGAGAAATGAAAGATTCTTTTTTATACTTGTAAATATTAAGTATGTAAATAAAGTAAGTTTTTTTATGTTAAAATCTATTAGTTTGTCTAAATTGACAGTTGTTGGTGTTAAATTACGTGATCTAAAATTGAGAATAGTTTATTGTCTTTTGTTCATTTGCTAAATTCGACATCCAGGGCTTTGGGTTGTATTCAACAAAATAAATAACCCAAATAATTTCTAAAATAAATAAATAAATAAATTGTACTAACCAAAATAATTACGATACACGCCCTACCAACTAAAGCTGGATGTAGCAATACGACACTACTCTGTCATATAATTGATTTTTTCTTCAACGTCTTTGTTTATGCCATTATTTAGAAAAACCATTAAAAAAATTTAAATACTACATGCATTTAGTTTGTACTTTATAGTTTTGGATATTAATTAAAATAAGTATAAAAAAATGAGAAAATAGCCAAAATAAATATTATAACTCACATTACGTTTTTAGGTTTCAAGTTCTTTAAAAGTATAAACTGTTGCTACGACTTCTTTTAAGAACTAGATAACGTTTGTTGAAAATGCAACTGTTAATTATCAACTATACACTTTATTGCATCAATAGTTATACTAGATTTGTAGTTTTGTCTTTCCAATAATAACTTCGAAAACGATAAATTATTAGTTAAACACTAGATATAGGAAAAAAAATTACAACTTTAGAGTTAAATTTTTTTAAATGTTCTATTTATTAAGAGTACTCCTGCATAGAATCTTCCCTCCTCCTCTTTCAGTTAAAAAACAACACATAAGTTAGTAAATAAACCATTATTTACTCTTAATAGGTATTGATCTCTCAAAAACACTAACCCTGAATACGAACCCATAAATTTCGAAAACCACATGTTCAAGTACGATTAAACGTAGTAACTCAGTAATTGGTATGCAATTGGCTACGCCTGAGAGAAAATAACCTCAGAAACTTCAAATGTGGCCCCACAAACATTTCTCTGTAAAATTACTATTCAGGAAGCCATCGCCTACAAGAAAACGCTGCAATTCGCTTCAGTGCGATACCCTTTAACTGTGCATATAAGATCGAAATATTGTATAAACATTTCGGTGAAGATAAAAATTTATCTCTCACACATCAGGTTTCGGAATTGTTTTAAATAAATAAATAAATAAATAAATAAATAAATAAATATATATATATATATATTTAGGGTAATATAATCACGTAATATTGAAGGAAAAATAATGGAAGTATTTGTTTTTGATTCCGTATAAAGTTAAAATGGGTTATAAGTAATTAAAATAACAATTTATAAATAACGATCAAGTAAATATAGAACACGTGGAAGCAATCTCACACTGTAAAAAAATATATCAATTCTTTTACAGTCATACATTGAATAGACCGAGGTATTAACATGTATATACTTTGTATACAATGAAAAGAATGTACACTGAAGCGTTGTTTTTCATAGATATTTAATAAAATAATTTCAACGTAATTTTTACAAGCTAAAATCCTGATGAGATCTTTTTACGAAATAAAAAATCTAATCCACTTTTATTTTCTCTAATCAGCTTCTTTTATAGTACGTTTGTAAAATACTCAGAAGATATTTCATCTTAGGGAATTTGGTTAAAAAAAAAAAAAAAAAAAAAAAAAAAAATCCCTGATCTGATATTCAAATATAAACAAAAAATAATAATTTTACAAGTGAATTTCAAGAACAGAAATAAATATGCCAGTTACCGCAAATGAAAAATAGAGATTTAAAAAAAAGTTCTTTTTATTTCTTGCAGCAGTAGGCAAAAATAATATAACAAATCTTCGCTGAAAGTCAACAAATTCCAGCTACTATAATTTTGCAGATCAGTCAGGAATTTAAATACAAATATTATTAAAAACACATATAACCGTTATCAAATAATAACATACGACCTTTAAATTCTTTTATAGCAAGATCTCCAGTCAGTCTCGACGATAAAACACCCGAAGATAAATCTGTCACCTAGCGCTACAAGAACGACGATTCAACTCAAATTTTTATTCCATCCTCTTAATCACCTGGGAAACAAAACTCGAGATGCCACACCGCTCAACCAAACCATTTTCCAACAATATACCCTATAGCAGAACTTATTTCTTACTCCATGGTAGACGCGTGAACGTGTTAAACCACAGTTTTAAATCATGCGAACTCCAAAACATTACACGCTTGCGATAACACGCCAAGTTGGCCCCTAACTCGTAACAATATATATATATGTATATATATATATATATATATATATATATATATATATATATATATATATATATATATATATATATATATATATATATATATATATACATACATAACATACACACATATATATATATATATATATATATGTATATATACATACATATATGTATATATATATATATATATATACATACATGACATATATATATATATATATATATCACATCTGCAGTTTATTTGATTAAACACTTTCTAGATATCGAAAAGTAAGGTCATACTGGAAATAAATTCACTTTACAGAATCATTCGTAATCGCGATAATCCGTGAACATGGAGCGTTCAAGCGTGCCCGCAATTAATTACCAAACACCTAAAACGTTTCGTCAGCGTTCCATAAAAATTGCTTTTAACGTTCAGAAAGGAATATCCTGGATTCACGGTACATCCGACATTTCATAAATCTCTCTTCAAATTGTCGTCTTAAGCTTCCTTTTCACTTGTTAAATAGCATTTAATGACGATGCATGCATTTTGGCGTGGAGGAATTTTAGCTGCTTAAAATTTTAATACTCATATTCTGTATCAGTGTTACTCAGTGAGCTAAATCGCTGCTTAAAAGTTAAGGCGTTTGATTTTCATCAACCATTAAAAATACTGGGTGTCATTTTCTTTTCCGAGGTATTTTCTGCCATGTCATGTGGTTTCTTTAAAGTGAAATATATTGTAGTATTTTAAATCAAGTAGAGTATTATAAGACTTAAAGTGCACCTGTGTCATTCTTCAAAAACGGCAAAATTTTCCTCTTAGGGTGTTTGGATAAGAAACAAAATATTTTTGCTTAGATCTGATATTTATTTTTAAATTTATGTTACACTGCTTTCATATTTTTTAACTAAACTGCTCCCTAATTTAGGATTTTTAGTAGTACGACTAAGAGCAAATCTCTTAAACTATATATCCTTTAACTTTACTTAAACCTCTGTACGGTTGCTAGATTTTTATAAAGTCCAGACCGTCCCACCCTTTTATAATTTATAGTAAATATCACAGAAAACACAAAAAATACAAATAATAAAGCTTATGAGTAAAAAATCTAATCAGCTTTAACTTAAATCACACGCACACACACACACACACACCTCTCTAATTCAAGGTCAAGATAAAAGAGCGTTTAATTGCAGAAACGCTTACTCTTTTTAATGTATGCCATGTAACCAATCCCCTCCCGGCTGGTCACATCTGAAGCGAAGTGAAGATATTCCTCTCTCTCTCGGCTTCGTATTTAAGAGATGGTTGGAATGCGAGAGAGAGGCACGCCAGGGAACGTTCGAGTAAAACGCCGGCGAACGTTCGCATGGATTATCTTTTATTATAGGAAAACGACTTTTTTTAGAAGCCTGGGTTTTAGGTTTTGAAAGTTACGTGTTTTTATGTTGAATGTAAATGTAATGTGCTAATTCGTATTTTGTCCTGTCTTGATGGAATAAAAACGCTGTTTGTTTGTGGATTTGGCGACATTACACAAACAAACAGGCGCGCAGCACCTCCATGTTAACGTTACAGCAGCGTTTCTTCTACGTAGTCGTTACACCTCCCTTTGAAAGACAAGAAATTTCCCCAAAAAATTCCAAAAGATATATATATATATATATATATATATATATATATATATATATATATATACAATGGACGCTAGTTAATTCGAACTCAAAGGTTATCAGAAAAAAAGTTGGAATTATCTGATGCTAATAGAAAATATATAACTTTAAAAGCGTATTACTGAAGAAAAAAAATTCCTAGTATGTATAACCCCAGAAAATATACTATACTATGTTATCTAAAATTAATCATATTAAAAAGCAATACATACTTATCTCAGTAATAAAATGAAGCAGAAGATATGCAGTAGAAAGTAAACTTTAATTAAAAATATGAATTACACTTTTGGGAAAAACTGTAAAATGGATGTTTGATTTTGTTTATGATGCCTACATTGTTCAGCCAACTTCTCGATTTGAAGTAAACATTTCAATTTATTTTCAGATTAAAGTTCCATCTGAATAAATGCTTTCAAACTTTTAATAGAGTTCATTATGGCTTGAGCATTTGGACGATTAACAGTCTCTACATTCTCTTCTAATTTCAATAAGGTATCTTCTATTTCAACTTCTCGGATAGTTTTTATTATGTCATCGTAGCTCAGTTTTTCACAGACTTCCACGTCTTCATCTACCCTTACATAATCAGAAAAAGAAACGTTATCACAGTTAATTTTTTTGAATTCAGTAAAATCTATATCAATATCGTCAATTTCTTCGATATCATTGTTCTCATAGGCGTGCAGGAATTCAGCATGACGAAAACAATAGTGCTTAATAAATCATTTAAAGCTGTCAGCAGAGTAATGTCGTAATTTACATCACAATCTAAAGAAAAAATGATTTGTTTTAAGAGTCCCTTACGATAATTTATTTTACGATTCTGGATGATGCTTTGATCCATTGGTTGTAGCTTCGCAGTTGTGTTTGGCTAAATATTCAAGCTGTATGGGACTCACTTCTGGAAGGTTATTGTGGCAGGTTGCGTTATCCACAAATAAGATAATTTTACGCTTTTGCCTCGAAAACTGCTTATCTATTCATTTTAATCAGTTACTGAAGATATCTTGTGTCATCCATGCTTTTGTATCGGATGGATAATAAACTGGCAGTGTTTTAATTCCTTTAAGACTTCGTGGATTCTTGGATTTTCCTATCACTAATAATTTAAGCTTTTCGCTCCCATCCTTATTAGCATAAACTAAAGCTGTAATCCTCTCTTTAATGCTTTTACCTCCTACGCAAGCATCCCCTTTAAAATGTAACGTCTTGTTTGGCAACAGTTTAAAAAAATTGCAGTTTCGTCCGCATTAAAAATATGTTTCGGCAGGTAAGTAAAAAAAAGCCTTGGCAGTTTCCTACCGAAATTAGTGCATACGTATTCATTTACATCAGAGCTTTGGCCACATACAGTTCGATAAGAAATATTGTGCATTGACTTAAATCGAGAAAGCCATCCATCACTGAAATTTAAAATCTTCAATACCCATTCCACTTGCCAATTCATCAGCCTTAGTCTGCACTAGGGGTCCATTTATCGGAAAATTTCGAGATCTAACATCCTAGAACCGTATCTTTAGAGCTTTTTCTAGATCTTCTTGGAACACATTTCTCATTCGTTTCCTTCCTCTAGCAAATTTTGATTTTTCCATAAACCTAAAATTGACTCCTTGTTTTTCAAATAAGTGGACAAGATATCTTTTTTAATTCCATAGTTAGCTGCTAACTTTGTTTTACATTCGCCATTCTCTACTTTCTTTAAAATGTCTACCATTGTCTCCAAAGTTAGGGTTTTGTACTTTCCACGTCTAGACATCCTGAATTTTTACACGTTCCCACCACACACTAAGGAAGAAAACCTAGATCACATTAACTAGTCTGCACTGCAGACATAACTGACGCAGCTCCCTAGAATTTGTAGTAGAGAGTGTTTTTTCTGATATTCTAAGAAAATCGATACGAATAACAGAAAATCGCTTTGTTCGTTAAGCACTGATAAGAAGGACAATAGCCACTAACGTTTAGCGAAAATGCAAGAGTCTAGGAATGCAGGCATGAACCTCTTTGCACAGAAAAGAAATACAGATGATTTTGACACACAAAATAATAAATACAGCGTGTATTTTCTCCGTTAAAGGAGGAATTTTTTTTTTGTCAAAATTTTTAATTCGAATTAACCGAAGTGATAAAGATTTAGTTCGAATTAAGGAGATATTTTTAACATTCACTCCAATACAAGTTTTTGGGGGCCTTTGGATTAATTCGAATTAACCGAAAGTACGATTTAACCGAGTTCGAATTAACAAGCTTCCACTGTATATATTGTATATATATATATATATATATATATATATATATATACAGGGTGATCATAAAAACACTTTGCCGATATATGAAACTCTAGCGGAAGTACCATTCAGCCGATCGAGATGAGATTCCAGATATAGTTATTCAGAGGTATGAGCTCGGCATTCTATGAATGGCACCCAAGTGGCGCTCATGACTACGGTTATAGGTACAGAAACTCTAAAATTTCGAAAAGGAACGCCCACTTTTTACCATCGCAAAATGCTCAGCGCATGCGAAAACCCTAAAGAGCGTTGGAACGTGTATCACAAAAAACGGACGCGTTATGCACGCACAAAAAAAACGGCTCTGCGAACTGCCTGTGATGACACGCATGTGGAAAATATGTAATCCAAATAAGAGTTTTCTTTTGTCCGATCTGCATTTTCATCAGTGATTGGTGTCTTGCCTCATCCTATGCAAATTTCCTCCGTGTGCTCCGATCGCGTCTTTGTAGGCTGTTCGCAGAGCTGTTTTTTCTGTGTGCATAAAGCGTCCGTTTTTTATGATACACATACAGTTCCAACGCTCTGCAGGGTTTTCGTATGCGGTGAGCATTTTCCGACGGGAAAAAGTGGGCGTTGCCATTCGAAAATTTTGAGTTTCTGTACCTATAACCGTAGCCGTGAGCGCCAATTTTTTGCCGTTCATAGAATCCCGAGTTCATACCTCTGAATAACTATATCTGAAATCTCATCAAGATCGGTTGAACGGAACAGCCGCTAGTGGTCCATATATCGGCAAAGTTTTGTATGACCACCCTGTGTGTATATATATATATATATATATATATATATATATATATATAATATATATATATATATATATATATATATATATATATATACATACATATATATATATATATATATATATATATATATATATATATATATATACATATATATATACATATATACATATATATATATATATATATATATATATATATAGATATATATATATATATATATATATATCTATATATATATATATATATATATATATATATATATATATATATATATATATATATATATATATATATATATCGGCAAAGTTTTGTATGACCACCCTGTGTGTATATATATATATATATATATATATATATATATATATATATATATATATATATATATATATATATATATATATATATATATATATATATCGGCAAAGTTTTGTATGACCACCCTGTGTGTGTATATATATATATATATATATATATATATATGCGATGTAACCGTTATTTCTCTACATAGTAAGATAAGGGTGATAAGTCTTTCCAAAATATATTTTAAAAAATAAAGCGCTGCGACCACTTCTACTCAATGCATAAATGGCAGGAAAGAGATGATAAGTACTTTCAAATTATATTTTACTATGAGATTAATTCAAATGTAGTGAATAATTACATTTGTGAAATGATTACCCTTTTGCGCTAAGTGGCTTCAGGCAATATTAAAGCATTTTAGAAGATTATAATGAACTGCCCTAACGGATTTATTTCATATCATTAATATTAAGATGAAATGATTAAAACTGGGGAAAACTATTTGAATGTAGCTGATAAAACCAAAATTAACTTTTATAAAAGTGAACAATAGGAATAAAAGTGTGACTGATCATTTTGAAATAGAATCCTGATATCATTTGCAAAAAAAGAAGAAAAAAAACAATTTTTATTAAATCTTGAAATTTGTCTTCGGGCTTTACATAAAAAATTATTTTTTTAAAATAATATTTTACTGCCTACATCAGAAAAAGATGTTGCATTTTAACATTGTTAAAAATATCTGTAAACATTTATATTGATAACTAAATGTTTTTTTTTTCTTCGTAATTTATCTGTATTATGTTAAAGATCGTTTATTTGTTTTAATTTGTTGTTATTGTCAGATTTCAATATGATACCTTCTCATGATATTTTCGAGGATTTTGCAAACTTGATTACAAATTTGTCAATTTTTGGAGTGCTTGGAGAACTAATCAGATTTCACCTAGATGGAGCGCAGCTGTTCTCTAGGAATTATGGCTTAAACTCGCTGTTGTCCGAGAGGTTCTTTGAGATATTTATTACCTGTTTTAGGACTACATAAAAAAACAGGTTCTTTCCCATTATACCGACCTGTCGCCATTCTCTCGTCGGCCTGCAACTCTTGGCGAGGAAAATTGATATTTATTAAACCTAAATTAGAATTGGACTTGGCGACACTTGAAATGTTTTCAAAATATACGTGATCTGAAAAGTCAGTATTATCTTTTTTTTTAATTTCTTATTTGTTAAAGCAATTATGTCTTTGCTTTAACATTGAAATGTAGTTCGCAGAAGTAGACACGGAATGTGAAAAGTGAGTATTTTCACGTATTCCTTTTATTTCTTTAATTGGCGACACTTTTGTATTGTATTTGGCGAGAAGTCGGTATAATGGGAAAGTACCAAAAAAACTTGTGTCGCTGTTATTTGGAGCCTCATTCACAATATCACGCAACAATATTTCTAAATAAAGCAACGTTAAAAATGGTATCAAAGAAATGGTAATCTGCATTGTTGGAAAATAAGCTAAAACTTATTCTAAGAGTAGCTTAATACCCGTGCTTCGCTACGGAGTACATTCAATTTAAATACAACTGTCAATGTATGCAATTATTTACAAAAACCAAACAAAAATATATTTATAAAAAAATCGTAACCTTTTATAGACAAAATAATATAGAAGAAAATATTCAATTTAAATACAACAGTAAATGTAACAATTAATTTGTATGTTTGATATCCCTAAAACATACTATTTTGAATGAAATTCTTAAAAAAATTCCATCTCTATTAGTCTAGTGGTTAAATTGTATCTTTTACCTATTTCAATATTTTTTATCAATTTCTTTCGTTGTTATGCACGTGAGGCAAAATTAATATAAAGTATTACAAAAAGAAAAGGAACCACGTGATCAGCATTTAATAAATTAATTCTAAAAATTAATCTTTAAAATTTCCCCCAAAATCAGAAAATGGAGCTAAAGATTCGAAAAAGATTTTATTTTAAAGGAATTTTTACGATCGTTCTTGTGATATAACTTTTATAACCCTCAGATTATTATATTAAATGCAAACTTAAAAAAAGTTACAAAAACAGTTAAAAATTTGATTTTAAAGCATCTAAGGCGAATTTTTTAAAAATCTTACTTAGAGCCCCCCTACATTCTAAGAAGAATCGCCACGCAAAATTTCAGCCCTTTAGGTCCAGCGGTTTGGTCTGTGCGTTATCTGTCACTCCGTAAGTCAGTTACGAAACTGTTTTATATATATAGATTTGACATTAAAAGAAAAACATATCTGTAACAGCGCTTATAGCTTTTGAAGAGTAAAGTTTTACTTACAGAAGTACAGAGAAAATATGATGAATAAACATCACACACTCCTAATGAACAGGTCACATGATAAGGACCTTGATTGCAATGAAACTGAACTCTTGAACTTGTGTCATACAATTCTGAGAAAGATTTAAATGAAGTACTTCAATTTGAATATCATTTTAATCTCCTTTATTCTATAAAGGAATACACCCGAGAAAATGTTTCTGGAGCAGTTACCAGAAAGTTTTTGTTAAGGAATATTTCATTTGGATATTCTGCAACACAACATTTTAAAAAGATAATCTTTGAAATCATAGTTCATATTCTACGAAAAGAAGCTACAAAGTCACAAACAACATTTTAGTGTAAAGCATAGACCCCCTTGGGGATCCGTGAATCAATTTCAGAGGGTCCACCAACTTGGAAGAGATATCTAGTCCAGAAACTCCATCATGCCGTAAAACACATATTTCAAGACATTTTATTTGAAAACTAAAACTGATGCATTAGTTGAATTTAAAAATTATGCTAAACCACATACTAACTTTTGAATTTAAAACCAGCCAGATGTACAACCGTACAGTAGTCATTCGGTACATAGTCTGTCGTTAAAGTATAAATGCAATATTAAATGAAGCATTTGCTTTCGTAATATACTGACATTTTGTTTAATCCTTTCTGTTATATTTTTTTTGCATACTCTTCTCATTCTCATATAATTTTATTTTTAAAAATAATTAGTTGCTTCATTACGTTTCCAAATTTTATATTTGAGACGATTCGTTATATGAGTTTTTCTGTCACGCTCTCTTTCAGTCTCTCATTAGTCTCTGTTTTGATATGAGCCTTGACATCTCTCTAGCTTTCACAAGATTATCAAATGGTTCACTACAATAAAAGACTAAAAACTAATTATATAGGTCAACATATATTCCCATCTGCACTATTTCATTGTTTAAAACACATTACTCATAAATAAGGTAATTTTTTTGCATCAATTATTTGTTTTTAATAATAATGCTCAATTATCAATCATAATGAATTATCTTCTTACAAATTAAAAATAAAAAAGGTAAATAATGATTAATTAAAATAATAACTAATTAAAAGTTATTAATTGGAAAATTAAATCTAATTTTAAAAAATCAGGCAGTCTCTTCTAATGAAACTACAGCGAGTTATTAACGTAAGATTACTAATCGTTGTTAACCCATTTGTATGTATATATGTATGTATCTGTTATGTATATATGTATGTATATACATGTACGTATGTATATATACTTATATATATATATATATATATATATATGTATAATTTATATATATATGTATGTCAAAATTTTGACACATTTTGGTACATTTCTGTTTAATTATTTACTGCTTGCCCAAGCGATACAGACTGGGTTTGGTGCTCAGCCAAAATTATAACTCGCGATGCAGAGCATCGGAACTTTTTTTTCCAGAGGACCGTTGTGGAGGAATGTAATCCTATGTTAAAACACTTAACTACATTTTTCAATACATATTTAATAAAAAATTGAAAAAAAAATTATTTAAATACTTGGTCTAGAAATCGAGAAAGTATAAATCATATTCGTAAAAAAATATTTAAAGTGATAAAACAAGTACAAGAATATATATATATATATATATATATATATATATATATATATATATATATGTATATATATATATATATATATATATATATATATATATATATATATATATATATATATATATATATATACTAACTGAAGTACCCGGCATTGCCTGGGATTTTAACAATATTTGTTAACCAAAATCAACACAGTATAAATAACATAGAAAAAGTATATGTAAAATGTTATACACATCTCAGAATTCAGGAATTTCAGCCTTTCATCATTGAAGCACTAAAATCTGAAAAGTAAAAATGTCAAATTGTCTAATGTTTGCTAACCAAAATTAATTTAAAACTAAACACGTTATAAATAACATAGAAAAAACATGTGAAATCTTATACACATGAATAAAATGAAAACCCAATAAAAAATATTTAAAAATTATAATAAACTCCTCAGAATTCAGCTAGATTTAGCCTTTTATCATTTGGGCAAAAAAAGAAGCTGAAATTACAGGTTTAGCTGAAATTTCCAATAGAACCATGATATGACTCTAGCGTTGCCTCTTAAAAAATGAAGTGTTTGATTGAGGGCTGCAAACCATTCAACTCCTCTCCCCATTAAACTCCTATAAACATCCTCTACATATTAAATTCCTTTTCTCTCCATAATAAACTTCTCATAGCGCGTACAGACTTGCACAGCGCTCTCTCCCTCTGCCAGTGATTTATGTGTCTCTGTACTCTGTTCCTGCACCCGATCGCCTTCTCTGGCGGTCCTTCAAAGAAACAGAGTGAGGTCAGCGGGTCAAATGGTGTCGAGCGGGGTCGGGGGAGACACCAAGAGCGGAGGAGATCAAGAGCGGGAAGGGGGGTGGTTCTAAATACCGTGTCTAATGTTACCGTGACTAAGTGATGTGACAGGAGTTGGGGAGAGAACTCTGTCCAATGTGAATGCACCATCAGAATTTTGGTAGATTCAGCCTTTTATCATAGTACCACTAAAACCTGAAACATCCTCTCCAGAAATATAAATTTATTAATTACAATAAAAAACTCACGCAAATGTATGAATTACATAAGTTTTTTAACCAACATTTGAATAATTCGTAAATGAAAAAGCATATGAAAATAAAAATAAGAACTTCCGGAATCGAAATTAATTATCCTTAATTTTTAATTAATAAAAAACCAACATAATATGAATAAAAACGATAGTTGTTTAAAAGCATATGAAAATAAAGCTATTATAAAGATAATAATAAAAAAAGCATATGAAAATAATGCTCGCGTATGAAGTTAACTTTATGATATAAAGATATTAATAATAATATAAACCGCGTGCATAAAATATTTAGCTTTTCAAGCGAAATAAATTAATTTTTAGAAAAAAACTACTTTTAATCGAGAAATTAAATACATTGCACAAAATCTTGATTTTACCAACTTTCTACCCTACAATTTACACCCTACTTCTTTGAAGTTGGGTGTTGAAATATCCTCTTTGAAAAATTTACACCCTACATCTTTTAAATAGGGTGTAAATATAAAGTTTTAACAGCGAATTGAATGCCAGTTAAAAATTATTGTTGTTTAAAATCATATGAAAATTACGCTATTATAAAGACAAAAAAAAGCATAGGAAAATAATGCGTGCGCATGAAGTTAACGTTACGATATAAAAATCGTAACAATAATATGTATATATAAAACAGTTCCGTGACTGACTGACTGATTGACTGACTGACTGACATACAACGTACAGACCAAACCTGGAAATAAAAGGGCTGAAATTTTGCATGGCGATTCTTCTTATAGTGTAGGAGTGCACTTAGAAAGATTTTTGAAAAATTCTTAGATTTTTTTAAAATTAAATTTTTGAGTTCTTTTAGTAACTTTTTTTAAGTTTGCATTTAAAATAATAATAATTTGAGGGTTATAAAATTCATATGACGAAAAAGATCATAAAAATTCCTTTAATATGAAATCTTTTATCAAATCTTTACCTCCATTTTATGATTTTTGGTGAATTTTTAAAGATTAATTTTTAGAATTTAACCTTTTACATGCCACACTATGATCAAGGAATAAAGTACCATATTTTGCTGCGTAACTTTGGTCGATAACTTCCAGGAAGTCGGTCCAACAGGTGTACTCCACTCATTCCTTTATTATATAATTTTATAATGTAAGGTTAAGGAAAATCGACTTTTATTTTAGCTCGGACATATCTTTTTGCTCTTCCTAATGGTTCGTGAGTGATAAAATTTGATGTAATAGTTACAACAAAACTATCGTTCCAATGGCACATATAAACTTCTCCATCGCATCGGTAATCAAACTCTCCACGTTGAAATTTCGATATTTCTTTTGCTGTTTTAAGAGAACATTGTCCCGTTCTGGAATCTCGCACTGTGCCGATTGCCTTAAAGCCTTTGTTAGATAAATCTGTCAGCAGACTGTACGATGTAAAAAAAGTTATCGAAAAATATTTTGCGTTTCTCTGGATTGTCAATAAAAGATAATAGTTCGGAGACAACTTTTGATCCAAGTGGCAAATTTTCATTTTTCGAACTTTTTCCACCGTAGATAGACATAGCATAAGGATAACCATTTGCTGAGCAGATCATCCAAACTTTGAAACCAAAGCGAATTGGCTTTCCACGTATGAACACCTTAGCCGAACGATGCCCATAACACGGAACCATGGATTCATCAATACTCATATTTTCATGAAAAAATCCAAATTGACGAAAATTTTTTCCAACCTCTTTATAAAAGGGAAAAAATTTTCCTAATTTATCGCCTGGTTCCAATTTACTATTATCAACAATGTGGAAATACTTTTTTAACATCCGAAATTTATTTCTGGGCATTGTATTGTTAACAATTAGGATATGCAAATCTTCCTGAGAGCTCCAATATGTATTTTCATCAGGTACTGAGTGGTAGTCACTAAACAACAGAAATCCAAGAAACTACCGAATGTCATTTGCGTTGACGTCTAAAGAGTCTCCTTTTTGTAGGGCGTACAGCTTTGTAAGTTCGGCTGAATTTTCTACGTAATCAGACGGCAGAATCACTGATCACGTGTGATATCACTGCTTTTGTATATCGTTACATGCCAATGTTCCTTTTTTGGAACATTGCATTTTTACGCAGTCTTGAGGAAATATTTCTTGTAATTATTTTAATTTATTTTATTAACTCGTTAAACTTGTCCTTTGCAAGTACGATGGGGAAATGTTTGGGTGGATTTGAATTTTTAGGAATTTTATAGAATTTTTTTTCTTACGTACTGTAAAAATTGTGAAAAAAGCTGATTTTTAGAAATTTTTCTACGCTAAAATATTCATATTTGAAAAATAAAAAGTCAAAAAATCAATCATGCCTTCTATAATATACGGTAATTTTTTCAAACTGACAGATATCACAGTTTATTTTTAAAAAAATATTAAAGATGGTGTTCCAAAAAAGGAACATTGGCATGTAAAAGGTTAATTTATTAAACGCTGATCACGTGATTTCTTTTTCTGTTACTTTAAATAAATTTATCTTCACATAACAACGAAATAGGCAAAAAATACTTTTTTTCTTGCTAATGCGGCAGACGATTGGACATTATTCAAAAAAAAAAATATTAAAATAATGTAAAAGATATGTTTCTCAAACTGTACTACATTAACTGTACTATATTCTTTAGTATGTCCTATGAGATTTAATTTGAATATTTTCTTCTACATTATTTTGTCTATAAAAATATCCCTTACGATTTTTTATTAATATATTTTTTTGTTTTTTTTACATCAATCGTATACACTGATCGTCGTATTTATTATATATATATATATATATATATATATATATATATATATATATATATTGGCATTAATTGCATACACTGACATTGTATTTAATTTGAATGTACCGTTCGTTTAGGAAGTGTTGGTTTATGGAATACTAAAAGTTTAAAATAGTGGCGCCATCTATTGAACATCTATGAATCGAGAATCGCATCCGTCAAAAATTGTTCGTTATCCTAATTGTTAGCAATACAATGCCCAGAAATAAATTATTGATGAATGTTTGTTAACCAAAATCAATTTTAAAACTAAACACAGTATAAATAACATAGAAAAGATTTAGCCTTTATCATTGGAGCAAAAAATCCTGGAAAGTGAAACATAAAATATATAAATTTATAATAATCCTACCAAAATCCATTAAAAAACTAAACACAGTATAAATAACATAGAAAAAAAAAGCATACGAAATGTTATACACATTAATAATATGAAAACCAATTAAAAATATATAAATGTATAATAAACTCCTCAGGTTTCAGCTATATTCGGTCTTTCATCATAAAAAAGCTGAAAAAAAATAAAATAAAAATAATTAAAAAAAATAATAAAATAAAATAAAAATAATAATTTAAAAAATAATAAAATAAATAAAGATAATAATTAAAAAAATAATAAAATAAAAGCTAAAATAAAAAAGCCTTCATAAAAAGCTGAAAATACAGGTTTAACAAAATTTGCACGATCCTAGACTCGAACCCAAGTCTTACGGAGTACCAAATGAACAGTTTTAACGAACGCGCTACGATTATACACAACACTGTTGAGTAAAGTAAAAAATATACGTAATGAATTTTTTGGAAAGTTGCTATGGGTTGGTGAATATACATACATTTATGGAGTAAGAGGAGTTTTAAATGAGAAATAAGTTAGCAGGATAGAAGCTTAGTCTTTAACTCTTCAATAGACACAAAGACATAAGCTAGGGGGGTTGCAGTAGCGATTAAAAAAGATCGTGACACTTAGCGTGGTTGATTCGAATTTTCCATCGCCTGAGAGAGTGTCAATATGCCGTTGGATCCGATTTATTTTAGAGTATAAAATCTGACTTGAAAGATTATTATTTTCATTTATTATTCTGGTTTAATATATAACTTGAAACTTTTTGATTTTATTTATTTTTATCTTTTCGCTCGCTGTTTGCCAGCTAACCCTAACGTGGACGCCATATTCAGAGGGGTGATTCCACAAAGTGTAACAGCTTACAAATTGTTTTTTTTTTATTAATTAAAACTCAACGGTAATTAATTTCGATTTTTGAAGTTCTTCAGACCCTCGGCTGTTTTTAAAGACGCCTGTATGTAAAATTTCACGATCGTTGCTCCTAAACTGTGGATTTCTATACAATTACAGAGATACAAACATTCATTTTTATATATTAGATATATATATATATATATATATATATATATATATATATATATATATATATGTAACAAGAAAACTCGACGTCCTAAATTACTTTACTTTAAAACATATTCTAAATTCTCTTTTTAATAAAGCACGACCCCTTTTCCAAAATTTGCGACCTAAAAGTAAAGTAAGTATAATTTATCGCAGCCCTGCAGATCATTAAGCAGGCATGTGAAGTATCGGAACTCAATAACATCCCCAGATATGAGTGTTCGAAAGTTTATGAGATTCCGAATGTCCGTATAGTGTCAAAATTCTTGAAGAGCCCTCGAAACACTCTGAAATTATGTCTTTTTAACGTCAAAAACCCACTTTACAAGAACTTTATGGGCCACTTATCCTATGCCCAGTTCAACAGGTCTCAGCACTAGCAAGCGCGGAATTTATCAGTCCCCGGGAAACTTAAGTGGACACTTGAACTCCACGAATGTAAAATCGCCCAGTTAAAAATTTAGTAGTTTAGGCCCTCTGGCGAAAATATCGCAAAACACCCATTTAATATGGCATGAACGCAAGACTTTTCCCTCTCTTCGTTGCTAACTCTTGTCGCTATCGGACATGCTGTCCGCTCTCTCTTCGTTTTTAACTGTTGTTGCTGCCGGACCTGCGGTCCGCTCCTGTATGTTTTTACGTCCCGTCCTGGCAAAGACGCCGGACAAGTCATGTGGCTACTGCAGTTATGCCTTCTGATAATAAAGCACGTCTTGGAATTTCTGCATTTAATCAATGGCTCCATGTTTGTTTCTTCTAAATTTCGTCAGTGTTTTCAGTGCTTTCCTGGATCAACACTACGCCCGACTGCATCTCTCCAATTTGTGCGCAGCGATTTACTAGATGATTCACTCCTCGTGCCCGACTGCATCTAAATTTCCCAAATGTGATTATTATCACATTTATAAAGTCGACAGGATTTATACCTGTCGTGGAATCCTCAGCGGATATCTTTCATAAAAAGAAATTTTTCAAGTGTCTTTACGTCATGTGCTTAAATCTGAAAATTTGTGCAGTTTCTTCATGTTGTTAACTCCGCTGGGTTTCGAGTGTTTAATTCCATACAAGAATTTCCAAAGCTTTTTCCGAATCTTCCAATGATATTTTTACGTACAAGAAAGTTATGCGATGTCTACGTTTTCACTTCAACGGATCATCCTTGTTTCAATATGAGTGCTCAAGTCACTGTTTACGTGGCTCTTCATTTTCTTATGTGTCACTTATTACAGCATAAAATTATTTCGCTTTCTTCAGCTTCCCAACGCCACAGTGTGTTTTTGAATCCTTATCGTGATCGTGAAAATTCTACTACTAATATGTTGTGCAATGTGCTTTGTTCGGCTTGTGTTCTACATTGGCCTGTGTTGTGCTGCAATAAGAAGAAATACTCTAGCAACTTCCGCCAGCAACAGTTCATTCCCAAGAACTTTTGCCTTGTTAAAAAATTTGTAATCATCTGTTAAGAGACTAAATTAAAATTAATTTACGACGACGAGAAAAAAAATAATAATAAATAAATAAATAAATAAATAAATGAACAGAAATTAAAGGTAAGACAAATTGTATATCAAGTTACTTTTTTCATATGTGTTCTTCATGATTAAGTGGTGAAACCGAATTTTGTTAAAGTATAAAGGAAATTTATTTTGGAAGTGCATAAAATATTTAGGTAAAATTGCATTTAATGTTTAAATATTGTATTCTTAATAATCTTGATAATCAAATGACAATTTGATAAATTTTTAATCTAATTTAATCATGTTTTGCTTAATAAATTCCATATCAGTTTTATCTTTTTACAAATCAGTAAAAAGTATCTTCTTCGCGTATAGCTTAAAAACCCTCTATGTGAAAGAGAGGAATGAAAAAGTAGGTCACCTCTCAGATTTACCGTACCGCGCTGTGCTATCAACATATGAGGGGTCAAAGGTAACTATTCCCCCCGAAAGGAGAGCAATAAATTTAGTCCTCATCGTTTGGATGTACTCAAACCGCGTGGAAGCTGAAGCTTTATTTTGATGTTTGGATCATTAGATTTTTTTTTGTTTTCTCTCTCCTTCCCATGATGTAAGAATAAGAAGATAGGTTTCGGTTCCTAAATTTCGGGTAAGATATGGATGCGGAAAGAGATGAATAAAAATTAATTAAAATAATGAATAGTTAAATTTTAAATTTATCCACAAAAATATTTATCAACTTATGTAAACGGTTTGTAATCTATTTTAAGAAATTATAAGAGTATAAAAAATTGTTTTATTTTACTGAAGTATTACAGTACAAACATTGCTAATTTAGTATTCTTCACAAGTTACCTAAACATTGTACTTTTTTACATGGTAAATTGAAAAAGGTATGTGGTTTCGAATCCTCATGAGTATAGTATGTAGTTGAAGGTTAAATAAAGGTAGGAGAATAATATGTTTTTCAGGAGATTTTCTGGTACAGTAGAAATTTCAAAGAGCAGTTAGCTACAACAGTATAGCAACGGAGCTCTTTCTAATCTATTAAGCGTCCCTATGCCACGGTTGAATACTAACATCCGTCTGCTATAGAGGAAGTGCCCATTCCAGAAAATTCTCAAAATGATAAAAGAGAAATAAATAGAAAAGTAATGTTTCATATATGATAAAAAGAGAGGTATGTTTAAGAGGTAAGAGGTTATATAACAGGAGGATTCATGCCAAAATGCTAGTAGTAAGATTAAATAAAAATATCGTGTTATTTATGAAAGTTAAAGTGTTTATATAAGAAATTAAATATGATAAATATTGAGAAAGAATTTAGTACATTTATTTGACTTATTATTTTAGAGGTTATAATTTTTGTGGATATAATATTGTTTTGGATAGTGAATATTGAATATTGAAATTAAATTATTGCAATTAGTATGAAATATTGAAATTGAATTCGAACATGGAGATTCTTATTCTGTAAATGATATAATGTGTGTTTACCTTTGATGCATACAGTGTACTTAAAATTTTGTAAAATTTTATGTCAACGGAAAAGTCTTCCTTTCAGCAAGAACTTTTCTTATTTCGATGGGGGGGAAATGTAACAAGAAAACTCGACGTCCTAAATTACTTTACTTTAAAACATATTCTAAATTCTCTTTTTAATAAAGCACGACCCCTTTTCCAAAATTTGCGACCTAAAAGTAAAGTAAGTATAATTTATCGCAGCCCTGCAGATCATTAAGCAGGCATGTGAAGTATCGGAACTCAATAACATCCCCAGATATGAGTGTTCGAAAGTTTATGAGATTCCGAATGTCCGTATAGTGTCAAAATTCTTGAAGAGCCCTCGAAACACTCTGAAATTATGTCTTTTTAACGTCAAAAACCCACTTTACAAGAACTTTATGGGCCACTTATCCTATGCCCAGTTCAACAGGTCTCAGCACTAGCAAGCGCGGAATTTATCAGTCCCCGGGAAACTTAAGTGGACACTTGAACTCCACGAATGTAAAATCGCCCAGTTAAAAATTTAGTAGTTTAGGCCCTCTGGCGAAAATATCGCAAAACACCCATTTAATATGGCATGAACGCAAGACTTTTCCCTCTCTTCGTTGCTAACTCTTGTCGCTATCGGACATGCTGTCCGCTCTCTCTTCGTTTTTAACTGTTGTTGCTGCCGGACCTGCGGTCCGCTCCTGTATGTTTTTACGTCCCGTCCTGGCAAAGACGCCGGACAAGTCATGTGGCTACTGCAGTTATGCCTTCTGATAATAAAGCACGTCTTGGAATTTCTGCATTTAATCAATGGCTCCATGTTTGTTTCTTCTAAATTTCGTCAGTGTTTTCAGTGCTTTCCTGGATCAACACTACGCCCGACTGCATCTCTCCAATTTGTGCGCAGCGATTTACTAGATGATTCACTCCTCGTGCCCGACTGCATCTAAATTTCCCAAATGTGATTATTATCACATATATATATATATATATATATATATATATATATATATATATATATATGTATATATATATATATATATATATATCGGTGTCTAATTTAAAAGTAAATGTAAATTATTTTCGCAGATTTTAGAATGCAGAATACCCGTTTCGTAGTGAAAAGTTTGAAAATATATGTTTTTTCACAATACATAACACCTTCCTATGACATTTGCATTTATTTGTTTTTATACTGATTTGTCTCTTGTTTCCCAGCCAAAATAAATTTGCTTGACAAAGAACTTTTGTTTATGGATATTTTTAAAAATGTAAGCATAAAAAATAAGCTAAACAAGCTAAAATAGGTTTTATTTCAATTTTGTTTAAGGGATTTCTGTTTAGACTAACAAACTGGCCTCTTCGGTGGAGAGTTTGTTGATTCACAGAAATCAACTATTTTTCAACACACACGCATATATATATATAAAACTATATAACTTAATAGGTGTTAGATGTGAGACTATCTGGAATTACATTTTAGGTATCTTTTAAACGGAAATTGAATGTCAGAGATTTCCAAATCCTAAATTTCAAATTTCATTTAAATTCACAAAAACCGATTTGAAGTCAGAAAAATCCCAAAATTGTATTGCAAAGAAAAATTCAAAAGAAATATTTTTCCCCTTCTTCCACATCAGAAGTATCAGGATCTTTCGAGGTCTACATTTTCTTGCTTTGTAAGAGAATTCGTAACCGTGACTTCAAAGTTCAGAAAACTTTAACTTTTTTGGGAGAAAATGGAACATGCAACTGTCTGAGATGCATAGAGTATTTCAGAATGTCTGCTTTTTAGGGAGAAGATTTCGGAGCCACGAACATCTTTGACAAAGTTGAATAAAAATGTATTCAAATAATAACATCCAGTGCGTTGCAGAAAGTTTTTTTCAATTTCGTGTACGGAACTCAGAAAGCTCAGTTGAATCAATCCAACAGAATACCTATTCATTGATAGTGTAAGACAAATAATAAAAAATCACATGTTTCTTAATTTTATATTTGAAATGATTCGTTATATGAGTCTGTCTGTCATGCTCTCTTTCAGTCTCTCATTAGTCTCTGTTTTGATATGAGTCTTGATATCTCTCTAGATTTCACAAGATTATCAAATGGGTTCACTACAATAAAAGACTAAAAACGAATTATATAGATCAACATATATTTCCATCTGCACTAGTTCATTGTCTAAAACACATTGCTCAGACATAAGGTAATTTTTTTGCATCTATTTATTTGCACCATATGTTATTTGTTATCTTCACGAACACAAGGACACATAACGAGAAATGTTTAGAATGTATATAATTTACAATTTTTATTTTTTGTTTCAACTTAACCACTGAAATTTAAAAAGTGATCTTCTTTTTGATTATGATCAATAAATGCTTCTATCAAGGGGTTAAAAGAACAGAATAAAGTAATTCATTAATATTAACCCTTCAGCGGGCGCGCCAGTTTTTAGAACACCAGCAGGCGCGCGTGGCACAAAGTGCAACGTTTCTTTCTACCATGATTATTAATTTTGTAATAAACTTTTTTTTTCAGATTGAAAATATTCATTCGGAGTTTGATGTCAAGATATAAAATGTTGATAATATTGAGATATATTTATAATTAAAGGACAAAGAATGCAGATACAATCACCTTATTTCAAAAGTGTCCGGTTTACTGGATTTAAGGAACATTGCGAATTCATTCATATTTTGTCCATAAACCTAAATAAACAATGAGATTGTCCGTCTTCGGGATATACGGGATACCGTGTAATAGCTGCACATTGGATCAAATACACTCATGGACAAAAAAATTAGCGCACCAAGAAGGAATCGTCAAAATGAAACGAAATTTTACATACGTAATGACTACTTTGATATAAGTAAATGATAAGAAAATCAAAGAAAAATGATAATTTATTTCAGAGAAAAAGGCAAAAGAACAGAGGAGTTAATACTCCGTTGGACCCCCTCTAGCGCGAATGCACAATGCGATACGATCGGGCATTGAGTCATACAAGTTCTGTATGATGTCTTGAGACATTTCGTTCCATATTTGCTGTAACCTTGCCTCTAGTTCGTTCAAACTCGTGGGATGCCCAACTCGTCGTCCCAAATGATCCCAGATATGCTCGATTGGAGACAAATCTGGGGATCGGTCAGGCCAAGGAAGGGTAGTAACAGTGCGGAGACAGTCTTGTGACACCCTTGCCGTATGAGGCCGAGCATTGTCTTGTTGAAAAATGGCTCCTGGGAGCCGTTGCATGAGTGGCAACACATGTGGTTGCAGGATTTCATGAACATACCGCTGGGCTGTCATGGCGCCACGGAACAATACTAGGGGTGACCGTGTATTGTAGGCAATGGCACCCTATACCATCACACCAGCTGTGCGGGCGATGTGTCGCTGTACAGCAAAGGCAGGATTGAAGCGTTCACCACGGGCTCTCCACACACGAACACGATTGTCATCACTGCCGAGATTGAATCTGGATTCGTCGCTAAAGACGACCTGGTTCCATTCCGCTGCAGTCCAGTTTCCTCGTGCGCGGCAATACTCCAAACGGAGGCGTCGATGGGTGGGCGTCAAGGGCAGCACACGTAATGGGCGCCGCGATACCAACTGTCCTTCAGCCAGGCGCCTTCGTATGGTTCGAGAAGACACAGAGGTCCCTAGTGAAGGTGCTACCTGTACCTGGATGGCGGCCGATGAAGCCGTTGGCTGTACGCGTGCATTTCTTACGATGTGGCGGTCTTCTCGACGACTGGTCTGTCGAGGGCGTCCTGAGCCTGGTCTTCGTGTACATGACATCTCTCGGTTCCACTGGTCCCAACACCTCCTCACAACACAATCAGAGCGGCCTAATTGACGAGCTACTCGCCTAGCTGACCACCCAGCTTCCATCATCCCGACGATTCTCCCCCTCTCAAACTGCGACAACTGCTTATATTGTCTTCGAACACGGCGTAATGGCATGTCTATCTCAGCTCTTCCTTTGTAAATGATTCCGCACACTCAAACAAGCTTTGGTTACCTGTTTTATACTCCACAGAGTACGATGTTCAACGCCCTCTACCGGCTATACGTAATGCGCAATCACGCTGCATTTCTAATCATTTGCATATCTCCCCGACATGTACCTTCATTGCAAGTTTCGTCACGATCCCACAATTATTTCTTGGTGCGCTAATTTTTTTGTCCATGAGTGTACATCCGCCCCTGCTTTTGTCGTATTCTAATCCAATATAATCGCTGGTTTACCACGGTTAAATCACGTCTAATAATGAATAGAAAGGAATACAAGGGTCAGAAAATAAGACCTGCATTAGAAAGGGTGCAGCTATAAACAGAAACTTGTTAGAACATTCAAACCTTACAAATAAAAACAAACCATCCACAATTACGAAAATGTTGCACTTTGTACACGGGCGCGACCACTGAAGGGTTAAACTCAAAGGTATCAAGTAGTTGGCATAAGTTGTGTATGAAAAACGAGCAAATGAATTATTAAAATATCTTACGCCATGTGGCTTTAAACTATATTATTATTATTATTATTATTATTATTATTATTATTATTATACTCCCAGGCCGTAACAACTCCAGATCAAGGCCATAGATGGCAGCGGACAGAGGAATGCGCCTGAGATTGACTAAGGTACCACAAGTGTCGGAATCCGACTTGTGGTACCGACTTGTGCCAAGTGGGACCACAGTTATGACCGGGCACCCCCAGGGACGACATCTAATGGTAGGATCTCTACCTTCTACCACACTCACTGACCTCATAAAAAGACTTTCCAGTCTCCAGATTTAACATGCCCATATCCGGGCTAGACTCGAAGGTATTTTATAACTTCCGTCAGAATTTAAACCCCACATCTCGAGTCCAAGGCCTAACGTGGTACATGTGGGCTACATCACGTCCTCCTTTAAACTGTTCAATCTTGTATCAACTTTAAAGTCATAAACAATGCTGCCTTATACCTACATACAGGCTTCAGAGATCCAGCAACTGAAATGAAAAAAAATATCGTTTAACTTTATTTAATTGTAATAACTACAATTTTATAGTTTCTTATTTTTATACTTAATTGTTTTATTACATTCCTTAGACAAAATATACAAATTACTTCATTTTCTTTCGCAGCTTCTTTGAAAATGTTGCTTATTATTATTTATTTAAAAAAATATGAGAATCTCATGGGCGTTGTTATTTTCAGCAAAACACTGTTTTAAATTCTGCGAATGTTTTGAACTTTTTTACATCCTTACAGACATTTCAAGGATATGAAAACATGACCTATATTTTTAAGCTACAATAAAATTATAGAGTTTAGTGGTTTGTATTATTATGCAACCTTATTGAAAAGAATTGAAGTTATGTCTAGAGAATATATAAATTCCTATTTCAGTATAGAAAGAAACATCTTTTTTCACAAAAAACAGGAAGATTGTACAGTCCTTCTTGTTCGTAGGCTCCAATCTCGTACAGACTTTAAAATTTAATTTTATTAAATACTTTATATATGTAGACAACACATGCCTTTGTAGGTTTTTAAACCAGAACATCAGGGTAAAATCTAAGTTTTGCTTAGTAATGACAGACTGAAGTTTATACTAAAAACATTATTTCTGCGATAACAAGTGTTAAAAACAAATTACAATAGCATTTTTCAGCCCATACAGTTCCTGTCACTTACTTAAATAAATAAAGATAAATTCCTATACTTATAGGCTCCATATATATTCCCAGGTTGTCTTACCCATAATAATATTTGCCATTATGGAGTAAATCCTCAAAAATCACTGCTCTACTGCTTTATCTGCGTTCGCCGAAAGAACATTAAAACTCAAAGGCTTAGAACTCAAAAGCTAAGTATCTGGTACTTTGACTAGCTGTCAAAGTAGTAGTGGTGTGGCGACGAACTTTTTATTAAGCTCGGCTATCGGATAAGATAACGAGTGTTCAAATTTTTTCCATCTACAAGCGATTCGTGGACAGCTACATAGACACTTTGAAAGTTATTTAAGCAAGTTCGTTTTCGACCGATAAAACTTTTATCGCCGTGCTGCTGCCCTGCTACCAGCCCTCTAACTCGATCCCCCTTTCATCTCACTAAGTATACCGTACCATTTGTAAATATTTCATGAATTAATCACTTTCATAGTAATGTGCATGCTTATTCATTAAACTGTCTCCTACCACCGTACGGTCATTTTAGTTCAAGTCCACAGTGGCTGTCCCTAGGGTGCCCAACCCTAACCAACTCTTGCCACTATTGAGTAAATAGTCTAAAACTAGAGGTATCCATAGTCTAAAACTAGAGGTACACATAGTCTAAAACTAGAGGTATATTAATTATGCAATTTCACTGCTGCAGTGCATTCCCCGAACTAACATTAAGACTCAAAACAAAGAACTCAAAAGCTGAAAATTTTTTACTACAGAAGTGGGAATCGCAGTCGAAGTATATGCCGCAGTCCAAGAAGCAGCCATAGAACCAATTCCCTTCCCGTCTTACGTACTTTAACTAGCGAATAACAGTTCTTATTTGAACGCGGGATCTCTTACTTTATTCAAATTAAGTTATCTTGACAGAATGACGTCAAACAAAAAGAACTGATAAAAGAACTGAGAAGACAATTTCTAGGACAGCAGAGAGAAATTTAGCCAAGACCACACACGATGTGATATTAATTCGCTTTAGGGACATACAACCATAATATTTGCCATCTACCATAATACATACCATACATATCTAATTCATGGTATATTTACACGCGTCACTACCGTCCGTATTGTCATTCGGTCTCCACAAATACCGAAGTTATGCGACACCAACTCACCACATAGGATTGCAACTATGCTGAAATATTGCCTTGCCAATGAGTTGAAGCGAGAAGGCACTACTACCAGGGCTCTCAGAGAGAAAAATTTAGAAAACTCAGGTCGCATATAAGCTTTAAAAAAATTATACTTTTTTTATGGAAAAGGATAAAAAAGATAAAAATAATGCAATGAACACCACATTTTCTGAGATTAATTGAAGTAATTGCCAAATTGTACACATTTCAACTGTCCCCTCCAAATTAATTTCCTGAAGATATTTTGTTTCCCATGCCAGCTTATTATCGTATATAACATGCTATTTCTGTGACGTGTTTACCAGGGCTATTTTTGGTACCCAGTTGTGACAGTTTCCATGATATCTATTTATTATTGCCCGTTTTGTCCTAATACGACAATTAACACTTTCAGATTTAAGAAAATTTGTATATTTTCTTGTGATTATAATAATTTATGAAAATACTCTGCACACCCAGAAAAGTGCGGAAAAAGTTAGATAGGTAATACAGTTTCTTAAGATTTCATATTTGGGATTATTGAATACACTATTTGATACTACGGAACAAATAATAAAATTCTGGGATGATCATGGAATCATTTTGAATTAAAACACGTACTATCATTTTAACCTGCATTTTTTTATTAAATTGTCTTATTGTAATTATATTATGCTTATAATTAGGAATAAATATTAGTTTTTGCTGTGTTTTAATTTACAAGGGAAAACCCCAGATATCAATATATTTAAAAATGTTCCTATCATGTATGATCATTGAAAAAACCTGATCTTGGTTTAAAAACCAACGGCTAGGAGCCCTGACTTTAACACTGCCTTAGCTTTATAGTATGCACTATTAAATAAGGTGACATCAGTATTCGCCTTATATAACTACTTCTCTGAAAGTAGATCTTTTTAAAACACAGAAACTGCTTCTCCGTTGTAGCTTCATAAAATATTTATTAAAATCTTCAAGACATTATTATATTTTAAAGATTTTTCCGGCTATACTATTCTGCCGAGTAATAAAATTTTGTGAAATTATTTTGCAGAGGCTAAAATTGGAAAAAAGTATAAACTTTTTCATGGAAAAAAAAATCCAAGTTGTTTCATAATACAGAAATTTGATTTTTAAAAAAATGTTCATTGCATTATGCTTGTAACAGACAATAAACTTTATATTAAAGTTTGAAAAGAGGAACTACACACGAGTTGCTTTTAAACGAGGCTTTTTTTAGTCCAAAGGACACCTTCGCATGTCTGGGACGAAAACTTTTATGGTCTGGCCTTTATTTCATTTTTCTTTTCTTCAAAAGTTTTTTATTTGTTTGTGGATTTCTTTCTCAATTCTTTTTATTTGGCCCAACTGTACCAAAACGATGAGACTAACATCTAGTTTGGATAAAACTAGACACCTCCCATTCATACTTGAGCTTGGATTGACTAGTTAAAATATAGAAAAAAGGGAAGTGAATCAGTGCGAACCTATTGAATTTTAGTGCAGTTCAGCTTTGAGAGGACTCCCCCAGTTCAGAGTTGAAATTAGTTCAGCGTTGAAGGGAGAGAAAGAGTTTGCATACTGAGAAGTGGATATTTGCTTGACCCTTATTAGCCCCATCAAGTTATGGGGGCTAAAAAGGGTCAGGCATCCTTGTCTGTGTTTTGTAAATGTAAGAATCTAGCTTTTTTTTTACCAAATGGGTCACGAATCATATAACCTTCAAGGTATTTTAGTTTTTGTTTTAGTATGTGTGCTGTCTTAGAAATAAAGATTTTATCCCTTCAGCGGTAGCGCCCGGGTACAAAGTGCAACATTTTCGTAATTTTGAATGATTTGTTTTTATATGTAACGTTTGCATGTTCTTAGTAGTTTCTATTTATAGCTACAAACTTTCTAATCTGATTTTCTGACCCTTGTATTCCTTTCCATCCATTGTTAGTCGGGATTTAACCGTGGTAAACCAGCGATTATACTGGATTACAATACGACAAAAGCAGGAGTTGTTGTAGTCGATTAAATGTGCAGCTATTTCACGGTATTCCGCATATCACGAATATGGACAATCTAATTTATTTTTAGGATTTTGGATATAATGGGAATCAATTCGCAAGTTGTTCTTAGATCCAATAAACAGGACAGTTTTGAAATAAGGCGATTGTACCAGCATTTTTTGGCCTTTAATTATAAATATATCTCAATATTATCAACATTTTATACCTTGTAATAAAACGCAGAATTATTATTTTCAATTTGAAAAAAAATTTATTAGAAAAGGAATAATCAAGGTTGAAATAGACGTTGAACTTTGTGCCACGCGCGCCTGCTGGTGTTCCAAAAATTGGCGCGCTCGCTGAAGGGTTAATATAAGATAATCTGTGCTGGTATTTACATAGTAATGCCTGTAAATACCCCATAAAGTTAGGTGAAAAGACTAAGGGCCTATTCACATAGAATCCGTCAGCGTCAGCATTAAAGTTTTTAACCAATCATAAACCAATCATTGACCCATTTGACCAATCAGCGCCAACGGATTCTTTAGCGCTAACGCTGATAGATTCTGTGTGAACAGGCCCTAACTCAGTAAGCATAAATTGAGGAACCGTACAAACTCTAGTTAGGTTTTGACGGACTTCGGCTCGTTTCTATTTTACACAATATGTTCCTATTTTACACAATAAGTCCTGAGCAGACGAAGTACTTAGTGTACTTCCAGCTACTACAATCTTTCATGTCATGTGCAACTTAAACACACAGACTCTAGTACCGAAAATCCCGGTCTCTTCCATTCTCGCATTACATGATTGCAGTTAAATCCATATTGAACAGGTGATCTGTAATTGATTAGACAAAAAAATTTTGGTCGATCGTATTAAAAGTTGATGCAAACATATTAAGTTTTTCTTTTCATTGGAAACAATATCATCCGTAGTTTTTGGTTTTTAATGTAATGCTTCAAAATTATGATGGGTTTAAAGCAACCAACCATGTAACTACGAAATTCTAAACTGCACATCACAGTAAATCAACTGGCTCTAAAGAAATATGTAATGTTATAATTTCAAAAATTAAATTTGATAAATTAACGTCATTATTGAATTTTTCACATTTAAATATAAAACTGAAAAAAAATTAAATATTTGATCTAGAAATCGAGAAAGTATAACAATAAATCATATTCCTAAAGTTAAAAAAAATTCAAGAAAAAATATATACATCGGTGTCCGATATCAAAGAAAACGTATAATTAAATTTTAAAACATAAAACTTTTCTCTGCTATGAGATATATATAAAACTGTAAATGTTTGGTCTATCACGGAGTTATTTTAGAGAATAAACTTTGATCGCAGATGTTACTTAGGTAATAAAAATCGATGAAATCCGTTGACAAGTTGGCCACTACCGGAAGATAAAATGAAGCAAACACGTTTCTTCAAAGGTTCTGGCGACAGAATGTTTGTGAACAAATAGAAAAGCTACGTATAAAACGCTATCACAAAATCAACGGATACATCTTGAAAAACCTTTATAGAATTACACTAGTGTTTATGTTAGGGAATAGAGATAGTGTAAATTTCAAAGGGATATGTTAGTTCGTCCAAAAAATCCATTATATTTTTAAGTAAAAATAAAAGATGAATTTTCGATTTTCACCAGTAACTTTATTGAACAGCATGTTCACCATTTTGTTCCACTACCTTCTGCCATCTATCAGGCAACTTTTTGATTCTAGCTTCCCAAAACGTATACTGCAGAAATCTCTTTTTGAGATTTTATCTTTTTTAAAATAATAAAATGCAACATGCAAAAATTATTGCTAATTTTAATCCATCTTCAACATTAAGATAGCTACACAAAAAAATCTCCAGCTTTGGTAACTTTCTGTTTTAAATACACGCTGTTATGACAGCAGTCACAGCACAATCTGACAAAATTGTTTCGAATGACGTTAAAGACAACTGCGTGATACTACAAATATCTTACTTAAAACTGGACGAAATTTTTGGCCAATCCAATATGACTTTTAAGTATTTTCAAATCTAAATTCTATGAGCTATCTCAAGCGGAATAATAAAAGGAAAGTTTTCGATATTATTATTTAACTGTTTAAGTTTCACAACTTTTAAATTTGCAGAAGAATATAAATGTGAATTCATTGCGTTGGAAAATAATCACCTGACACATATAAATGATATTTGATCAAATGATAAGATCAAATTTACATATTTATCTGCCATCAAACATTTTTCCACAAAGTATTTTAACACATATCTGCCACAAAGTATTTGAAGGTTCAAGTCTTAAAGACAAAAAAAACTTTCTAATTCAGTATTTCCTTTTTTAAGAGTAAATATTTTATATTTGATTTCAGTTACACACGAGGACAAGAAATATTTATATTTGATTACATAACTTTGGAAATCTGGCTAAATTGTTTATCAAACACCCAATTTTGCTTATCTTATCTTGATAAAACAACTAAGGCTCGTCTTCAAATTAGATTTTTACTTTGCATAATGCCATAAAAGTCGCAATATATAGTTCCCTGAAGGCATGCGAAAAGATAGGGTTGAGTGCACAAAACCGTTTTGCTCTAGAAAAATGACTTCATCTTTTACATCACATCAGAGCAGATATCATTATGGCACGCTGCATCGTTTTTCATGAACTCATATTTAATCAGAATTATTATCATAAACAAAACGAAGCTGCAAATCAATAAAGCAATTTCACATTTTCCTTCAAACACACACTCTCTCTCTCTCCTCTATAACACACTTTGCGTATTTTCAATTTTTTGGGAAACGTAAACATAAGCAGAGCTTACACAAATATTTTCCTTCAAGAAATATTAATCATGTAATAGCAACGCAAAAAGGAGATTTTTAGAAAATATTTTTGACACAACGACAAACAGGAGTAATTTATAAACTCATTCGAATTAAACCGGCAAATTTTTGTGAAGCCCCGCTTCATCACATATACCGGGGACATTCCTTAATGGTTGTTCTTCGCGAATAAACAGGTTCAAGATCCATTAATACAGATCAAGTGGGGTAGAAACTTTGAAGGATGCACGAAGAAATTCCGCAAATTAAATCATGACGGGAGAGAGTTGAAATTTTTTTAAAAGTCCTGGGGCGACATCTATTTCACGGTGTCTGGAGATAGGAATAAACTGCAGCAGGCTGGCTTTCCCTGAAATGAAATCAAAGCCATTAGAATATTTAAATCAGCATTAAATATGCTTGGCAGGCGGGAATTCCTGGAACGACAACACACGTGACATATTTCTTGAGATTACCTGATAATTATTGCATGATCTGAAACGCAATTTGAGAATCTACCTCAAGTGGAAGGAATATCACAGGTTTTAACGGTGTGCTCAGAAATCCAAGTGTTTTGGCAGAATTTTAATAATTAATTTTTCTGTAAAGAAATTGAGCTTCATGATGTAATTAAAGTTTTGCTATGATGATAAGCAGATAAAATTAGAATGAAATGTGCGTATATATTTGCATAACAAAGATTGAATAATTTTGATTTTTTTTAATTGTACAGCTAATCTTATTCCGAATACTGCGAAATCGCATAAACGTTGAATATAACGAATATCCCTTTTTTGATAAAAAATATCCTCTGATAAATCCAGAAATCTGTGATGAGCTTTTAATTATATTATTTTGATAGTATGATACATTTCTGATAAATGTTCTGATAAAAACTCAATGCTAATAAAAATATTTTTTTTACATTATGAATTTTTCATTTTATTTTGTTCTTTAGATTGATTTTACTTTATTCTGCTGTCGTTTCTTGCCAATGCGGGGCACATGTCAGTGAAGACATTAGAATATAATCTGTGAGAATCGTTGCTTCCAATGGGGAACCGTATAGGTTAACCTACACCACTCTCTAGTGCCAACGCAATTTTGTCCAAGCAACCCTAGGACGACATATGGGGAGATCGTACATTCTCCCACACTCTATGACCTGATAGAAAGACTTTCCGGTATATGTAATTAATGTGCCCATATCTGGCATAGACGCGAACGTATTTAATGTCGTTCGTCGGGATTCGAATCCAGCACCCCTAGTATCCCTAGCCTAAAATTTTAATAAATAATGAATCAGTTTTTTACGCATGGTCAATAAGATCTAATAACTTCAGTTAGAGATGGATGTTGCAAGAAATCGCATAGAAAAAAATTAAAATTAAATTTATGAAAGAATTTAAATTTTGAAATGGATATTTGCGTAGCTATGACCGTCATTTTATTTATATTTTAGAAATCGATAAGTGAGAAGTTCAGTCATGGAAATTTAAACATTCTGAAAGGAAAATATAAAAAAAATCTTTTCTCTTTAATTTTCGAAATAACTAGATATTTTAAAGTTTTTAGCAATAAAATAACATTTTCAAAATGAATAAATAATAAGTCCATAAAATTATATTTAAAAAAGTCATTTTCTATAATAATACTTTACAATAAATGCTACGTGAAGCTCATAAAGATTTATTTTTCAAAGGCGCCACGGTTCCTTCATCTTAATTTGAAATTTCTTTAAAAACACTTAATCATCCTTTGATATCATGCATATTATTTTTCTAATGGTCACATATTAGGATTTATTAATTTTTTTAATGTAATCAAGTATTTATAATAATGCATGAATACATTTTTTTAGCAGATTACAGCTAATTTTGGCGTCTGATTCCAATTGGATTCAATAGGGTGGGTGTCTTATATATTGCCCCTGTGCCTAATATAGCCTACTCGTGTTTCCAAAGTACGATTCACGCTATGAATGATAAAATACAGTAACTTCTTAGTTCTGGCTTTGTACTAACAGCGGCACTAGTGACAACGCTCTTATCACTGACAGCAGAAACTATATGGCGTCTGAAGAAGTTTTGGCTGTTGTCGTCATACATTTTGGCTCCAAAGAATCTAGTAAATGACCACGTAGTTTCATCCAAATTCTAATTTTGCTTATACCTTTCGAAAGTGCATTAAACAGAGAATACAGAGGTGCTATTATTTTTGAAAAAAAAACAAACTGCGTTTTAAAGTTCGTTCTTAGCATGTTTGTGTTGACTGTGTTGTGTTCCTACTATTGCCTACCAAGTTGATCCTAATATCGCCTACCAGGTGATATTTGGAACAGCTACTTTAATTAAAAAATAAGTATTGCATTATTATTTCTTTTTTTAATTGTAGTTATTATACTTTCCTTTTTTTTGTTTGTTTGACGTCTCTTGTCTAGGATACCAAAGGAAATTAAAAATAGACAGACATGGAGTACGTATAGTCTGAAGACAGGAATTTAAAGAAATTAAATAAATGGACCGCCAGTTTTTATAATAGTTGGAAATCAATATTTGTTTCACCGAAATTTAACAGGTACTTAAGCTGTACGGTCCAGTAAAAATATTCTCTCTCTCTCTACTTATATATATATAGGTATATATACAATATCTGGCAAAAGTATACGGACACCCGCCTAAAGAAGTGGATCTGGCAGGTGACAAAATTTGATGTGTAACCGAAAGCTATTAAAGTGTTCGTAGTGGTTTGTCAGGTCATATTTATCCGTTTGTGAGATAATGAGTAAGTCAAAGGAGCTTAGTGACTTTCATCGTGGCATTATAGTGACCGTTGTGGTAAATTAGTGCATGAAATTTCGTACATTCTACAGAAGCCAAAATCCACTGTGAGTAATGTAATTATAAAGTAGAAACTTCAAGGCAGTGAAACTGCATAAAAATGAAGTGGCAGGCCGAAAAAATTAGTGAAAGATGCCGTAGAACTCTGAAAAGGGTAGTAAAACAAAATCGCAAGTCCTCGTTGATTGAAATCACTCAGGAGTTCCAAAGTTCATCGGGCGTTAGTGCTAGCAGCAGGACTGTTCGTCGAGAGTTAAAAAACCTGGAATTCCATGGTTGTTCGGCCGCTCACAAGCTGAAACATCACTCCTAGCATGCGAAGCGTCGTTTGCAATGGTGCAAAGCTCACCGTCAATGGACTGTGTACATGTGGAAAAATATTCTTTGGAGTGATGAATCTCGCTTTACAATTTATCAGGCCGATGGACGCGTCTAAGATTGGCGGATTCCCGGCGAACGCTTCTTTCTTGACTGCATTGTGCGGAGTGTTAAGTGTGGTGGAGGCAGCATCATGGTGTGGGGGTGTTTTTCATGGTTTGGCCTGGTTTCCTTAATTCATGTGGTAGGAAACATGAACTCTGAGATGTATGTGGACATTCTGGACAATGCTGCTCTCCTAAATCTATGGCAATATTTCGGTAAAGGCCCATTTCTCTTCCAGCAAGATACTGCTCCATTCACACATCGAGACTTGCGCAGGCAAGGTTTGACGAAATGGGTGTTCAAAAACTGGACTGGCCTTCTCAGAACCCCGATATAAATCCCATTGAACACCTTTGGGACGAATTAGAACGCAGATTACGTAGCCATCCAATTCGACCATCCTCACTGCCAGAACTCACTTCATCTGTCATGGATGCCTGGAAGTCAATTCCTATGGACACCTATCAAAAAATGGTGAAAAGTCTCCCCAGACGTGTGCAGGCTGTCATCGAAGGAAAAAGAGGACCTACATCATATGAATTTATGCTTCAGGAGTCTCCGAGTCCGTTACCACTGAGAGTCCGGATACTTTTGGCCAGATAGTATATATATATATATATATATATATATATATATATATATAGTATGCCCACTAAAGTCCCTTACCACCCTCTTAACTTCGGAACGGCTGCTGCTATATTCATAAAAGTGGTGTCTAGGTATAGTAAAGTAGCCATGTGCTACTGAATGAAACCACCTACCGCGCCACTTGGTGGAAAACCGCGGAGTTAGCATTCCTATCTCGAAAACGGAACGAGATAGGGTAAAAAGGTGATTTACAAAGTTGTAGAAAATCATCGATTTAGTACGAAAAGATACCTTGTGAACATTAGTGTAAAGAATAGAACGGTTAAAACGCGCATTTGTTTTTTCATGATTTCCTGCCCTGTGACGTCACGAAACTTGAATGAAAGGAGAAATGATTATTTTTCGGGCAAAAGACGACACCGCAATGTGCACAGTGGTATATCGCGTTTGATCCCCAATCAAACTGACCGCGATTCAAACCTCGAGGGTTTCATCCTTGTACTGATTGTCTTTATAAACAGAGTAGACAATACGTAGATCGTGTAAAATAGTGTCGCATCAACTCAACGCAACTTGCGCTTGGTGTTCGAAATTTTTGCAGTATTCAAATACGTAAAAAACGTCACGCCTGTTCACCTGAGACAGCTATAAAAGAGACATCTTCTTGGGGTTGTAGTATGTTGATGCTCGTGGTCATGGCTGAGTATTCCAAAGCTGAGATCTCCAGTGAAGCGACAACTCGTCAAGGAATTCGGGGACCAAATAATTGGGTATGGCAGTTTCGAAGAGTGGCCTCCACGTTCGCCTGATCTGATTCCACTGGACTTTTTCTTGTGGGGATACCTGAAACAGAAGGTGTATGCGACCCCTCCAAAAACATTGTAGGACGTTAAACGACGCATTACGGACGCTTGTGAAAACGTGTCACGCTCTATGCTCCAACGTGTGCAACGTGAGATTCAAACGAGGATCCAAATGTGTATTGCAGCTGACGGTTAGAAGTTTGAACATCTCAAATAAAGGTATATTGTTAAATTTAGTTGTTTTTTTTTCTTTCTCAGATGTTTTTGTCACGTCACAGTGTAGGAAATCACGAAAAAACAAATGCTCGTTTTAACCGTTGTAGTCTTCTCATTAATGTCCACAAGGTATCTTTTCGTACTAAATCGATGATTTTATACAACTTTGTAAATCCCTTTTTTTCCCTATCTCGTTCCGTTTTCGAGATAGGAATGCTAACTCCGCAGTTTTCCACCAGGTGGCGTGGTAGGTGGTTTCATTCAGTAGCGCATAGCTGCTTTACTATACCTAGACACCACTTTTATGAATATAGCAGCAGCCGTTCCGAAGTTAAGAGGGTGGGAAGGGACTTTAGTGGGCATACTGTATATATATATATATATATATATATATATATATATATATATATTCAAGAAAGTGATTTTGAGGTTTAAAAGTAGAATAAAATGTATTAAAATTAAATATTAATTCTTCTCTGTAGTGGTTAAATACTCAGCGGAGAGATATGGCGATCTTGCAGGGATATACAGAAGGTTGTACGCAGTTTATGGAAACGATTTTGTAATTTATTTTTGTCAATTGCATTTGAAGATAAAAATTTGGCAACTTCAGAATAATCGCATGCTGCTGTTTTGTTTTGATCGGAATGTAAAATAAAAGATTTATTTAGAAAATGGCTCCAGAAATTGACAGAAAACTCGAAGGTTACGTAACTGCTCTTTCCGAGGAGATATATTATTCGTCTCAACAAATTATGAAGCGGTTTAAAAATCACGGTTATGGCATTTCAAAAAAGGTATTTATAATATATTAAATTTGATTGGAAAAATAAAGTCTAACTGAAAGTAAAAATTAAAACATGACCACGAAACCTCATCCTAAGATTGTTCGAATGCAGGTAAATACGAGTGTCAAAAAAGTAAAGGCTCCGATTCTAAAAGAAAATTCGCCGATTCAAAGATTATTTGCATCGAAACTAGGAATGTCTTCCGACACTGTAAGTAAAATCATTCATAAAGATTTGAAGTTAAAGAAAATGCTTAAATCTAAAGTTCATCTGCTTTTTGCCAAAGCATATTACTGAAAAAAAATAAATCATAGGAAATTATATAAAAAAACACCTAGCTGCTGAAAAAGGAAAATTTGTGGTAACACTCTGTGGTAAGACATTGATGTATTAAAGTGACTGTAATAAAAAAAGATCAATTTTCTATTGCTACTAACGGGGATGACCCCACGAAATGGCCTCGTTAGTGTACAGAAAAATTCCCAAAGGGATTCATGATAGTTGCAAAATTTTTTTACAGCGGCAAATTAAAAATCAAAAGAGTCTTACGTAAAGCCAAAATTAATTCACTTTATTATCAGCAGAATATTTTAGAACCAATTTTTGAATAAAAATATCAAGTATTATATGGAAAGGATATTGATAAAGTTCAGCTTCATATGCTCAAAGCCTCTAGTCACACCCTTAAATCACCTGCTGCTTATTTAGCAACGAAAGAATCAGAAACAGGAATAAAGTGTATCCCATTTAATGAAATACCTGTAAGATCACATGAAGCTTCTCCAAGGGACTTTTGTGTTTTCAGTTTATAAAAGCGAGCCTTACGAAAACGGCATCCAAGAACACTGAACGGACTGTGAAAACGGTCCAAGAGGAATGGTGTAAAATTGACATAACAGTAATAAGAGAAAGATTACTTTCACGGGAAAATTCCAGCTAGAGCTATTGTCAAGAACCATGGCTATCAGATACAAGGCAAATCGCCGCAAAAAAATATGGCATTTATACATAAAACGTAACTATCGTTTACAACCTTACAAACGTTTGTGTTTGTAAGGGTGTAAAGACGTGTAAACTGAAAGAAATTGTAGAAAATTAGCGGTATTTATTGGTAGATTATTACTAACGGTAGATAATTAAAATATAGAAGAAATTCATGTTAGATAGTTATGGTACAATACATTCGTTGATGAAAGGATTTCTTTAATGAAGTAGTAGTCTTTTATTAAAGTTATATATTGAGTAAAACTTCATACAAAGTGCTGTTTTCTATTATGTAAACCCGGAGTAATTACATTTTTGCGTGTTTCCCCAGGTGTGTGATGTAAATTAAACAAATAAAACTCATGATGAGTCTCTTAAACATTATATCTGTAGGGTATTTAAATATCACGCAATTTAAAGTTTCAAGTGTATACTTTAATGGGGGTAATTATAAATTTTTGTTTAGAACTGATTACTCATACATATTTTTGCGCTGACATAATTATGAAATAAATTTATTGAAAATTAAATTGGGTTACATTTAAAAAGTTTAAAAGAAAATTAAAAAGATTATAAAGGAAAGGAAAGTGAATTTTCTTTTTAAACGGGTTTTAAATCTATTTTGACATCTATTTGAAGACAAAAAAATTTATGTTCCGGTATTTCATGACATTTACTCTCAGTTTGCAACTATTAATATATAAACGTAATATAAATAGTTATATATTCCCGTAACTATAGTATATTCTTTTTGTGTAATCTATATATTTTTGAACTTTGAATTTCCTATCACAACATATTTAAACAGATTCCGATGACGATATTATACTGTAGTATAAGACATATAAATACAGTGGTACCTCGGCTTACGAGTTTAATTCGTTCCATGACGTAACTCGAAACTCGAACAGCTCGTAACTCGAAATATTCGTATCTCGAATCAATTTTCCCCATTGAAATGAATGTAAATGCCATTGATTCGTTCCGGTCTCCCCCCAAACACCGCAATTTTTTGTTACATATTTTTAAATAAGAAAAATGTGCTTATAAATGACGAACATTGTATAAAAACGCAATACAATAGAATGTATTGCAATAAATTGTTTTATTAAGTGTAATGTGACATTTACCTTGGAGATCAGATTTGAAGATGCTGATGGAAGAGGAGGAGAAAGGCTGAACTGAAAAATTAAATCTTATTTGTTGATTTTTGACCTTTTCGCCCCGCTTTCCTAACTATTGCTTTTGTTACGAGCTACTATCTCAAAGTGAATGAGTGAGATACGGAAGCTGGACGATTGTTGCAACGTTCACTGTGGCTGTAATGTCCAGATTCTTCTTTCTGAGAATCCGAAGAACGTTTTCTCGGAATCCGTAGTAAGGGGAGAGCTTGCGATCCTATGACCAAGGTCATCCCATCCCTTAGACCCCATGGAGAGTTCCAGTGGTGGGGGGGGGGAGGGAATTGAAGCTATCTCTCTGTGAGAGAGGTTGGTCGCTGCTCGGTTTCAGAAGGTGACTCAAGTTTGAGCAGCGCAAGCGGCCCCGGGTAATAATTGTTCAGTGTTTAAGACTGCATAGTAGTCTCAGAATAATATGTATACAACTGTATAATAATTGTACATAAAGGTTGTAGATATTATATGCTTCTTGTGTTCTCATTTGATGAGCACGTATCATGGCATTCGCTGCTCAAACTAGCGGTGGTATATCTGAAGCTTACTCGTAATACGAATTTTAGTTCGTAAATCGATGCAAAAAATATACCGAGATAATGCTCGTATCCCGAAAAACTCGTAAGTTCAGGTACTACAGTATATACATTTATAAATGCGTGTATAATTAACATATATAATTATAAAGTAAATGAATCGGTGATTTTGAAAACGAGTCAGCTCCCTTTTTATTTTTTTCAAATTAAATTTTTTTTTAATTTAAACTCACCTTAATGCATTATTAGTTAAACTACATTTAGTATTTATTTTGTTTATAAGGCATGAATCATGATTCAAAAATGCAATTTATTAAATTGTATTGAAAATAAAAGTTGGAGAAAAGTGGATATATATATATATATATATATATATATATATATATATATATATATATATATATATATATATATATATATATATATATATGCATATATATATAGTATATATATGTATGTATGTATGTATAAATGTATTTACATTGAAATATTACAATATTGAATAATATGAGATCCGAAGTTCTTACAAATTAGATATATTTCTCTAATACACAACAGATCTTGGCCTTAAAGAATGAGATTGCATTTCGCAGAAGGTTATAATTCTTAAATAATAAATAATCCTTGATTTCCTTTGTGCATAGTTTTCTGAAAATCCCTTCAAAAATTTCATACGTAAAGAACAGAAAGGAATTTTTTTTTCAGTTAAAATAATTGCTATTCCTTTTTGAGATGTCTTGCGCTCTGAAGTCACAATTCTTCTGTATCGCAGTTTTGAAACCGGAGAAGGTAAAAATATTTTAGCTTGATAATCCGATTACCAGAGTGTTAATCCCCGGCATACATCGGAAGATATTTGTCATTTTTATCTGCACTATTTTCTCGGGTTATATGTATTTGTGCTTATTATTTATGCCTTACATTTTACGAAATTTTGATTTTTCGGAATGAGGAATAGTATTCAAAACTGAGACACGTAAGCATGTGTTTTAAAATTAAATACGGAATATATTTTATTAACATAGAGGAGATATATTTTTTCCTGAAATAATCATTAAATCAATTTTTCTTCTCAAACGTGACACAATTAATTGTGAAGGAAAATTTAAGACTAGATATTTTTGAACTCACTGAAGAATTTCTCATGCTTATGTGGGAAAAGCCTTTTGTTTAGTAAATTCAGACATCACTTTATTCAATTTTGGACACATGCTTTTACAAATAAGCCTTTGAAACCAAACATAATCCCAGAACCCCTTTCCAGCGAAGTTAAAAAATAATGTCTTCGTGGAAATTCGTTCTTAGGCAAAAAATAATTTAATGGGTGTAATTATAATTTTTTTGTTTATCCCTGATTGTCCATACATATTTTTGTGTTGAAGAAATTATGAAATACATTGATTTAAAATTATATTGAGTTATATTTAAAAAAAATATTTAAGGTAATAAGGAAAGAACCAAAGATAATTAAATAATTACAAGATAAAAAGAATTTTTTATATACCACGTTTTCAAATTTTCTGTTGAATCATATAAACCTGACAATTCTATGTATTAAAAAATACTTTCTTAAAATTTTTTTGATGGATTATCCCATCAACTTGAAAGAAAATGATCAAATGCGGAATAAAGAGAGCAATTGTAAGAAATTTTCAAAAAACAAAATTAACTGAAAATAAATTCAATACTGCTTAAAGATGGCTAAAAGTATTAAAAGAATACAGTGTGATCGTGTTTTAAGCTATTCTAAAGGTTTCAAATTCTAGCTATTCAGTAAATTAGCTAAAAATTGATTGCAAGATATGTATCGGACAAACAAGAAGGCGAGTTAATAAACACATGCAAATTATCGCTACTTAAACCGCGCAAAATAAACAATTTCCCTCAGGATTAATCTTAAACATTTCACAAACATGATTATCATGAAAATAAAAATGGTATAGTGACATCTAGAGAGACTCTTCGGAATAAACGTGTTTATCATTAAAACACGTCACTGAAGATGCGCAGAAACAGAGAATTTTTAAAGACAGATTTAAACATGCCACTGAGCATGCGCAGAAATAAATTTTTAATTGTAAATTATCGCTAATTAATAGAAATCGCGGTTACAAAAACCAAATTTGACAAATCTACAGATTGCAATCTTTCGTTTAAGACCAAAATGAAATAAATTGATGCAGTAGTTTTCTCTCACGGACTGCCCAAAAAGTCGGCTTAGCAACTTAAATATATAGATTTCCATAATTATTAAGGTCCTTACTTATAATTTGGGTGATATCAATTTAGTGATTCATTCACACACACACACTCACATATATATATATATATATATATATATATATATATATATATATATATATATATATATATATATATATATATATATATATATATATATATATATATATATATATATATATATACGTAGTTCTAACTTTCCACGGCTATTCACAAAGGGTTCATGTAAAAACCTTCGTAGGCGAAAATTGATTAATGGGAAGAACCAAATACACCTAATTACAAATTGAAATCTTAAGGTGTTATAGAAACTAAATGGTGGTATGTTATCACATAGTTCTGTAGTCATATAGTTTCATTTGCAAAAAAATCATACCATCCTATTGGAGTTGTGGTGGTGGGGAGTTAGGTTGAACACCCTTGTTTGATAGAAAGGAATATAGTTGGTTGTAACATACACAAGATAGGAGTGCAAAGAACAAATCAAAGAACTTAATAACAAACGTTACTTAGGCAGTTTTAAAAGTTTTTAGAACTTTGATTTGTGCAAGAGAATTCGCACCGAAATAAAGGTATCGCATACACGTTGCAATTACCACTAATCAGTTTTTATTTTAGTTTCTAATCAATGGCCATATTAATATTTAAATCGCTTGTCGTGAAAAAGTACAGAAGAAATAGGTGAGAAGTAAAACTTAAATTATTATCTCAAGGAATATTTTTACCTAGTGTTTGCTTCCAGTATCAGAATCATCCACATTCAGTGTGAAGATTAGTTTTTTAAATCACAAATCTATATAAGAAAACAAGATATGATGCATTATTTTCCTATCTTTTAGATATTTCTAATATGAAAAAAATAAGTATTATGCATTATTCTCTTTCCTTTTCTTATATTCTGATATGAGAAAGCAAGAGATGATGTGTTATTTCCATTTAGTTTAAATATTGTAATATGAGAAATCTAGATATGATACAGTATTTTCCTGTCTTTTGAATATTATAACACAAGAAATCTAGATTTGATGAATTATTTTAATTCTCCTTAAATATTCTAATATGAGAAAGCTAGACATGATGTGCTATTTTCCTTTCTTTTAAATATTCTAATACCAGAATGCTAGATATGATGCAATATTTTCCTTTCTTTTGAATATTATAATACAAGAAAGCTAGATATGATGAATTATTAATCTTTCTTTTAAATATCCTAAAATATACTTCATTTTATTGTATGTTCTTTTCAAGCTGAAATAAATAATTAAATTGTATTTTATTAAAAACTATGTTTGTCAGTGAAAGCCCATTAAAATTCATTTATATACTGTCACTTGACTGAAAGCCCGTTTCTACACTTTTAATTACCGCTGCAGATGAATCAGTTTTAACAATGACTCAGGAAGGAGAAGAAGACACTCAGATGAATTTTTCATTTTATTACGAGTCATATGAAAGGAGATTTGGGGTGGCTGGTGAAATAATAAACACTATGATCCTGGGACGTTATTACTTTAAATGTGGTCTTACTGCCTTCCCTCCAGGGAGAAAGATGCTAAATTGAAAACGTGGGGTGGAAATTTTGCTGATGTGTACTGAGTAAGTGGGGTCGAGATAATTGAATCGGGACTTTTAATTGCACTCTCTCACCCGACGAGAATAGACTCGAGCGACTGCTTATATGCCATTGATACACCTATTAGTACATTTGCTCGGAAGTGAGATGTCCTTTTGTGATAAAAGTAATTTACCCTCATTACTACATTGATAAGGGTACTGCAGCATAGGGATATAATTGATACTTCTTCGTGGCTATAATTAAAGATACATAATTAAAGATATATTATATATATATATATATATATATATGTGTGTGTGTGTGTATATATATACACATACATACACACACACACACACACACACATATATATATATATATATATATACATATTGCAGCATAATTATCGGTTTAGTTTTCAAACGCTGGAATTCGAAAACAATTATTATTTCTTGAAGGATAAAATTCCATAGCATACAGCTCCTCTTACTCGACAATAACTGTTTTATAACGTCAAGCGAAGATTAATTATACCTTCCAAGGTTTCGGATATTAAGGTTATTGAAAATTAATGGCTCTTTCTAGACTTAAAATTTAGAAAGCATCACATTTCTTTCACATATAAGCTAGAATAAGTAATCGAAAGCGAAGGGGCCAGAATAACTTTATACAGAGGCTGTTCGCACATTTTTTAGACGATTTTGGTAAGCGGTAATAAAAAATCGTTTGCTGCAAAAGAAATAATTGCAATTTTACTATGTTTTTAAAAGTCAAAATTATCGTCTGCGGCTTGAAAGTTTTCTTTTTATTCAATATGGCGTTTTTAACAAACCAGTGGTTCGAGGGCTACATTTATGCTCTTTCCGAAGAGAAATATGCATACTCCGTTATCCAAAAACGATGTGAGAGTCATGGTTTTGTGATATCTAAAGCGTCGATAGGTAATATCGTCAACAAGAAAGGAAAAAAAACGTCAAATTGGAGCCTCAAGTGGGACAAAAATTCCAATCAAGTATCCAAGGAAAAAACGGACATCTCCGACTATTGCAAAGGTACGTTGTTTAATGTTAAAAGAAAATCCCCCTAGTCAAAGGACAGTTGCAAAATCATTAAAATGCTCGGTGTCCACAGTAAACAAAATGATAAACGTTGATTTAAATCTTAAGAAAGCGAAAAAACGCAATGTGCATCGTCTTCTTCCAAATCATATCTCTGAACGCAGGACACGCTGCAGAAGTCTATATGGGAAACACTTATCCAAAGAAAAATGGAAAACAATTGTCACAATAGATGAATCATGGGTGTATTTAAATGATTGCAACAAAAAAGAGCCATTTATTATCATAAAAGGGGAGAAAAAAATTTAAGTACATGGTTCAAAGAATCGAAAGGAAGTTTTTCTAAGGGATTCATGATTGTTGTTGGTTTTTCTTATAATGGCAAGTTAAAAATAAAGAGAGTGAAAAAAATGTCAAGATTAACTCCAAATACTATCAGAAACATATTTTATCGCCAATTTTTCTGAATGAAATACCATCGCTTTACCCACAGTGCCATCAATCTGTGAGACTCCATCAGGACAAAGCTAGCAGTCACACATCAAAATCCACTGTAAATTTCCTAAAAGAAATGGAACAAAAAACTTTTATCAAGGCCATACCCTTCAATGATATCTCTACTAAATCTCCCGATGTATCGCCTATGGATTTTTGTGCTTTCGGACTTTTAAAATATGTATTATTCTACCGTCGTCCCAAAACCCTTACAGGACTCTGGAAAGTTGTTCAGGAGGAATGGGATAGAATACCTCTTCTGACACTTCATAAGGCATTATTATCCTGCAAATTGCGGTGTCGTCGAAAGATAGTTCAGAAAAAGGGATGTCAAATAGAACATTTAAAACACAAGAATTTTATGTAATTTAGTTTTGTGAATACAATATACATCTTCTAAAAATGTGTGAACAGCCTATGTATACATGTTTATGTTTTATCTGACAAACGGTTTAGTAATATTTTATCCCTCCTAGGATAGTGAGCAATTCTTAACTCTGCAGCCTATTGATATCTGGTTGTAGCAAATAAACAACATTTTTTATACAGAACACTCAAAATTGAGGCAACTACGTCAGTTTACATTTAAATAGCTTCGCTCTTGCTTTGTAACATTTAAACTGTAAAGTATACTCATGTTGTTTTTTCAGAGAAATATTTTTTGTAGTATGTTCTGTACCAGAGTAGCGCATTACTGGTTCCTTGTATCACTGTCAAAAAAATATTAGTTTAATCAAAGATTATCTGCTGTCAGCAAAATTTGCAATTTCTCTATCCTAAGCTTAGCGTCCAATCTTCAGTTTTTAATGTGTTTCTCTTCAAGTTGGGCATTGTAAGAGACGCATTTCTTGCCTTCTGTTTTGTTTGATAGAGGCAGTGAATTCAGTGGACATAATATTAATGTTATTCCGATACTTTTACCAAAGATATATTTTAATTTCATAACTTTACCCACCAAGTTAGCTGCTGAGGGACGCATCTAAAAATATTCTTTTATATACACCTCCGGAAAAGTTGACTTCACATGTGAGTGAGATATCATGGTTTATCATTCATCCTTAGACCAAACTTTAATGCATTTGCATACGGATATTAAAAGATGTTAGAGTAGTTTGTTGAAATGCTAAATTACATCTACTATATTAGCATATGAAAAAGGGAGAGTTATAAGTGTAATTGTTTCACAGTTGAAGCCTAAATTTAAGGAATACGTGAGGTTATTTTTTATAACTCATTCAAATTACGAGTAAACTTGAAAAGTAGGCCTGGATCAAATTATGTGTAAATTAACATACAAAGTTTAGACATAAAATATTGAATAAAGCTCAATTGTTAATTCAAAACATTTTATTCTACAGACATGGTATTAATACTATATTGCGTATTATTTATTATTCAAGGTAAATTTTAGTTTCTTAGCTTTGCCGACCAAGTTAATTGCTGAGAGACATAGCTTTGGTATCCTATCATATACACCTGTAGCAATATTCCCTTCATGTAGGTGTTAAGACGACAATGGACCTTCAGATTGGCAAAAATAATGTCCCCCAAACGATTTTTTTCTTTCCGAAAATGAATCTGCAACTCATCAGCTTTAAATTAAAAAAAAGTATGTTGATCCGATCATTATTAACCGAGTTATAAGTAATTTTTTCAAACCTAAACAATGGAAATGTTAGCCAAATTAAAACTTTAAATGCCTCAACATTCTCAAAACAAGTTTTCATGTCGTTTCGGTAAGTTCAAAATGTTCCATGCGTCATAATTTTTCTTGAATTTTCATAAAATTTCATAAGATGGTCATTTATATATGTTAGAATAAAACTTAGTAATCAATTAATTATACTATTTTAAAGCAACTTAAAATTTTTACAATAAAAATTTTTTTTTGACAAAGTTTTGCATAAAATGACCTATTTTTATCGATTTTTTTCTAGTTTTTATAAATATGACTGTAACTCAAATATTGCTACTAACTTTTATTATAACTATATAAACCTAGCTTAAAAGAGAAAATTAGATATCTGAGACAAAAATTAATACGCATGGAGCATTTTTAAATAGAGTAATTATCAAACTGATTTTAAGTAATATCTTAATTATATTCTGATTTTTTTTAAATTTAGAATTTCCATCTCTAAACAACACTGTATAAGTATATAAAATTTTATAGCAATTGGTTAATAAAAAAAGTTTTTCATGGTCCATTGTCGCCTTAAATTTCAGGGTTTATTATTCAATCCTCCTTTAATTTTTTTCTCACTCTTTTTAATGACTAAATTAAAAACAAAACTATGTGTATTATAAGTTTTTTGATTGTCTGTTAGAATGCAAAATTCCACCTTCTATAATATCACGTGAAAAAAGAAACTAGTGAAATTTTTCACACGTAAAACTGAAATTTAAGGAATAAGGGACTTTATTTTTCATTTACATACAAGGTTAATTGAAAATAAAAACCGTAATCAAAATATGTATTAAATAGTGTATAATTTTTAACTTAAAATATACATTAACAATCAGCAATTCTTTCAGACACTTACTGCATTATATTTTAAAACTGATATTTAATTAAAATTAATAATGAAATGATTCAACTCAAGAGCTATTTGACGAATAATTCTGTGGGGGAAACGCAAATCGACATTTGTTTTGTCATTTATATAAAATATCGTGAACTAGAAAAGTAATTTTTCCACAGTCAAATATGTATTTCCCTGAAATTTTTCAAAATTCTTGTAGATTATGTTACATTTCTCGGAAATTTTTTCAAGGGAATATAAATTGCGAATTATCCTTCCTGTATCAGAGTAAAAAATTTGAAAAAAGTTCACACTGTGCCTCCTTATCAGGAATATTATGAATACGCCACAGTTGTACCAAAATATTGCTAGCAATTACGATTTAACTAAGATTTTTAAAAAATTATAAAGTTACTAGAAATGGTTTTCCCATTGCCCTGTTGTATAATTTAAACACGTTTTTTTCGAATTCTGGACGAATATCCAGTCGAGAATTCCTTTCAGCGTTATTGATAGAAATAAATATAGAAGAACGAATAGCAAAATTCATGATAACTATAAAATTAATTTTGCACATAAACATCTAAATATGCATTTATACAGGTTCAAAAAATTAAAACCGTAAATACATATTTAAAGTCTTTAACTCATTTGAATAGGTGAGTTAAAATGCTGTAATATCCAAGTTGGAAATTTTTATCTCCTAGCGGAGGCAATTGTCGCGTAGACATTCGCCTATAATTCACCACAGTTTGCTTATTATTTTATTATGGGACCATATAGGAGGAACAGCATTATCCCCTATGAAGGGACGACATTAACGGAGGTAATTTTAGTAGGGCAGCGCCGGGATTCGATCCGAGCACCCTTAGCCCACAAAAGCCAGCGCGTTGTACGACAGGGCCACCACAAGCCCTGATTTGGGAATTAATGACACTATGTGATATACTCAACTGTATAATAAAGTAAAAAATTTAAATATTCTTAATTGTGTTCTAACATTCATGGATTGTCTATCTGATTACCCTAAAATACCTAATATAATATGATTCTGTCTTAAATTTTCTGTTTAGAAGAGAATTCCAACATGGAACATTATTTTGGTGAGGTTTTCCAGTTATAAAAGGAAAGAAATGCGTAACGAAATTGCATCACGCAATTCAAGAGGGAATTCGTTTCATCGAGAGGCGTTGAGTTGTATGTAAACGATGCCTGTTAGTTGATTTACACTCCTAACAGCTCCATGAAATTTGATATAAATCATTTATTGAGACTAGATAGAAGTATGGCTGTTGGCGAAGAATGTGTTGGTGTTTTTTCGGTACCATCAGTTGAACCATCAAAGAAAAGATTACTTTAATCGACGCATTCTATGTTACATTGAATAGAAATATGTGGTTGTTGTTGTTCGCCAATGGCGAACGGCTAGTATCCATTCGCACACGGGTTCTCCAAGTACCTTTGAATCAAACCACTAAAATCCTGTAGTGCAGTACAAGTGTCCAAATGCGCAGTGTTAGGTCTTGTGCAGAACTGCATAAAACACATTAAAGAGAATCTCTTAATTTGAGACTACATAAAGTATAGCTGTTGGCGAAGAATGTGGTAATGTTTTTTCGGTACCATCAGTTGAACCATCAAAGAAAAGATTACTTTAATCGATGCATTCTATGTTACATTGAATAGAAATATGTGGTGGTTGTTGTTCGCCAATGCCGAACGACTAGTAGCCATTCGCACACGTGTTCTCCAAGTACCTTTGAATCAAGCCAGTAAAATCCTGTAGTGCAGTACAAGTGTCCAAATGCGCAGTGTTAGGTCTTGTGCAGAATTGCATAAAACACATTAAAGAGAATCTCTTAATTTGAGACTAGATAAAGTATAGCTGTTGGCGAAGAATGTGGTAATGTTTTTCGGTACCATCAGTTGAACCATCAAAGAAAAGATTACTTTAATCGACGCATTCTATGTTACATGGAATAGAAATATGTGGTTGCTGTTGTTCGCCAATGCCGAGCGGCTAGTAGCCATTCGCACACGGGTTCTCCAAGTACCTTTGAATCAAGCCACTAAAATCCTGTAGTGCAAATACGGAGTGTTAGGTCCTGCGAAGAATTACATAAAACACACCAAATAGAATCTCTTAAATTAAAACAACAAAGATGGGCAGACAAACAGTAGTGACCTGTCAAAAGTCTAAAAATGAGCAACTAACTCTACACGAAGACGGTCCAGAAAAAATTTTATCTGAGAAAGATGTCGCCAACTCTTCCTGCCTCAACCTTAGACAGCTCCAGCTTCATAATATGGCTACTCTTTCTACTTGCAAGAAGTGTAGCTGAATAAAGGAGCAAATGACATCTCGGTCTTTGAAGAATTGTGGTTCCCCTTTTCGCCAAGAAAACAGCCATTTCATTCCGTTTCAGTCAGCTGTGTTACTCTATACTGGAAATGGATCCACTGTAGGGTAACACTCTCTTTTAAACGCATTAATATTTCTCTACTCTCCAATATGCGATGATTATCTGTGTGTCTACGATTACCTACAACCTGAAGGGCTGGACTTGAATAGGTAAGGATCACAGCTGTGGTAAAATCTTGCCGAATGTGTAGCCTCTGGAGATCAATACAAGACCTTTGACGTCCCCATCGAAATGAGTTGTTTGAGATTTTACAGGCAAGTAACAGGGAAAAAAAATCATTTAACTCGCCAGACAGAGTAACCTCGTCTATGTCCAACAAGGAACCATAAGTCAAAACGTGGACTCAAATGTTATTCGGATAACGGCTTTGAATTGTTGTCACGGTTATAGCATAAATTTGTTCTGAACTCATCTCTCTCTTATGAATATGCATATCAAACTCTAAGAAAACATAACATTTCATGCAATCTAATGGGCATTCAGGAGGAGGAACAATAAATATTTCAGAAAAAACATCAAGTTCCTTCGAGATCCGAATTAAGCCCCTTTGGGGTTTGAGATTTCCGTATTTCAGTAAATTATAATCCCAACATTAGAGATTATTATAAAGTCTCATTAGCTTCTGGTAGAGCGCAACAGAACTTTTCGCTATCATCCTTGTGAAGTAAGGGATATTCGTTATGATAGTTTTGACAGATCTCGTCACTATTCATAAAGCTTAGTTGTGAACACTATCCAGATTTTTAATTTCTTTTGTTAGTTCAAGATGGATAAACGTCCGAATAGAAATATAAAAGATAACAGATATTTCTTTATGACTGAATATTTATGTATAAAACATATATTTGAAAATTAAGAAAAAATCTGCATAGGTATATTCCGATGCACATGTTGCATACTCGCCGGTTTTAGAAGTGACAAGGAATTTGTGATTTTAATTTAATTTAATTTAATTTTGTTATCATTATTACTGATACCAGAAATACTATCACATTAGTAAGATTATTAATTGAGTTTATTTTGCCAGCAATTTAAATGTATTGATGTATATTTTTAAAACTGTACAATAATGCAAATGCATATATAAATTATTTTTATATAATACAATAATGCATACTATTCATTATCAAAATTTCTTTCTACAGGGTGATTTTTATGAAACTGAAACTACTCAGAGCCATCTGTAGCTCGATCAATCAGCGGAATTCCAACAAAACTGATACAGGGACTAAGGACGATATGGGAAACAGTTTCCGAGAAAAAAAAAATTGTTCCAAAAGTCGCCGACAGTGGAAGATATGGCACTGTTGTTGACGGCGCATCCGAGAATTTGCGCAAAACTATAGTAAAACATCAAAATTCAAATTCACGATTACGTAGTCGACAGCAGCTCCAGTATTTCGGACTATAAAGATAAGGGCTGAATACAGAAAAAGTTGTAATAAGCAGACAAATGAATATCAAAGAAATTTTACTGCAACACCGCTTTATGCATATTCAGTTCTCTCACCATCAACGTGACCACCGTCCTCTAAGTTCTAAACGGCCGAGTGTAACATGTCACCAGAAATGTACATCACAGTACGGGATATGTTTTCCTTTACGGCCGCCAAGTTCGAGACTCCCCCAAGATACACCTTAGACTTTAAATAACCCCACAGAAAGAAGTCACATGAGTTAGGTTAGGGGAGAGAGGTGGCCATGCAAGTAGAAAAGAGCCACTGGTGACCCTTTCTTCTGTAAAGCGATGGCGCAACAGATTCCGCACCGAACCTTATAGCCCGATATACTGGCGCTACTGTCGACTACATAGTCATGAATTTGTATTTTGATGTTTTGCTTGCATTTTATGCAAATTCTCGGGTGCGCCGACAAATAACAGGGCCATATCTTCCCCTATTGGCGACTTTTGGAAATATTTTTTTTCACAGAAGCTCTTTCCCATGTCGTCTTTGCCCGGAGGTGGCCGAATGGCTAGGGAGCTAGCATTCGGTTCAGATCCCATGGGTTCGAGTCCCACTGTCAGCATGGATGTTTGTAGCCTTTTAGAGTTTGTCCCGGTCAAATTAACCCTTTTGTAGCAAAAAGTTGACCTTAGCGCTCCAAACCAAACCAAACCAAACCCATGTCTTCCTTAGTCCTTCTATCAATTTTGGTGGAATTCCGGGTGATAGATCGTGTTACAGGTGGCTCTGAGTAGTGTCAGTTTAATAAAAATCCTCCTGTATATAAACTTTTATTTAAAAATATTCAGTCTTGAGTACTTCGAGTTTATTTCTAATAAGTATATATATATATATATATATATATATATATATATATATAATCTAGTTAGTGAGACAGAATATGTATAGAAGATGTACGACCCTCACTCGAACTTTATTTATTAAATTATGCAAATTGAAACGCAGGAAGGGTTTTGTGATAATTCAGTTAGCATAACGTATATGAACAAAAATATACGCTCCGTGCCTTATAATAATTAGTGCACCGCCCAATAAATTCTGCGCTATGAATATACTTCTAAAAAGCCCGAAATGTGCAGATAACAAGAAGAATATCTGGAGTGCAGAGGGCAGTAATGTCAAGAAACTATGCATTCAATTACCTTATAATTGTGCTGCAACTATAATATTCGTAGTTATAACTATTACGTTGTAATTGTGCTTTATAATTAAACATTCAATTGGTATATAATTTACTATTTTTTTAAATATTATTAAAATTGGAGCAAAAATGAAATATTTTACTATGTTTAATTTTTTGACTAGTATAGAATGATTGCATGTAACATAAAAGTTATGTGATCATAAAAATTATTCTATGTAATTTGAAAAACATAAGAACATAATGGTTCTAGATGTTGCGATGTTTTTAAAATACAAAATATTGAATACCTCCACCCGTGAAAAGTAATCTAGTTTGAACTAATCATGTTTGTACTAGAATGTAAAAGAAGCTATTAAATTTCGGTTAAATAAATTTATGTCTTGCGTTAAGTTTTTATTAGTACTATAGCAAAATGAATGATTGGGCTACTCTTAAAATTTTTAGAAAATTGTGAACTCATTTGATTTGGCCAGAAATTTTTAAAAAGTGAAAGCCCGAACTTCTTATTGCAAAATATTGCAGGTTGCAGCAAGGATATTTTATTATTCTTAATTTTCTGACAGGTCTAGAATAATTGCATCTGACGTAAAAAAAGTGTGAGTATAATTGTTGGAAGTTTACGGTTTTTTTAATGCAACCCACTATATGTATCCATCGCAAACCCCGCAAAAACTGAACATAGAATTCAGGTGTAAAAATTAAGTTACTTTCAATAAAATAATGTTTTACGTTAGTTTACATTTTATTACTAATTTATTAAAATTATGATTTGGCGGCATGTAAAATTATCAGAAAATTGTAAACTTGTTTGATTTTTACAGAATCTCTCTACTCTAAAACAAAGTAACTCCCGCTGCCGCTGTCAAAAGCTTATCACGCTATCTCCTCCAAAACCTCTGGGGTTATGTGGTCGAGAGTGATACCAATAGATGCAGAAAAATGGGGGGCCCAAAGTTAGACATGTCTCATCTTCGTCGGATTTGAATTTTTTTTTAAATTTTATGTTTTGTGGGAAAATATTGAATTTTTCATCTTCAGATTACGATAACTCGCCAAAAAATGATCGTAGAATGTTAATCTTTTTACAATCTAAGACTACAGACATTTCTCTTTCAAAATGAACCTCATTTGTTTAAAAATGTTTTAAAACAGACTAATATTTTCATCAAAAAATGAAACACAGTTTTTCAAGAAATATAGTCCCATATGTGGATGTAATATCGATGCTCCTCGAGTTTCCGAGAAAAAAAAATTGTTCCAAAAGTCGCCGACAGTGGAAGATATGGCACTGTTGTTGTCGGCGCATCCGAGAATTTGCGCAAAACTCTAGTAAAACATCAAAATTCAAATTCACGATTACGTAGTCGACAGCAGCTCCAGTATTTCGGACTATAAAGATAAGGGCTGAATACAGAAAAAGTTGTAATAAGCAGACAAATGAATATCAAAGAAATTTTACTGCAACACCGCTTTATGCATATTCAGTTCTCTCACCATCAACGTGACCACCGTCCTCTAAGTTCTAAACGGCCGAGTGTAACATGTCACCAGAAATGTACATCACAGTACGGGATATGTTTTCCTTTACGGCCGCCAAGTTTATCTTACGAAGAAAATATTTACAACACCTGGAAGCTGAAATCTTTGTTATTCATATAAATCTCATTTCAAGACTCTATATTAAAATTTCGATTTTTAATTAAATTTTAAAGCTTATAATTCGACAGTGATGAAAAGCCCTTCGCATAAGGGTGACAACAGTAAATGGAGGGAATCTGTTACATTGCCCGAGAATCACCCCTATGTATCGCGCTATTAGCCCTAACAGAGGAGCGAGCGTAGAGAGCCTAGGGGTGAAGCCCCTAGTATTTAAAACCTGAACTGCTTTGTACAAAATACTGCATAAATTGCATAGATCGATTGATTACAGGTGAGTTAAAAAATATGGGAATATAATGGATGGGAATTTCGGGATGTTTTGTCAATGCAATCTCCTGATTGTCTGACACTCCATGAAAACCAAGCATCGAATTTAAAAATTAACAATATAGTCAGGTTTAAATAAAGTTTTAAGTTAAGATAAATTTCAGTACTACTTTAATAAAATTAACAATAAGGATACTCGTAAAATTTTTAGAAAATTGTATACTTGTTTTATTTTACATTAAAGTTTTAAAAAGTAAAAGCCCGTGATGCTTTTCGCAAAATATTGTAGAAAGGAAATTGGTTCTACGATTTAAATGTAACATTTATGTTATGTTTAAATAAACATTTATGTTATGTTTAACATTTATGTTATGTTTAAATAATTCTGTTAGGGCTGTTGTTTGATTTAACAAATATGTTTTAAAAAGTAAAAACTCGAACTGCTTATATCAAAATATTGAAGAAATGAAAATGTCAAGAAATGAAAGGCAAAGATTTTGTTGAGAAGAAGCAAATCATTCGATTTATTAATAAAGAATTACATTTGTGCTTATATAGTACTTAACTGCAATGCTCACCTCTCCGAAATGTAATTTTTCTTTTGCTAGCAATCTTAAGATTTACAAATATGTTTCCATAAATAAACAAGAAACACGAGGTGTCATATCAATAAAAAATTGAAACTACATTTTATTTTGATTTTGAAACTGTGTAAAGATGTATGCTCTAATAGAGTTTTCTAAGAGAAAGAAGTATGTAAATGCTATTTTCTAAGTATTATTGATATAAGGAATAAATTTAATATAACATTGACTATACTTGTGTAATTTTAATTAGAAAAGGGGTAATATTTAATTTATGTGATTTAGTAATTGCTTTATTATTAAGAATATTAAATGATACAGTATCAAAAGGGTTATCAAAAATAAGCCATTCTCACAAATTGTCCTAAATGCAAGCTTAATCTAATGACACCGTGAGGTTTTTCATTCGTAAATAATCACTCGAGTAGCAAGGAGAGAAAAAATATTCTGTATGATAAAATAGGATTTATTTTCCCTATGTATGTATGTCCTTGTGTATGTATGAAATACCGAATATTTAGACGACACTTAACGGGCTTATATCCGAGAAACCGCAGAACGGATAGTCGAGCCTTGTGCACATACACTTCAAAACAAATAATTCAATTAAACCGAATATTACTTTTATTACTTTAAACGCATTATGGTTATCGAACATTTAAAAATATTATACGAAATGTAAAGTGGTAGAATCTATTTACATATTTCCCAGCAGAGTGAATGGATAATTGCGTCTGCCCAATTCCTGATTCAGTCTTTAAGTCCATAGTACCGATGCTCATTCCAGCATATATGAAATTTAGATTCACTTTACCACTTGACACTCTGTGGTGCCCAATGCCTAGGTGACATCCAGGCGCAAATAGACAGAATGCAAAAGGTAGTTATATAATCTGAAAGACAAGATTCGAATAAAATTAAAACTGGTCTGGCGCTATTATTACTCATAATTACACTTACAATTACTTACTTACACACACATAGACTATATATATATATATATATATATATATATATATATATATATATATATATATATATATATATATATATATATATATATATATATATATATATATATATATATAAATATATATATATATATATATATATATATATATATATATATATATATATATATATATATATATATATATATATATACATACATAATATGTATGTGTATATATGAAATACGTTTCAAACCTTTTTATTAGTAAAATGCCAATCTAAATTATTTTACCCTTTGGTAATAAAGCATTACCCCTCAAATCCAACCCAAATAATCTATTAGTTTTTCCCCTAAGGCCACGCGCGGTTAGAGTTATATAACCGTTATATAAGGTTGGAGAACTTTCCACTGATCACACCATATGACGCGCTAGGGTCATGTGTTCGCTTCAGACCAATCCGAAAAGTTCAGTACGCTGACTCGAGGACACAGCACTAGGATTTTGGTGTTTTGCTCTGGCTTGGCAACATGTAGCGTTTTGAATGTCCGTATTGCCACAGCGCCCTGCGCTGTCGGCGTGATAGGGCCTTTTCCCTCGGTATCTGTGGAGTTAAGATGTCTGCAATCCCGTCCAAATAATGTCCAGCCACGAAACTTCTTCGGAAATAAAGACTATGTTATCAACCAGTTGCCTCTTCCTTCTGGTATGGATTCCAATTAGTTCTTCTTCATCCCAGCCACTCCCAGCCACATCGACTACTTCCTGATCCGACAGGCTAAGATTTTCAGGCCTGTTGAGCTTCGCCACCGCCTTAGCGCTTATATTACATATATACATACATATATATATATATATATATATATATATATATATATATATATATATATATATATATATATATATATATATGTATACCAGGTGCGTCATAAATTCGTGCAAAGTTAAAAAATTCGTAAAAATGAAGTAATGCTCAGAAAAATTATCTGTTTGTGCCAACAGGATCAGAGGGAAATTGGATTTTTTTCCCATGTAAAAAAACAAAAAAAGTTTCCAAAAGTAACCGAAGGAGGGCGCTCACAGCGCTACTAAGACGTTTTATGCAAATCAGGCAAACACAAACAGAAAATCAAACAGATCACAGTAACATGAGACTGTGCATTTAATTTAAAGTAACAGATGTTGAACATTACCAGCAGCACAAGGTAATAGGCAAGTGAGGCGCGTCACTACACCCATTACAGTAGTGTATCATGCAGCCATCGATGGCTGCGATGGTCTGTCGAATGACATTTTTCAGTTCCACCAAAGTGGTTGGGGACCCCTGGTACATTCGAGACTCTAAGTATCCCCACAACCAAAAATATACCGGGGTCAGATCTGGTGATCGTTAGGGCCACTGAACGTTACAACCTCTACTTATCACTCGGTCTCTAGTGAAAGATTCCAACAGGAACTACTTGACATCACGTAAAATGTGGGATGGGCCATCATCCTGCATGAAGGTGACAGCAGGTAGGGCATGTCTTTCCTGCAATGCAGGCTTAACGTGGCCACGCAAAAGCGTAAGATACCGCGCTGCAGTGACTGCACAGCCTTCCCTGCCGGATACAGAACAAGGCTTTTCAAAAAAGAAAAGGCAAAGAATAAAAGACTCTGTGAAACCACACCAAACAGTCACATGAGGAAAAAACAGTGGCTGGCTCAGGTACTCACGAGGGTTTGATGTCCCCCAGATACGACTGTTTTCAGTATTAACGTCACCATGCAGTGAAAAGTGGGCTTCATCCATCCACATGACGTTCAGCAACCATTGAGGGTTACGTTCCATTTTTGAAGGGCACATGTAGCAAACTTTGGTCTTGCATCTGTATCTGACGGTAATAACTGGTGAAGTGCCTGGATTTCGTACGGATACAGATTCATCATTCCGTGCAGAATACGTCGAATCGACGGTTCCGGAATCTCCCCTCTTCTCCCAGCATCACGAGCACTGCTACTGCCCGTTGATGTCTCGGCTGCCAAATCTTCCAGGAATCTTTATACAACATAGACGCGGTCCTCGCTAAAGGTCTGCCACTTCGTGGACGATCCTCCAAACTCCCCGTTTTCTCAAAACTTCGTAGTGAATTCTGTATCCCGTTCAATGAATTAGGGAATTTTTGCGCCTTCAGTTGTTTCTCCGTGCGAAACTTTCGCAATGCAACAATTGTGTATTAACCATTCTTGTAGAAAAGTTCAACCACCAACGCTCGATCCGGTAAAGAAAGCATGTTGCCGGCTTCGAATGACGATCCATTTCCAGACAGGTTTTTTTATTGATAGTCTGATTTGCATAAAACGTCTCAGTATAACATGTGAGAGCCCTCTTTCGGTTACATTGGAAACTTTTTTTTTACATGAAAAAAATTCGAATGCCCCTCTGATCCTACTGGCGCAAAGACAAGTAAATTGCGTGTATTACATCTTTTATTACGAATTTTTGAACTTTGCACGAATTTATGACGCACCCAGTATATGTAGATAGTTAGATAGATACGTTAGTGTTTAAAATTGAAATTAAGAGGTTTTTGAACAAATTGATTGATATTTTATTTGTAATTATAACGTTACTACAATCATTAATTTTAAGTTCCTATTAAAATATCTTGTTAATTTAAATGATTCATTATTCTCACATGAATTATTAATTTGCTTAAGTGGCTTCAACCGGCGTCTAATCGTTCCTTAGTTTCAAATGTTATCAAAATATTCGTAAATGTTTACATATATTAATGATTTATCATCTAAACTATTAATATGAATAAAATTCATGTATATACTCACTTAAAACATGTTTCAGAAGCAGTGTTAGTTTAATCATTCAACAATGTCAACATATTAAAATACCGAGACTGAAGAAAATGCGATAGGCAATAAAAAGTTTATTCTATCATTCCCCCTAACGAATTCCTTTATTATTTATGTATTTTACAGGCATAATTAAAGGTCATAACATGATAATCACTATCAATTTATGTGCATTTTAAACAGAATTAAACGAGCCCCTAACCTTATATCAAAGGTAATTACTCTCTTGTATCGTAATAGTGATATATTAATAGATTAAACATACTTCTGGAACAAAGAGTAGATAATTTCCTCCTAAATCTTGAGAATACAGACCTATCATACGTTCTGGACTATTGAGATTACTCCAGAGATTGTATAATATTGTTATCTGGAGAATAAGCAGAATCAAACTCAGAAATTACATAATGCTTCCAAAATTTCCATGATAAACTTGTTTAATTAAGCGTGATATTCACTAGAGTGCATTAATTATACTTAGCGTACATAAATTTGAGCATGCGCTTAGCTTTACAGCGATGTCTTTATCAGAGTGTCCTGCGATGTATCCCTGTAAAGTAGACGTTTTTAGGAAAAAATATACAGTTTATGAGTGAACCATTCAATATTGCACTATTTATTACCTTATCCATATGTAATAAATAAGGAATTTTTTAGACCTTTTAATCATTTTACAAATGGAGAAATTGCAGGGATATAATGTTATTGCAAATGATAATAGATATAGTCGATAATAATGGATATAATTGATAATAATGGATACAATCAATAATAATGGATATAATGAATAATAATGGACATAATTGTTAATAATGGATTTAATGAATAATAATGGATATAATCGATAATATAGTATATAATGAGTAATAATGGATATAACCAATAATAATGAGTATAATGAATAATAATGGATATAATCGATAATAATGTATATAATGAGTAATAATGGATATAATCAGTAATAATGGATATAATCTATAATAATGTATATAATAAATAATAATGGATATAATCGGTAATAATGGATATAATGAATAGTAATGAATATAATCGATATTAATGTATACAGTGAGTAACAATGGATATAATTGATAATAATGGCTAAAATTGATATAATGGGTACAATGGATATAATGAATAATAATAGATATGACGAATAATTATACATATTATGGTATTGTAGATATATAATTGCAGTTTGAAATATTGCATGCATGCTATTATGGCATACCAGTGTCATCAATTGGTTCCATTCTTGAGAATTTAAAAAATTGTAGGTATTTAAATTGTTATGATTGTAGTATTAAGTTATTCAATATTTCCCATATCCACTACTGGCCAAAAGTATTGGAAGTTTGAGAAATCTAACATCTTTTCAAGAATAAGCCCTCCCCCCCCAAAAAAAATAATAATATTTTTTTCAATGCAACTGATATTTTTTAATGTCAATATGTTGAATTAGTTTGAAGACAAGGCATGATTAAGATATTAAACAAAAATAGTAATTTAATTTTGTAAAAAATAGCATACAAAAATGTACAGGTTATCAGAAATCGGAACCCATTTTGGTTCCCCGGAATAAAAGGAAATAAATAAACAATTTCAAGTTCTTCTGAGCAGAAAAGATAATAAATGAGTGAAATTGATCCGAAAAGCATTTAATATGCTGTTGGGCTTTCTCTGGATTTCCTCACAACAACCACTATTTTAGGCATGGAATCCACAAGGTTTTGCAGCCCTTCTTTCGGTATTTCATGGTGCCAAATTTTAATTATTGATTCCTGAATCTCTCGTTTTCTTCTGGGATGATTAGAAGATATTTTCCTTCCAATTATGCTCCTTAAATTCTCAACATAATTTAAATCTGGTGAGTTTCCTCGCCATGAGAGAACATAATATCATGTTTTTCAAATTCAGCCTTAACGTAAAATAAGGAATGATTCGATTTAGATTTCAGAATTGAACTCTAATGATATTTAAATTAATTTCAAAGTTTTCTTGCCTTTTTCGATGTATTGCAGGGTGCTAGGTCTTGCTGAAATACCCATTTCTTTCTTGAGAACATGTCATGAGCACTAGGAAGAAAATCGATCCTTCAGCACACTAATATACTGGTCACTCTTAGTTCCCTGTACAAAATGGAGTCATCAATTTGACTTATATGACATGCAGCCCCACACCATTTGGCTTTCTCGGTGTTTTGCTGTACGAATCAGGCAGTCTGGCTCATGCAAAACCTAGTGTTGTAAAACCTTGTGGATTTCATGCCTAATAGAGTGGGTTTCCATGCCTAAAACAGTGCTGTTGTGATCAAAGCCAGAGGCGTCCCAACAACATAGTAAATGCTTTTCGGTTCAATTGCACTTATTTAGTAACTTTTCTGCTCAGAAAAACTTGAAATTGTTTATTTATTTCATTTTATTCCTGGGAACCAAAACGGGTTTCGATTTCTGGTAACCTGTACATTTCTGTATGCTATTTTTTATAAAATTAAATAATTATTTTTGTTCAATAACTTAATCATATCTTGTCTTTAAATTAATTTAGCATATTGACATTAAAAAATATCAGTTGCATTGAAAAAATATTATTTTGGGGAGCTTATTCTTGAAAAAATGTTAGATTTCTCAAACTTGCAATGCTTTTGGCCAGCAGTATAACTTTCGGATCTAAACTAATATTGTTACCCTCAGTGAAGCTCCTTAATTTTTGCAATGTATGTACTCGCTCAGTAGTCAATAACGCCAATAGCATTGTTGTTCGTTCTTCTATTAATAGGGTGTGCTTATGAGATTTTTTTACGATAGTCCTACTATGCCTGTCAGTCTCTATGTACGAACAATGGAGATATGTGTAAGTGCTTTTAACGGCATGTAGAGTTGCATTTCGATTTATAGCAGAATGCATCCTAGAGATTTCGCAAAGCCTGAATAATTTACAAGAGATGAGAAGTTTGATTGAACGAAACATATTACAATTTCAGTGAGTCAAAACCTTTATGGTATAAAACGATATAAGAAAAATATTAATAGACTGTTTTTGTTATACGGCAGTTATTGTTCCAGAAAATATTCTACCGAAGACACCGCTGTTTCTGTTTTTCAGTGGGAGCAGTGAATACTATTGGGTATATGATAACATTACCCTTTATGACCAACCACACACTGAGTAATTGAAGCTGCTGTGTATGAAACAATCTGCCTGAACAATGAGTTATTTTTGTGCTCTCCAAAGTTAAAACTTCTTGGAATGGATTTTTTCATAAATATTTTCAAATTAGTGTTAAAAAGATGCATTTTCACACCCTTTGTATTAATATCTATTCTGGAAATTTACCATTTTTATAAATATTCAGTTAAAACTATGAGAATTTGCTGAATTAGGTTTGCCGATTAGATGTTCCAAATCTTCTATAAAATAGTATTTTGTCAAGTAAGTTAGTTTGGATGGTTAGATTGTGTCACATGGGGAGAGAGCTCCTACATTTTTCGTTTTTATCTTTAAAATTCTCTGCGTTTAAACATGTGTTATCTCGGGTTTATTTCTTTTTGCTATCCAACAAATTTTCTTTCTGGATTTAGTTCTCAATTCTTTTTGCTTGACATCATTCTGTCAAGATAACGTGACTAATGTTCAAATGGAATATAACAAGAGATCATGCGTTCAATAAGCACTATTGATGGCTAATTGAAGTATAAAATACAAGAAGCGAATTAGTAGATCTTTGCTGCAACTACCTCGACTGCGAATGTGCCTAGTACCAGAGACTAGCTTTTTCCAGAGACTATCCATAGTACCAGAATGTTAGACAATCTGTTCTTTGCGTTTGAGTTTTGATGTTGGTTCAGAGAATGTGTATTGAACAGTGAAGGAGTGATAATGCATTGAGCAGTGGTAATGCTTTCTTAGGATCGTGTGTACTCTAACTTTTTATTATTTACTCAGTAGTGGCAGTGTTAATTAGCGTAAGGCACCTTAGGAATGTATTTGTAGCTTGTAAATATAAAAATGTGCTTTTAATTAACTAAGTAAATCACAGGAACCATATAAGCTGAAAAAGTGAAAGTTTTTTTTCATGCCTTATCTTAGAAATAAATATTTCAGCAAATACCTGTGCCGGTAATATCTGAGCAAGCCAACTTTAAACATAACGTTAGGTTTTAAAAACCCAAATAGCAGGTGGTGTGTACATATATAAAGTATTTAATTCAAATAAGTTAAAAAAAGAAAACTGTACGAGACTGGAGCCTTCGAAGGAGAAAGATCCTACAAGCATCAGGTTCATTCACTACGCCAGGGACTTAGACCATGGATACATACAATGATACTATTTCACGTTGCCATGTTTACTTTAGGGCCTGTTCACACAGGCAGCATCAGAGTTAAATATTCTGTTGGCGCTGATTGGTTAACCCTTTCAGGGGCAGCAACCTCCACAGTTTGCAGGGTGCAGATTTTTTCCCGATTTTTTTAACCTAAAGAATCTTGAAAACTTTTCGAATTAAAGGTTGCAAAATGATTTTACTTCTTTAAACTGATAACAGGTGGCAGTACTAACCATTTTTCTGCTCATTTAACTGGAATACATTAAATGCGTGAAAAAGACTAGATTTAGGCGTTTGCACTGTGCAAACGGCGCCCCTCTAAGAGTTAAATAGGTTAATCACTGGCATATGATGGTTTAACAATTTTTAGGCTTACGCTGACTGATTCTATGAGAAGAGACACTAATATTTAATACTTCTTCGTATTTCAAGGCGTCTGTCTCTTTGATGGGAGGTATTATATAGATCTGAAAGATTCGTTACCTCAAAGTTTTCGACAAAAGGAAAAGCAATAATTTTTTGGGAACATCTGTCAACCCAATGTACAGTCTGTCTCAAAGGGAAAAGCTCAGAAATGCACATGATTCCTTCAGGATTTGAACATTGGAAGTGGTAAAAGCTTCCTTCACCAACCTCCCGTTATTTTGATCGACCCAATCAAGCTGTTACTGAAAATTAATTTAAAATTGATTCGTCAAGAAATTTTCAATGTAGAAAAATGAAAAGAAGGGAGATTAGAAATGTTTTTACATGAAGTTTAAAATATTTTTGCCATTGTTACGTTGAATTTCTTTTGGATAATGAAGCCCTTAACACCCAGCTGAAGAAATTTTATTTTAGGATAATCGTATCTGAAAATCCACTTTCAGCCGATTGTTGTCTGCATTTCGTGAAATGTTATAAATTTATGTCAGTGCGTTGATCAGGTATTGTTTGAAAACTTCAAATGTTGTTAAAGGATCTCATTTTTTTACTGCAATTAGAATACTTTTTGCAGTTTCTTAGAGCTCGATTATAACTGTTTTATCAAAGGTAATATTTTCTTAGTAAGTTTAGCTTTGATACAAATTAGCGATACAATTTAACAAAATTATGGCTTCATCCGAAGCCGAATTATTACGCCTGAAGAAACAAGATTCATAAAACTGCGTGCGACATGTTCAAAATATCTCTTTTGTAACAGTCTTTTGAGACAGAACGTATTTTCAAAGCACGTATTTGTAAATTTTACGTTTGCACGAAAAAAAATTAAGTAAATTTTACGTTAATGTAAATTAACAATACGTATCCTTCTAAAGTTAACAAATTCCTTTTTTTTATATTATGTTTTAAAAACGTAAATTTGTAAACTTGCGTAGTTACGGTAACGCAAATTTAACGTTTGTCCGTATTTTGCACTTTTTGCACAATACGTATTTACAAAGTTTTCTTGTTTTATTTAAAATATTTAAAATTCTGATCTAGTATTTTATTCATTTTTTCCATAATGAATAGTTTCCAAACATAAATTTAAAATCACTATTAATAGTTTTGCGAAATATTTCAAAGACATAAATTTAAAGTTTTATTAAATATTTCAGCCATTGATATTTTCAAAAATGTTTCTCTCTAGTCAACATGAGTTGTATATATCTGCTTGCAACCAGTGCTGTTGTAATAAAAAAATAAATATTGGCTGATACTAAGAAATGTTGACATATATACCTTAAGAATGTGACAGGTGCCTTTTTCTCTCATATTTTTACTTCCTTTAGTCAAATACAGGTTATTCCCTTCCTGCAGACTTTCTTCTCGTGATGTAGCGAGGAATTCCACTAAAGCAAATAAAATTTGATAAAGGGAGTTATTTGACTTACTTTCTGGTGAAAAAATTTATTCCTGTCTAGTTTGAATAAACTTGCGTGTAATAAGAAGAAATTTAGGTGCAAGTGTTCTTATTTTCTTGTAGTGCCATTTTAAATAAGATATTCAGTGTTTCCACCCTTTTAGAAATTTATAAGGAAAATCGGTATCCTAGAAAAACTCATGTAATATGAATGAAAATTGTTCTAATTAGGGATTTTATGCTGTTATTTTCTTTTAAATAATACTGTGTCAAATATTTTTTCAGGAATTTTCTTTTAAATTGTTCATGTTTCACTTCGATCAGCATGCTTATTACTATAGTTCTAACTTAGGATTTTATAAGGATATTTTCTTTAAAATAATATTTTTTCAGATATTTTTATAGAAACTTTCTTTTAACTTCTTGTAATAATATCTTAACCCTCTCGTAAATGTTTATCTTAAAACAACACACTTATTACTTTATTTCTAGCTAGGGATTTCATTCTATGGAAATTTTCTTTAAAACAATAATATTTTTCCTTAATTTTATAGGAAATTTCTTTTAAATTATGTATGTTTCTCTTTATACAAATTAATCGTTATTCTTCTGATGTAATAAGTATTTTGTTCAAATGTTAAGTTTCTCAAATTGTCTTCAGCATTTTGCAATATCTTTTCCACTCAAGGAAGACTTTTTGAGCTTTATTGATTGGTACTTCATGCTTTCGGTAAATTTCCATTGCGTTAATATGGACTTAACATTTATTATTTATTTAAATTAACAACTGTCCGAGGTTACATCGTGGTAGCATATTGGGTTTCCGACAAGGGTTTCCCAGTTCGAATCCCGACGAACGCCTTGAAATACCTTCGTGTCTAGTCCATATATGAGGACGTTAAATTCGTAGACTGGGACGTCTTTTTACGAAATAAGTGTGTGGGAGAAGGTACGATCACTCCAGATGTCATTTCTGGGGCTGCGCGGACAAAACTGAGGTGGCACCATGATTTTGTGTTCGATTACCACTTTGGTGACCGTACTGAAATCAATCAATGATTCTTGCGATTGAATCCAAGTGTCTTCATTGACAAGGGTAAAATTAGATTGTGTTGCGCATGTGTTTATTACGTTCATCTAAATAAAACAGAAAATTCAACAATCAAATCTTTTGGAATGTGTAAAACGCCAGAATTGAAGAAGTATATTAAAAGATGTCGAATTAAATTTTATTATTTGAAATTATAATATGAGAATAAAGTATATGAAACCAAACTTAATACACTCACGGACAAAAAAATTAGCGCACCAAGAAGGAGTCATCAAAATGAAACGAAATTTTACATACGTAATGACTACTTTGATATAAGTAAATGATAAGAAAATCAAAGAAAAAGGATAATTTATTTCAGAGAAAAAGGCAAAAGAACGGAGGAGTTAATACTCCGTTGGACCCCCTCTAGCGCGAAAGCACGATGCGATACGATCGGGCATTGAGTCATACAAGTTCTGTATGATGTCTTGAGACATTTCGTTCCATATTTGCTGTAACCTTGAATCTAGTTCGTTCAAACTCGTGGGATGCCCAACTCGTCGTCCCAAATGATCCCAGATATGCTCGATTGGAGACAAATCTGGGGATCGGGCAGGCCAAGGAAGGGTAGTAACAGTGCGGAGACAGACTTGCGACACCCTTGCCGTATGAGGCCCAGCATTGTCTTGTTGAAAAATGGCTCCTGGGAGCCGTTGCATGAGTAGCAACACATGTGGTTGCAGGATTTCATGAACATACCGCTGGGCCGTCATGGTACCACGGAACAATACTAGGGGTGACCGTGTATTGTAGGCAATGGCCCCCCCATACCATCACACAAGCTGTAGGAGCGATGTGTCGCTGTAGAGCAAAGGCAGGATTGAAGCGTTCACCACGGGCTCTCCACACAGGAACACGATTGTCATCACTGCCGAGATTGAATCTGGATTCAATCTGGATAGACGACCCGGTTCCATTCCACTGCAATCCAGTTTCCTCGTGCGCGGCAAAACGCCAAACGGAGGCGTCGATGGGTGGGCGTCAAGGGCAGCACACGTAATGGGCACCGCGATATCAACTGTCCTTCAGCCAGGCGCCTTCGTATGGTTCGAGAAGACACAGAGGCCCCTAGTGAAGGTGCTACCTGTGCCTGGATGGCGGCCGATGAAGCAGTTGGCTGTACGTGTGCATTTCTTACGATGTGGCGGTCTTCTCGAATACTGGTCTGTCGAGGGTGTCCTGAGCCTGGTCTTCGTGTACATGACATCTCTCGGGTCCACTGGTCCCAACACCTCCTCACAACACAATCAGAGCTGCCTAATTGACGAGCTACTCGCCTAGCTGACCACCCAGCTTCCATCATCCAGACGATTCTCCCCCTCTCAAACTGCGACAACTGCTTATATTGTCTTCGAACACGGCGCAATGGCATGTCTATCTCAGCTCTTCCTTTGTAAATGATTCAGCACACTCAAACAAGCTTTGGTTACCTGTTTTATACTCCACAGAGTACGATGTTCAACGCCCTCTACCGGCTATACGTAATGCGCAATCCCGCTGCATTTTTAATCATTTGCATATCTCCCCGACATGTACCTTCATTGCAAGTTTCGTTACGATCCCGCAATTATTTCTTGGTGCGCTAATTTTTTTGTCCATGAGTGTATATTAATTCAATGGAAACTTAAATTTTCATTGAATTTCTTTTAATACGTAAATTTAAATGTTTTTTAAGCTATTCTTAATATAATTCACGGAATAAATTAGAAACTGTGCATTCCGATGTTTAAACAGAATATTATAATTTACAGTAGACAGGTCCTGCTTACCATTCACAAATTATCTCTCTTCATACGAACGATAATTTACATTCGATACCATTACCACGTCTGCAATAGAGTTGTATTTCTCAATCATAAAATATATCTTTAACAAGGTTTATAGCAAATATACTACTTTGAAATGATTCAAAAATTTATCTAGGATATTCGAAGAAAAACGTGCTGATGATATTAAAACGTGCTGACGATTTTTAATAATGGTGCCATGTTTTCAAAAGAAAAATAATCAGTAAATGTTTTAACCCATTAATGTCCAACATCAAATTTTTTAATTTTCTTTACCTAATTATGTTCGTACAGGTGCAATATGAACTGAAAAAATAATAAAAAAATTCCTGCATTAAAATTTTAATTTTTATTCAAAATAATGTTACCGTCCTATAAAAAGGACGCTAGGCACGGGAGAGTACAGGTTTTACACAAACACTTCAACCCTTAGATTTTCTAAAACTATTCCTTTTAATGTCGTTTTTAGATAAATAAACGTATGAAACCAATGGAACTCTGCGAAAAAATGCATAATAAAATAAACACGAGGTTTTTAAATTGTATTTTAATCATTTAAAAGAAATCAAAACAATTTAAAAGCTGAAAATATTAAAAATAATTGCTTAAAAGGCACAAATTTAATAAATTATGTCTTATGATAAATTTTACACACTTTTATATTTAAATTTATTGTTTACAATGTTTTAAATTAAATGGGGACAAATTGCCGTGGATTATACGGCGCTGCGGATTATAGACAGGAAAATACGGTATACATATAAAAGGGGCTTATTAAAATACAAAATAATGAAAAAAGCTATTCGTAATTTTTTTTTTACACAATTTATATACAAGCTATTTTGTGCGAAAGATTTCAAAGCATTTATCATGGAATCCAACTAAACATTTATTGCAATTTCTTGTGTATTTTCTGCCACAGTAGGCGCATCTTATCTGTTTTGGATTCACAGCGATTAAATGATCTTTTCCACCATACCGGACATCACCAGACACTCTTTTTGAAAGTTTTTTTGGTTTCCCTGCAGCCAGGCTGTTATTTTGTCTCTTACTGTACTTAGAAATATATGTCTGACAGATTTCTCTTCTAAAGTGGAAGAGATCCATTCTGTTACTGTCATTAGAAGGGTATAATCTGTACAATAGCCACGCATTTTGGATTGATGCTTCTAAGCTAAACAAAAACAGTGGTCACCATCATTTTTTAGACCGTATGGAACTCTGGTATTGTGCCAGATTTTGATCCATTTGATCGGTGCCTCCCATAAATTTATTATATTTAGACACAATATACGGTTGGTCAATCTCTACAAATCTTTTATCAATATTCGACCAGCGTTTGGCCTGAACTACAGGTTCAATACCATAATGGTTAGACGCCAAAGTAACGACACTATTGTCATTCCAAATGGAAATTTTTTAGTTCTATTAACCCGTATAGTGCCAGTCATCGGTAACTTCATTTAATGGTGGGTCCAAATAAATATCCGGTTCATGGATTGTATCATTATCAGATAACTTTGCCATTAAAGCTAATGCAACCACAGTCAAACTTAAAATAAAAACAAAAATATAAATAAGAGCTTTAAAACTTACCGATTGCTCATTTCAGTATATTTAGATCAAATATAAATTGGATTAAAAGACAAAATTCTTAATATTTATTAAATTATAGACATTTAAAATACACATATTTTAAAAAAATCCAGACAAATACTTATGTACTTCGTAATTTTTCTTTATTTTGTAAAATGACTAAATACAGAACACATCCTTTGATTATAATTTTTGCATTTAAAAGGCTAATTTTTTAATACTTTCATTACATTATCAAGAGGCTAATATTTCTCTTAAATAAGACATTTTTTTAATCATTCCTTAATCATCAGAACATTTATTTTTAAATTATTTTCATAAATAAGGAATAATCTTTATTTATAAAAATAATTTATAACATCATTTTTCTGAAAATAAATAGCATTTCCTTTTCGCTGTGGTAATAAAACATCATAAATTGAGAAAAAAAGACGTTCGTATAGCGGAACAGGTCAGAAAAACATGTACCCATCCGTGCCTAGCGTCCTATATATAGAACGCTACGCAAAAGAAAATATAACAGTGTTAAAAAATAATTTTAACAATTTTGAAAAATACATATTTAAGAAAAGAGTATTGACTGTGATAACAGCATAAAATATTTTCGTAACATTGAAAAACAATAAAATAAGCTTACTTTATTGCGTGACGCTCTTTTGAAAACCTAAAAAACGACTAACTCTGACTTTAGACCCTCAAATCAGAAATAGAACATTAATGTAGTGCTACCAACTGATGGATAATAAGAAATACAACACTTTATCATTATATTCTGCTATTTGGATCGAAAAAAATAAAAAATTCAGTGATTTAGAGCTTATTATGTAAGCGTCCTTTTAAAAGGACGCTAGGCACTAATGGGTTAATATCCCAATTTCAACAATCTCATTTTTTGATAAACTTTAATTCTGATGCATATTCATTAATTCTTAAACAATCACTCTTATAGAATTGATACCACTTGATTTATACAAAATGTCATTTCAAAATGCTTCTTTATCAATTTTAAAAATCACAGAGAAATGATTTATTTTTCCTGTTTAGACGTTTTAGTATTTGACAAGAACAAATCAAGAGAAATACTGGACTAAAATCGATATATTTCCAAGTTTTCTTTAAATACAATTATAGACAAATGCTAAAATATTTTTATTATAAAGTATTTTTTTAATTCATTGCTTTTCCGAATTATATAAATTGATTCAGTCTAAACAAAGTAAGACATAAAAGTGTATATATAATAATATATAACTGTTAAAATAAATTTCCATTATTTTACATACATATACACTCGTCAAAAGTGAAATTGCAACACATGAAGGAATACTCGTAGTGATGTGAAAATAACATGATCGATAGAGATAAGGCATATGCAGATGATTAAAGAAACAAACAAATATATGGAAAATTAAACTGTTTATTTAGTATCTAATGTGGCCACCAGGGGAATCTATACAGGCCTCTAAAATGCGAGGCATACTGTCTATGAGGCTATTAATAGTCTCCTGGGATATTCCTTGCCACACGCAGTCCACTGCAGCTTTCAGTTCCTCTACGGTATGCGGCTGCAATGCCCTGTGCACCGCAAGTCCGATGGCAACCCACACATGCTCGATGGGAGAGGGATCGGGTGAGGCTGCCGGCCAAGGATGGATGTGAATTCCATTGAGGCTCTTCAGAGTGGGACATGCGACATTAGGCCAAGCATTGTCTTGCTGGAATAACGTGCCGGAGTAGGCCTGCACAAATGGCCGGCACACATTCGTAACAACTTGTATTACGTACCGGGCCGTTATTAAACTGCCAGTAATGCGCACAAGGGTTTTCCGCTGTCCGAACATGAGGCCACCCCATACCATGAAGCCCGGTGTGGGGCCAGTGTGACATTCGACGATATGGGCTGGTAGGTAACGTTCTCCTGAAAGCCGCCACACATGCCCAAGACTGACATTCCTCCATAAACAAAATCAGGATTCTGAAAACATTACCCGATGTCATTCATTCGTCCAGAGACGATAACGTCAACAATAAGTCAGACGGGCAGCCCTGTGTCGAGTGGTTAAAGGAACCCCAGTGGCTGGCCGCCATGTGTGTATCCCTACCTCATGCAAACTGTTACGGATGGTTCGGCAGGAGACAGATGATCAATCGGATAATGGTAGGTAGGTCTGAATATGACTTACCGTGTCGAACGGGTTCCCACGAAACATTCGCCGAATTTGCCTATCATTCCGATCTGACGTGTACCTGAATGATCCATTGCCTCTTTGCCATGTTCTAAGATGGTCCTTCGTCCATCGTGCCACACATCGCTGAATTGTACTGACGTCCCGTCCAATACGACTGGCAATTGCGCGCAGACAAATCGAGCTCATGTTCTGGGATACGTTCTGGTTCCTCAGACTATAACTGCTGGTATTCAGCTCGCTGATGTCTCCGATGCATTTTCTACCCTTCTCCAGGTTCCGTTACAACAACAATCTATCATTGAATCATATACAGAGCGAGCCAACTACTGGCTTTTATAGCCAGATACTGGGTATCATGTGACCAGATGTGAACGCGCATTTAATCATTTGCATATGACACTGACATCTACCGATCCGGTAATTTTCACATCGCTACGTGCATTCATTCAAGGTGTTGCAATTTCACTTTTGACGAGTATATATATATATATATATATATATATATATATATATATATATATATATATATATATATATATATATATATATATATATATATATATATATATATATATATATATATATATATATATATATATATATATATATATATATATATATATATATATATATATACAGGGTGATTATAATTAAAGTTTAAGTTTTAAAACGCTATAAAGAAAGAACAAATGATGAGAATGACGTCAAATTTGAACGGTATGTTATTGAAGAAGGCTGAAAGCGCATGGCAGAAGAAAAAAAATTAGTTTCAAAAGTTAGCAACAGATGGCTCTATAAGCGGCAGAAGATGTAAATTAAAATACCTGTCATGCGCACGACACATTTCAGTGTTATAAAACCGCCAGGTACACGGCTGTTCCTCATTTCGCGTCTCAGACGTTCGCCATGGGTGTCTCACTGCAGGACCGTGATCTGCTGGTACGATGATTGTGCAAGAGTAGCTCTGCAAAAGTTCAGGACACTGAAGGGTATAAATGAACGCGTTGGTCCAATGAGTGTCGTGGGTCTGAAGAAAATGATGCAAAAATTCGAAATTGCAGGTTCGTTTGATGTGCAATCTGGTAGAGGGAGAAAATGAGTGCATTCGTCGGGAGTTGAAGAAGTGGCCACAGCATTACAGGAGGGGTCGGCCGGTGGTGTGCAACCGTGCAGTGCACGAGGTATTGCCCGAACATTGGCCAGGTCTACGAGCACGGTGGTGAAAATTGTACGAAACATCCTGCAATGCTATCCGTACAAAATTGGCCA